>JARBWK010000001.1:98546016-98770907 GCA_030556195.1 Anolis apletophallus
ATCATCAGCATTTTCAAGAACATTCCCATCATCCCTAGCATGCACATGAGCACCAGGCTGAAACACCACAATGTCCTCCTTCAAGAATAAATGAGATACATTTCTTCCTAACCCTTGGCCTCACCTCTCAAGGCCCCATCTGCACTCCCATTATGTTACAGATTTAACTGGATTATATGGAACTGCAGAATCATATCATCCTGTTCAATGCTGTTCAATCTGCATTATATGAGTCTATATTGACTGTACAATGCAGTTCAAAATGCATTATATGGCAGTCTATATGTGGCCTAAGAGTTCTGTTTGCATTCTTGGCCTGCCCAGACTGAGAAGCATTCACTAAACTAACACTGGAAAACATATATTAATAAAATATCAACCAATAAGGATATGAGTAATTTTATCTGAAAAATTTCTTACAAGAAGCTAACAAGTTGGTATCCATTGTCCAGACTTGATGCTTTGTTGCGAGATTTAGAAGCTCCCAAGATGGCCACCATGGAACTATATATATACACATATATATGTATGTTGGGGGGGGGGAGGCATAGACAAATTTTGGCCCTCCGGGTATTTTGGACTTCCTACTAGCTGTTTGGAATTGTGGGAGATGAAGTCCAAAACACACGGAGGGCCAAAGTTCGCCCATGCCATATGTATATATATACGCACACACACACCTTCCTTCTCACCCTTTCCCCTGCCCTCTTACTATTTTCTTTTGTGTGTGTGTGTGTGTGTGTGTGTGTGTGTGTGTGTATCTGTATCTATTCACCCACCTTCCTTCTCAGGGCGTTTCCACACAGCCCTATACCCCAGAATATCAAGGCAGGAAACCCCTCAATATCTGCTTTGAACTGGGTTATCTGAGTCCACACTGCCATATATCCCAGTTCAAAGCAGATAATGTGGGATTTCCTGCCTTGATGATCTGGGGGCCCTTCCACACAGCCCTATACCCCAGAATATCACGGCAGGAGATCTCACAATATCTGCTTTGAACTGGGTTATCTAAGTCCTTACTACCATTATTTAAACTAAATATTGCAAAATTATGGGTTTTTTTCTTGAAGTGACACACCACCCAAATTATGCTTGGTTTTTTGGTGAATTTTGACACACCATGCTCAAAAGGTTGCCCATCGCTCATCTAGTCCAAGGACCTTCTGCCTTCATACAACAAAAAAATCACAATCAAAGCACCCCAGACAGATGGCCACCCAGCCTCTGTTTGAAAGCCTCCAAAGAAGGAGCTTCTACTACACTCTGAGGCAGAGAGTTCCACTGCTGAACAGTTCTCATAGTCAGGAAGTTTTTCCTAATGTTTAAGGGGAATCTCATTTGTTGTAGTTTGGAACCATTGTTCTGCGTCCTAGTCTCCAGGGCAGCAGAAAACAAGCAGAAAACAAGTTTGCTCCCTCCTCCCTATGGCTTACTCTCACATATTTATACATGGCTATCATGTCTTCTCTCATCCTTATCTTCTTCAGGCTAAACATGCCCAGCTCTTTAAGCCGCTCCTCATAGGGCTTGTTCTATAGGGCTATCATGTCCCCTCTCAGTCTTCAGTCTGCAGTGATGTTCTTTTGACCCACCCTCCTACACAGATATGCTTCCCTGTGATGTGCTCTCTCTCTCTCTCTCTCTCTCTCTCTCTCTCTCTCTCTCTCAATATAAATATAAATGTAAATGTAATGTTCATTTGTGGGATTAACATAACTCAAAAACCACTGGACAAATTGCTGCCAAATTTGGCCACAAAACATACTAATACTAACCCAAGGAGGGACCATCGGTCAAAAAATTGATTTTGTCATTTGGGAGTTGTAGTTTCTGGGATTTATAGTTAACACACAATCAAAGAGCATCCTGAACTCTTGCAACAATTGAATTGAACCAAACTTGGCATATTGAACTCCTATGACCAACATAAAGTATTGAAAGGGTTTGCTTGGGAATTGACCTTTGAATTTGGAAGTTGTAGTTCACCTACACCCAGAGATCACTGTGGACTGAAATAATGTTGGATCAGGACCAAACTTGGCATGAATACTCAATATGCCCAAATGTGAACACAGATGGAGTTTGGGGAAAATACACCTTGACATTTGGGAGTTACAGTTTCTGGGATTTATAGTTAACACACAATCAAAGAGCATCCTGAACTCTTGCAAACTTGGCATATTGAACTCCCATGACCAACAGAAAGTACTGAAAGAGTTTGCTGGGTTTGGAAGTTGTAGTTCACCTACACCTCTTTCGACCCTCCCTCCGCTCACCTCAGCCTCCTCCTCCTTCCCCCGCAAGCAGTAGCGTCCGTTGGCCCTCTAGGAGGGGTGGGGGTGGGTTTGGCTACCTTAGAGAAGGCGGAAGTGTTGTGAGACTGAGGTGGGGCTTGGTGTTGATTCCTGCCATATGAGTGCTGCCTGGAGGGCGGGGCCAGTGCCTGGGCTTCTGAAGGAGAGCAGCTCCAAGAAGGGAGCTTTCCCTTTCCCCTCCTCCGTGATGTTTTGGGAGAGAGCCCGAGCGAGCGAGTGGAAGGCAGAAGAGAAGAGAGAGGGGAAAGCGCAGGAGGCAGAAGGGAGGGGGAAAGAGCAGTGTGAGGGGAAGAGGATGAGTGCATGGGAGGAGAGAGCCACCAAGTCAGGATTTATCGGACCGCAGCCACCCTCTCCTCCTCCCTCGCCCCACGTGCATTGGCGGCAGCAGCGCCGGCAACAGAGGGAGGAGACGCGCGGGGGGCAAGGGCCCTGCATGTGCTGCACCTGGCGGCCACAGCCAGATGCACCCTTCGCCATGGCCAGATACGCCCTTTGCCATGGCCAGATGCGTAGCGCCCTGAGGCAGCCGCCTCCCTTGGCCTCCAATAAGATCCGCCTCTGCTTATGAGTGACAGAGGAATAATAGAATAAATACAATAGGAAACAGGTGATCATTTTCTGTATTTTTGGCAGCATTTTAAGACTCTTAACAGCTTTATCTAGAGTTTTTTTTACTTGGCATTAATCATTGACCCAAACCATTTTACATCTGTCACTTAAATGGATTCCTTTACTTCAACAGCTTCTACAGTCATGTATCAAATTAAAGTTCTGCCTAAATGTTATTTAAATATTTCTGAAATGACATATAAAATATATTTGGCTAGACTAGATTATTAACAGGGTCCCTTATACTGTAAGTAAGTATAGCTTTGCCCTGCCACAAAAATGCATTCTATATTTATGTCAACTTGGCAATTCGGCATATTCCAAGAAGTAAGGCACAGGGAGACTCTCAGTGTTAAGTGGATAGTTATATAAAGTAATAGCTCAAAACAGCAGGGAAAATGAGAAGATAGAAGTAATTTTTTTCCTTCATCTTCCCCATGTCTTTTACGTAGGAATTGCCTTTTAAAACAAGTATTTCACTCTCACACAGGCAGCTTTTCAGACCGATGCTGATCCTTGTTTTTAATGAGCACTACTCAGAAAGACATGCAGCTAAATACCATGAACATTTTTTTATATTCCCACCAATAAGTTTACTCAAAGAAATCATGATATACACAGCATAAAAAGGACTCAGGCCATTCTGAGCCCAAAGTTTCCATTCATTATTGTTACTTTTCTATTGTTAAGCATAACTCATTCTGTAACTCAACCTGCTATAGAGGGGGAAAATAGTATTCTCATCCATTTGCCATTGTGGCTTTGAATGCCACAGATCTGGGTGCTCAGGTTGTTCCTATAAAAGCATTCTAACAATGAGAATTTTCACTTGCTTGGGCCATTTTAGCTAAGCACAATTCCCCATGTTTAATAAGCATTATTATCATCATGCTTAGCATGTTTAATGGGTGTAAAATGCTGAAAGCTGGGTGTGAATCCACTGCTGTGTTAATATCCCGGAGGCTGATAACAGCATCCCACATGGCAATTTATGTCCACTCCTATGGAGGTCAGTTGTAATGTGGGAAGGAATTTATACTGTAAAACATTAAAGTCATGTTGATGCTTGTGGAGGGGTTCTGAACAGTTTTAAACATTAACTGAAACAGGAAATGAGGAGCCAAACTAAAGCTTGTGTTATGTGTTGCCTCACCCCAAAAACACAAGTTTTGATGTCACATACAGTAAATACATACTGTACATTTCCACATTTCTTTTGAGGAAAAAAAGGCAAGAATTTGGAGCTGGTATAATATTTCTCTGTTTGCATGTTATCTAGAAAACTACTTAAAAAGTCTGTTGACACTGTCAAGTGGTTTCCCTAATGTATTAAAAACAAAACATCCTGTTTACAACACCGTCCATAAATCACTGGAATGTGTGCACACACACACCATCTCTGAACACAGGTGATAGATGGAGTTCAAGATAATCTGGAAGATCACAGGTTCCAAATTCCTGCTCGAAAAGGTTAAAATTGTTATGAGTTATTCAATTCCTACGTTATAAGAAAGTACTATATACAGGCAGTCCCTGAGTCACAAACATCTGACTTACAAATTACTCATAGTTAAGAATGGGGGAGAATCAACAGGAAGTAAGAGAAATCTGCCCCTTGGAAAGGAAATTCACTCCTGAAAGAGTTCTCATGGGAAAAATGTGTCTCCACTGAAGTCTTATTTCTACAACAAGCCCAATTTTTCAAAATCCAATTTTTCACAGGGACAGGAAGTGAAGTGAAATCTTGTTCATAACTTGGGTACTGCCTATATAGGAGTTGATTTTATTTGTAGTAAAACATGTAAACACTAAATGCATTCCATGTCTTTTTCACCTGTTTCCTTGAAAAACAGACATACAAAATAGAATGGACACACAGAGATTAAATGAGATATGAAAACTGCTGATATTACACCAAAGTAACTATTTCAGTGAATTTCAGCAAAATACAGTATTTCTCTCTCCACAACATCTGCATTTTTGTGGGATGGGGTCTCTCTAGTTGATCACAAACACTGTCAGGGATTTATTTAACCTTCATTAATTAATATTTATTATCCAACTATAAATCACTGGATCTTCTAGGCATGTACACATGAAAAAGTTCGATCAATTTTGAGCCATTTAATAATTTACACACTATAAAATCCTGTTAAACAATGTCATAGTTTAAACATTAAAAATCCTAGTGACAATAAATTAAATGATCATGTGTTAGGAACGGATGGATGAACCACCAAGGAAGAGTGCATATACATAGCCCAAATTTGCAGTGGAAAGCTAATGTTCACAACAAATTGAGGCTAGTTAGGAAAACAGGGAGCAGCAAACCCCCCCCCCCCCATGTGTTAGACATAAGAGAATGAACAATGAAAAGATTTGCGGCTGCTGCTCAGTAAGAATAATAAAATGCTGGTAGATCACAATATAAAAGCAGAACTGTTCAATATCTACAGTATTTTGCTTGTGCGTTGTTGTTTGCCCTGAAAACTGTGTGGATTTATGCAACAGCAGAGACCTTGGTAAGGTATCTGAAATGTAGATCAAGTTTGATAAGGATATAGCTTAAGTACATTTAATGAAGTTTGTGACACACAAACAAAGGTTTCACCATGTAATCAACTTTCTCCATGTTCTTATGATAAAAGCAATGAGAAACAGTAATTTATAACCAAGGAACATTACCCCGTTGTTCCCAGGCACAAATACACAATCAAACCAATAATAATGATGATGAATTCCTGTTCCTGGTTTGAAAGTATCAGTTCCTGTTTAATAGTGTAGTACCAAAATTTGTACACTAAGGACAACATAGAAATGCAAGAAGTGATTTCTTACATCACAAAGCAAAAACTAGAGAAGATGGATGATGATCAAAGATATCTATTAAATAAACCGGTGGAAGGAGTAAAAATTAGTGAGGCAATTAAAAAACTCCCAATGAACAAAGCGCCGGGGCCAGATGACCTGACCACAATATATTATAAAACTTTAGCTGAAGAACTCATCCCACAGTTGAAAGTAATAATGAATAAGGCCCTGGTTCGGGGTGTGATCCCAGATTCATGGCAGGAAGCCTCCATAATTTTAATTCACAAAGGGAAAACGGATCCAAAGTGGACCTCTAACTACCGACCAATATCGTTATTAATTAACGATTATAAACTTTTCACGTCTATAATGGCAAAAAGATTAAAGGAGGTCCTAAGTACTGTAATAAAAGAAGATCAAACAGGATTCCTCCCGAATAGGTGAATGAGGAATAACATCAGAGCAATTCTTAATGCGATTGAGTTTTATGACATCAATAGGCAAAGAGGAGTGGGATTTCTCTTCCTCGATGCTGAAAAAGCTTTCGATAACGCAAATTGGGATTTCTTGCTGGAAGTTATTAGGGAGAGGGACATGGACCATCAATTTACAAACGCGATGGCAGCAATATATTCCAAACAAAGGGCCAAAATAATAGTTAATGGAAGATCATCAAAGAACATCTATATTCAGAAGGGGACGAGACAGGGGTGTCCCATCTCTCCTCTGTTGTTTGTTATGACCCTAGAACTCTTGCTACAAGCTATTACAGCGGACAACACATTGGAAGGTCTTAAAACTCGTGGGGAAGAGTACAAATTCAAAGCCTTCGCCGACGACGTGGTCTTCATCATAGAAAACCCAGTGGAAACAACTCAAAAATGGTTGAATAAAATTATGGAATTTGGGAAGGTGGCAGGCCTAAAAATTAATTACAACAAAACTAAAATACTGACTAAGAATTTAATGACAGTCAAAAAAGGTGAACTACAAGAATCAACAAGCATACAAGTTGTCAACAGGGTCTGCTACCTGGGGATAAATATCACGGCACAAAATAATCAATTGTTGAAAAACAATTATGACGTGGTGTGGAACGAAGTCAGAAAGAAAATGGAAAAATGGAAGCATCTACGTTTAACCCTTCTAGCCAAGATGGCAGCAATCAAAATGGACATTTTACCAAAAATGATATTTTTGTTTCAAATGTTACCAATCTTGAGAACAAATCTTTGTTTTGGCAGATGGCGCAAGGACTTGTTGAATTTTATTTGGGAGGGGAAAAAGCAAGAATAAGCTATAGGAATCTGACGGATAAAAAAGAGAATGGAGGTTTCTCCCTACCCAATTTTCAGTTGTATTACGATGCGGCAGCGCTCACGTGGGTGTTGGATTGGGCAAAGTTAAAAGAAAAACGTCTTCTGATTCTTTTTTTAAAAAATGTATTTATTGGGGTTTTGCCATGAACAGTAAAAGTGGGAGAACAATTCTAGGTACAGGACAGTAGGAAAGATAGAGAGAGGGGGAGGGCGGGGTGGGTGGATGAGGAGGGGGAGAGGGGTGTTCTGGGTAGTGCAGGGGGGCATGAGGGGGGGGAGGGAAACGGAGAGAACTGGGTACTCTGGGGGCTGAGAGAGGGGGGAGGTCGGTTGTAGGGAGTCTCGAAAAAAAAAAGGGGGGGGTGCTAACGTGTGTCCTTTCTTCTTTTGCTACCAGCCGTGTGTTCCTGGTTAATCCTAATCCTTCTGCCGCTGTCCGTGTTCTTGGAACTTATGTTGTATCAGTCTTAACTGGTAGTGCCACTCTTGATTGTCCCTTCCCTGGCGTTGCTCCGGGTCGTTAGGAAGTCCTTGACCGGTGACCAATCTGCTCGTTTGAGCGGGTGTCCGCCCTCTTCGTTCAGAAGGAAGGTGAGCTTGTCCATGCTCATGATTTCCCCTATCTTAGTCAGCCAGTCTTCGGTGGTAGGGATATCTGCGGCCTTCCATTTCCTTGCATACACTACGTCTTCTGATTCTTGAGGGGCATGATGCCAGAAGAGGATGGCATTCATATTTATGGCACAAGAAAGCAAAGATTGAAAAGAGCTTTACAAATCACTACATTCGCGCAGCGCTGTTGCGAACCTGGAATAAATACAAAAATAGATTTTATCAGATGACTCCCAGATGGATTTCACCAATTGAAGCTCAACATAATAGAGAACTACCATCAGAAGAATGGCTTCTTTATAAAAATCTATTAGTTAGAGAGGGCAATGACTGGAACCTTAAATCACTAGAAATCCTCAGATCATCAGGACTTCAAATATCTTGGTTCCAGTATGCACAAATACAAGGATGCTACAAAGTCGATAAGAGGAAAGGTTTTGCTCAGCAGGACTCGACCTGGGATATGCTGATGAAAAAGGAAAAAAAACTTATAAGACTATTGTATAATACTTTACTTGGATGGGAGATGGAAACTGAGCATATTAAAGGTAATATGATTAAATGGGCGCAAGACTTGGAGCAAACTATTCTATTAAGTGAATGGGAGATAATTTGGAGGAAAAACATTAAGTACTCGGGAACAACAGCCATAACGGAAAATTGGTTAAAATTTTTTTATCGTTGGCATCTGACCCCGCTCAAATTAGCCAAGTTCTACAAAAATGTAAATAAGAGTTGCTGAAAGTGTAAAAGACAAACAGGCACACTGCTACACTGCTGGTGGAGCTGTACCAAGGTCAAAAATTTTTGGAAGAAAATACATAGTCATTCACAAAGGATTCTAGAGACAGAAATAGACTTCAAACCTGCTTTTTTTTTACTTAACTTGACGAATTCAAAATTGAGTCGAAACAAAGATAAAATATTTTATTTTATAACGGCGGCCGCGAGGGTAGTTCTCGCAAGAAAGTGGAAACAAGATGGTGTACCAGAAGTAACTGAATGGGCCACAAAACTCGCAGAACTTTCAGATATGGATATCCTGAATAGTGTCGTAAATAATAGAGGTCCCGAGAAATGCACGGACTGGCAACCAGTACTTAGCTACTTAAAAAGTATTAAGCAAAGTTAACAGTGGTGGTAAAAACAAGGAACAGGGCGTACTAGCCCATTTAAAGTTAGCCAAGTTCAAGGAAAGAAAAAAAAGGACCCCCCAGCCACCGGACTGGAAGCAAACTCATTTCTTTTCTTTCCTTTCACTCTACCACAATCTTTCCCCTCCCCCCCTTACTTCTCTAGTCCCGTCTCCCCCGTTCCCTTCTTGATACTACTGTTCCTGCACAACCTCACCTTTCTAACACACTGCTTTTCCTGACTATTTGTGTTCGTAATATGTTACTGTAAAATTACTTAATAAAAAACTACCAAATTCAAAAAATAGTGTAGTCCAGGGCTGTCCAACTTCTACCGGGTCCAGGGCCTGAATAGAGGTCACTGATGACCTCGGGGCTGCTCGGCCCGCCCCAGGCCCGCCCCCAGGCCCGCCCCAGCCCAGGCCCCGCCCTCTCCTAAAGCTGTCATTCTCCCTCCTCCTCCTCCTCTTTCCCGGGCGCCACGGCGCCAGGGAAAGAGGAGGAAGAGGAGGAGGAGGGAGATTTCTCCCTCCTCCTCTTTCCCGGGCACCGTGGCTGTCCCGAGCGCCACGGCGCCCGGGAAAGGCACGGCGCCCAGGAAAGAGGAGGAGGAGGGAGAGCAGAAGGCGGCGGCAAGGGCAGTGCATCACAGGCCTGCCGTGACGCGCTCCCCTTGGCGCCGCCTACTCCTCCTTTTCGGCGCCCCCCCGCCCTTCCTAGGGCGGGGGAGCCGCTGAAAAAGGGCAGAAGGCGGCGCCAACGGCAGCGTGTCACAGGCCTGGCGTGACGCGCTGCCCTTGGCGCCGCCTTCCTCTCACAGGCCTGGTGTCAGTGCCCCGCCCTTCCTAGGGCGGGGAGCACCGAAAAGGGCAGAAGGCGGCGCCAAGGGAAGCGCGTCACAAGCCTGGCGTGACACGCTGCCCTTGGCGCCGCCTACCTCCTTTCGGTGGCCCCCGCCCTTCTTAGGGCAGGGGAGCCACGAAGGTGGGAGAGCAGAAGGCGGCGCCAAGGGCAGCGCGTCACAGGCCTGGTGTGACGTGCTGCCCTTGGTGCCGCCTACTCCTCCTTTTCGGCGCCCCCCGCCCTTCCTAGGGCGGGGGAGCCGCCGAAAAAGGGCAGAAAAAGGGCAGAAGGCGGCGCCAAGGGCAGCGCATCACAGGCCTGGTGTGACGCGCTGCCCTTGGCGCCGCCTACCCCTTTCAGCGCCCCCGCACTTCCTAGGGCAGGGGAGCCGCCGAAAAAGGACAGAAGGCGGCACCAAGGGCAGCGCGTCACAGGCCTGGCGTGACGCGCTGCCCTTGGCGCTGCCTACTCCTCCTTTTCGGTGCGGAGAGAGGGACGGAGGGGGCGGTGCAGGGAGGAGGAGCTAGCTCTCTTCCTCCTCCCTGCCCCGCCTCCCCCGGCCGCCATTTAAAAAAAAATTAGAATTTATTTAAAAATGGTGGCTGGGGGCATAGCTGGGGCCGTGCCCAATAGGCTGGGGGGCCAGATCCGGCCCCAGGGCCGCCAGTTGGACAGCCCTGGTGTAGTCCTTACTTTGAAAGTATTCCACAAACTTTGTTTGTGTGCCACAAACTTCATTACACATGTGGAGAATGAAGTTTCTCTTACCAGGACAAAGGTCTTGCCCTCTAGTCAACTTTCTTCATCTTTTCAGGATAAAAGCAATGAGGAACAGATATGTATGACCCAGGAAAAACTCTTATGAATGATACACACATTTACATCAGTGCATTAAAAGTCTTTTATTTTAAAAACGCCAGAAGAAAACCAGAAGAGATGGAGGCCTGTCTGATACCACGGTCTGGACGTGCATTTTGTGACCTATCTGGATGCACTCTCAGATTGTGACACCTGTGTTTGCTGATGGTTCAATATATGCAAAATTGTATTCCACAATTTTAAAAATGCAAAATCCAAACACTTCTGGTCCTAAGTATTTTGGATAAGAGATACACAATCTATATGGACATTTTGAATTGAAATCTTTTCAAAAAGCTTTTCATATTCCTTATTTTTTGTCATGTTTCTCCCATTCAACTTACTATGCAAACAATGGTGCCAACATGCATACTTCTTTTTAAAGTCATGTTAACTACTTTCCTATCTAAATAGCTCTTAAAATTATCTCTTCCAATAATTCTTTAGTGGATGTGAGCTGTATGCATGACCATACGTGTCATTAAAAGGTTCTCTCTCACTCTGGCACATTTGTAGACTTTCTGCCAACATAAAATTCAATAAGCTATATCAGGGTGATTATATTTTAAAAATTTGGGTCACAGAACAGTTAGTTCAATAAAGCAAATGAAAGGCGCAAGACTTCTCAGAGGAAGTAGCATTAATATTTCATTTCAAATGAATTCTAAAATAACGAAGCATATTAAAGTATGAAAATAGTGAACTTGTAATACTTTACAAAAAGCTGTCCAATTAGATATTTCCCTTGTGTCCATGAAGAAGAAGATTTTTTTCCTTTTCTTAACACCAAGTATGACAAGAATGTATTTTATTTCTTTCAAAAAGGAACAAGGGAAAGCATATTATGTGAGTGTAAGAAAGTTAAAGATGAGTATCTTTCATTTTTACAGTCTCTTGGTAAGGTAAGCTGAGCAGCAATTCAAATTACTGTACAGTACAACCCACATATCCTTATATCCATGGTCTCACTTACCCACCTTTCAAGAACTATCCCCTCCCGAAAGTTTTTGTGTGACTCTCTCTAGGTCAGTGTTTCTCAACCTTCCTAATGCTGCAACCCCTTAATACAATTCCTCATGATGTGGTGACTCCTAACCATAACACTATTTTCATTGCTACTTCATAACTGTATTTGCGGGTGGGGTGGGGGTTGATTTTGTCATTTGGAAGTTGTAGTTTCTGGGATTTATAGTTCACCTACAATCAAAGAGCATTCTGAACTCACCAACAATGGAATTGAAACATACTTGGCACACAGAACTTCCATGACCAACAGCAAATACTGGAAGGGTTTGGTGGGCATTGACCTTGAGTTTGGGAGTTGTAGTTCACCTACATCCAGAGAGCACTATAGACTCAACAAGGATGGATCTGGACCACACTTGACACGAATCCTCAATATACCCAAATGTGAACACTGGTGGAGTTTGGGGAAAACAGATCTTGACAATTGGGAGTTGTAGATGCTGGAATTTATAGTTCACCTACAATCAAAGAGCCCCTTGCACCCCATCAATGATAGGAATGGGTCAAACTTCCTATACAGAACTCTCATGCCTTGAACGGACTAGCTGGCGTGAGCCTCCATCCCACCTCTCACACTCTCCGTCACCCACACATGTGCATCATGCTGCCATGCACCAAGCACGCCTGCTCTCCTCTCCCTGCTTGGAGTATCAGAAACAGCCCTCCCCTTGGCTGGGAAGCCTGCCAATCACAGCAAAGAAGAGCTTTAGGTCTGTTTCCAAAAAGAAAGAGAAGGACAAGCGGAGAGATCTTCAACCTTCTCTGCAAAAGGGCTTCCTAAGACCATCAGAAATACATGTTTTCTGATGGTCTTTGGCGACCCCTCTGAAACCATCTCGCGACCTCCCTGGGGGTCCTGACCCCCAGGTTGAGAAACACTGCTCTAGGTCTTCCAGAATTTGTGGTATGTTTATGGTTGAAGTACAGTCCAAAGATTAGGTTCACTATTTTTATGGTTTGACTTATTCACAGAGGGTCAGGGAACTTATCCCTTCTCCCGCCATACTATTTTGGGGTTCCTCTATTAGCTCGAATGTACATTAACTATATTCCTTGTGCTATACAAATATCTTTGAAAAAGAGGGAAAGGTTCAAGGAAACATAAGGATTTGATCGAAGACTGGCTAACAAAAAGTAAACATACACTGAAATGATGTGGCCCTCGACTGTGAAAAACAGCAGAGATAGTGATGATATTTAATCTGTTATTCCTTGACAACAAGAAAAATGAAATTAAAAAAACATATCAATTTACAAAATTTAAATTTTGGCTGCAAGTTTAAAGCAGCAACATTGTAAAAATAGACTCTGTTTTTTCACAGCGTTGCTGCTTTAAACTTGCAGCAACATTCTAAACATGTTTTGAATTAGAATAGTTCTGAAATATATTTCAGTGCCATCACTGAGAAGACACTTTCCTCTTCATTTGCTCAGTGGCACAAGATGATGGCATTTCTGTAGCTTAGGTTTTATAGCTTAAGTTTCTATGGTAAAACAGGCATTAAAGCAAATTGACTTAAAATAATGAAAATTAGCAAAATAAAGAAAAAGAGGGGTATAAGAATATACAAGGTAACAAATTAATACAAAATCAGCTGTTATCATGTATTAGTACAAGCCAGTAAAAAGAGAAATAAAGCTGAAATCCAACATGATTTTGATTCCAGAAGCACTGTTGGGATTCTTGGCTTGTATTACCTAACTGCAGCCTATATGCAGATTTTTTTCACAGCCGGGTAAAAAGGCTTTTGGAGAAATTAAGGACCAGCAGGAAGCGAGATTGTACCTCCCACCTGTGTTGGAGTATACCCTTAGGCATACAAAAAGACCAACGTTGAATAGTGGCATACCCCAATTCACAAATACTCTATGCTGGATGGGGTTCCACTCCCCCTGAAGACACAGGTCTGCAGTTTTGGGGTCCTTCTAAACCTGAAGGCCTGGAGGCCCAGGTTGGGCCATGGCTGGAGGGTCTTTGCACAATTAAAACTTGTGCACCAACTGCACCTGTTCCTTGAGAAGCCAGGTCTGTCCATTGTGGTACATGCCTTAGTTACATCTTATCTGGATTACGGTAATGTGCTCTATGTGGGCTGCCTCTGAAGAGTGTTCAGAATCTTCAGATGGTCCAAAGAGCTGCAGCCATGTTGCTAACTGAGACTGGCTACAGGGAGTGGACAACCACCCTGTTGCAGCAGCTTCACTGGCTGCCAGTCTGTTTCCAGATACAATTCAAAGTGCTGGTTATGATATTTAAAGCCCTAGACAGCTTTGGTCCAGGCAATTCAGCTGACTAAATTCCCTTGTACAAACTTGGCTGGGTCCTGAGATCTTCAGGAGAGGCCCTTCTCTTAGTCCCACCTTCATCTAAAGCTTGGATGGTGGAAACGAGAGAACAAGCCTTCCCTCATAAGAACATAAGAAGAGCCATGCTGAATCGGACCTCAGCCCATCTAGTCCAGCATTCTGTATCACACAGTGGCCCACCAGTTGTACACGGGGATCTCGAGCAGAAGGGAGGGCAAAACCCTGACCTGCTCCCGACCCCCCACAACCAGTACCCAGGGAAATCCTGCCTACCTCAACCAACTCCGAGGTGGCACTTGAATGTCATTTTCAGTAACTACCGATACACTTGGTATCCATGAATCTGTCTAATCCTGCCTTGAAGTTGTTCAGGCTGACAGCTGTCACAACCTCTTCTGGAAGTGAGTTCCATAACCCAATGACCCTCTGGGTGAAGAAATATTTCCCTTTATTAGTCCTAATTTTCCTACCTTGGAGCTTCAGGGAGTGCCCTCTAGTCCTAGTGTTTTGTGACAAAGAAAATAATTTTTCTTTATTCACCTTTTCTATCCCATGCATGATTTTATACACTTCGATCAAGTCACCTCTTAAACGCCGTCTTTCAAGGCTGAAAAGACCAAGGCGTTGCAACCTGGTTTCATAAGGGAGCCGCTCCATCCCTTGGATCATTCTTGTTGCCCTTTTCTGTACCTTTTCCAGTTCCGTTATATCCTTCTTAAGGTGCGGAGACCAGAATTGTACACAGTACTCCAAATGTGGCCTTACCATAGATTTGTAGAGAGGTAATACAACATTTGCTGACCTATTTTCGATTCCCTTTCTGATCATGCCTAGCATAGAATTTGCTTTTTCACTGCTGCAGCGCACTGGGTTGACATCTTCATTGAGCTGTCCACCAAGACCCCAAGATCCCTTTCCTGGTTTGTCTCAGAAAGCTTTGATCCCATCAGTTGATAAGTGTAGTTGGGGTTCTTTGCCCCGATGTGCATGACTTTACACTTGTTTAGGTTAAAATGCATTTGCCACTTTGTTGCCCATTCACTCAATTTCGAGAGATCTTTCTGGAGCTCTTTACAATCAGTTTCATTTTTAACTACCCTGAACAATTTAGTGTCGTCTGCAAACTTTGCTACCTCAGAATTCACTCCTACATCCAGATCATTAATGAATAAATTAAAAAGTAACGGACCCAAAACCGAACCTTGGGGTACGCCACTTCCCACCTCTTTCCACCCAGAGAAGTGTCCATTTATTACCACCCTTTGTTTCCTACAGTTTAGCCAGGTTCCAATCCAGGACAAGACCTGTCCCCTGATTCCATGGCTGAAGAGCTTATTTAGGAGCCTTTGGTGAGGGACTTTGTCAAAAGCCTTTTGAAAGTCAAGGTAAACAATATCAATTGGGTCCCCTTTATCTATGTGTTTATTTACACCCTCAAAGAATTCTAACAAGTTAGTAAGACATGATTTGCCTTTGCAGAAACCATGTTGATTTTCTTTCAGCAATGCCTGTTCTTCTATGTGCCTAGTAATTTGTCTTTAATAATGGTTTCCATCATTTTGCCTGGAACTGAGGTTAAACTGACTGGTCTATAATTTCCTGGATCACCTCTGGATCCTTTCTTGAAGATCGGTGTTACATTTGCCTCCCTCCAGTCCTCGGGTACAGTGCCTGATCTTAGAGAAAGGTTATATATCTTAGCTAGAAGTTCAGCAATTTCACACTTGAGTTCCTTAAGAACTCTGGGGTGGATGCCGTCTGGACCTGGTGATTTGTTGACATTTAGTTTAGTAAGGCATATGAGAACATCCTCCTTGTTTATCTCTATCTGTTTTAATTCTTTTAATTCCCTCACTGAAAAAACTGACTCAGCTGAAGGCATATGTTGTCTGTCCTCCTGTGTGAAAACGGAGGCAAAGAAGTCATTTAGCCGCTCAGCAATCTCTTTGTCTTCGCTGATTTTCCCTTTCTGGCCATTGTCGTCGAGTGGCCCAACTGCTTTTCTAGTTGGGTTCCTGCTTCTGATGTACTTAAAGAAGTTTTTGTTGTTTTTTTAATATTCTTTGCTATGTGTGCCTCAAAATCTCTCTTGGCTTTCCTGACTGTTGCTTTGCATTTAGTTTGCCAGAGCTTGTGTTCCTTTCTGTTCTCCTCGGTAGGAAGAGCCTTCCATTTCTTAAATGAGTTTTTCTTCTTTCCAATCACATCTTTTACTTCGTTTGTAAGCCATACTGGTGTCCTTTTGGACTTTCCATGCCTCTTTCTTTTTATTGGAATGCATTTTAGTTCGGCCTGTTTTAAGGTATTTTTAAACAGTTTCCAAGCATTTTGGAGGGATTTGATTTTTTTACTGCTCCTTTTAGTTTGTTCTTTACAATTTTTCTCATTTTGGTGAAATTCCCTTTGTGAAAATTTAAGGTCTCTGTGTTAGTTTTTACTGACAGTTTGCTATCCAAACTTAAGTTGAAGGTTATTGTGTTGTGGTCACTGGTACCTATGGGCTCAGTTACAAGGACATCTTGAACGAGATCTTGTTCATTAGTTAGCACCAAGTCCAGGATCCCCTTTCCCCTGGTTGGTTCCATGACCATCTGCTCAAGGGAATAATCAGCTAGCATGTCGAGGAACCTTGTCTCTCTTTCATGCGTAGAACAAGAATTTGGCCAATCTATTTGGGGATAGTTGAAGTCCCCATTATGACTAATGTATTTCTTTTTGAGGCCTGTTTAACTTCATTTTCCAGATAGCAGTCTGCCTCTGGAGTTTGGTTGGGAGGGCGATAGCAGATCCCTAGTGCTAGATTAGTCCCTCTCGGTGCCTGCCCCTTTACTCTGGAACTCTTCTACCCAGGGTAGCCAAAATGGCCCCCTGCCTGCTGTCCTTCAGGTGGCAGGTTAAAATATGGGGCTGCTGTGTTTTTATATGCTTTTATGGTTTTAACCTGAATTGTTTTAATATTAATGCCATTTAATATTGTATTTTTAACCCACCCTCTCTGCCCAAGGGGACTCAGGATGGCTTCCACAACAATATGTCAAACATTAAATGTTATTCACTACATTAAATTAAATTATTTTTTTAAAAAAGAAGCGCCTTTACACTTTCAGACTCCCCCCCCCTCGTTTTCTACTTAAAAGTCATGCTGTTTGTTTTGTTGTTGTTGTTGTTATTTCAGCATTATATGCATTGGAAGTTGAGGAAGCAACTGGAGAACCACAGATGTTTGGTATTACGTTGTGGCAATAAATAAAACTTGAAAGAGGAAAAGGCTATTCTAGTTGATTCTACTATATCTGTATGTGCCTACCTACATTTTCAAGGATTAAATCACCTGGTTGTTTCATTTCACATGTGCATATTTTGGATAAAACATTTGCTGAAATACATTGAACTGCTCTTTTTTGTTGTGATGTAGGAACCTCTCTTTTATTTTCATGCTATTTCTGCCTGTGGTAAAAAATTCTCTGTTAAAGAAGTAAAGCCATCTAGTTGCTTAAGTTTGACATACCTGTATCTGTATTGTTGTGTGCACCGTTTAAAGAAAAAATGCTCATGTCTCCCACCAGAATTGGACAGTGCATACAGAGTTATCACAAACATCTTCAAAAGTAAGCACCAATTTGCTCAATAGGACTCCTGAACAATATCTGTCTTGAATTGATTTATCAAGTCTAAATGGTGTCTATATTTTCCTAAGCCTGAAATTCAATTTTAAGGAACTAACCACGCTGGCTCATTTAGAACTACATCTACTTTAGTAGACTCACTGTTTTGTCATTTAGGCAGCAAAATGTAAATGTGTGCCCCCACCCCACAAGAGGAAACCAGCCACACACATTGACTGTTTATCAAATTCCATGCACTCTGTAGATATTCAGAAAATTGATTTTATGTTTTGTATGTTTTCAGTAATTTCTGTGGTTTATTTTAAATTATGTTAATTTGACCTATGTAGTATCTTTATGTATTGTTTTAACTGTTACTTGCTGTAAGCTGCCCTAATTCCCTTCTGGGAGAGGGGACAGGATATAAATAAAAAAAACTTCTTCTCCTTCTCCTTCTCTTTCTGGAAGCACAATATAACTCCATTGGCACTACATATTTACACTACACCGTAATATAAAATCTTGGTCATCAAGTGTAATAATAGTTGTTGTCATCGTCATTATTACAACTCCAGCCTTTTCCCATTGACCAAGATGAGGGAAAACAACTTATTGAAATACAACATACAACAAGTTAACTTAAACCATTGGTTCAGAGGAACATAACTGTTCAATACATGTTAAAACACCCAGAAAAAAATATAAAATTCATAACTTAAAATTCATAATTTTAAACATTTTAAAATAATTTAAACAGCTGTACACCCTGTTTTCTGGACATCTTATGAGATGAACATGGAATTTCATGTTCCAAGAAAATTATGACAGGATGTCCCAGGCCCCTTCTACACTGCATATAAAATCCAGGTTATCTGCTTTGAGCTGGGTTGAAAGCAGATAAAAGGGCAGTGTAAACTCATATAATCTATCCCCGAGCAGATAATGTGGATTATTAGCTTTGATTATCTGGATGATATGGCAGTGTAGAAAGGTCTTATACACAGAGTAAGGCTCTAATGCTAACAGCATTCAAACACGCTATGAAAGCTAGTAAAGAATAAAGAGTATGCAAAATTGTGTCTTTCACTTTTTTATATAAAAGTATCAAAGTATACCATTCAGGTATGGTGCAAGGTGTAGGTATATTTCACTATATAATTTCACAGTGTTCACATAATACATTCACATTTGTGACCATATATCAATCATTCATAGTATGCATATAACAATATCACAAAGTGGATATCTCAGTGTTAATATCACATAAATTCTAAAGCAAGGTACTGGTGTAACTATAACAGAACCAACAGTATAAACCTGTATTTCCACCGTAGGGTAAGTTCACTCCTAATGTTAGCATGTAGTGTGGCTGGGAAGATCCCTGGATGTAAACAATGAACTGCTTCACCGCCTGGGAAACAAACGCCGCTTGGCTGGAGTTCAGTATAGCTGCTAAATGCTGGGCGTCTGTCCTCCGCTGGGGTGGCAGAATGGGGTGGGCTAGGAGGCTGTGGTTCTGTGGATCCAGAGATGTTTGAGGAGTCCTACGCGGTTCGCCTGACGGTTTACTGTGCAGAGCTCGAACCGTTTCGGGGGGGCTCCTGGGTGGTGGATGGAGCCCGCGGCTTCTTCAGAGGCTGCACCGGCGTTTGCCACATTGGCATGTACCCGCTGAGGAGGCTTGCGTCGCTGCAGGAGGAATATTTTCACATCCAGTCCATGGCGAGCAAGCTTGACCATGGTGGCAAACGCCGGTGCAGCCTCTGAAGAAGCCGCGGGCTCCATCCACCACCCAGGAGCCCCCCCGAAACGGTTCGAGCTCTGCACAGTAAACCGTCAGGCGAACCGCGTAGGACTCCTCAAACATCTCTGGATCCACAGAACCACAGCCTCCTAGCCCACCCCATTCTGCCACCCCAGCGGAGGACAGATGCCCAGCATTTAGCAGCTATACTGAACTCCAGCCAAGCGGCGTTTGTTTCCCAGGCGGTGAAGCAGTTCATTGTTTACATCCAGGGATCTTCCCAGCCACACTGCATGCTAACATTAGGAGTGAACTTACCCTACGGTGGAAATACAGGTTTATACTGTTGGTTCTGTTATAGTTACACCAGTACCTTGCTTTAGAATTTATGTGATATTAACACTGTGATATCCACTTTGTGATATTGTTATATGCATACTATGAATGATTGATATATGGTCACAAATGTGAATGTATTATGTGAACACTGTGAAATTATATAGTGAAATATACCTACACCTTGCACCATACCTGAATGGTATACTTTGATACTTTTATATAAAAAAGTGAAAGACACAATTTTGCATACTCTTTATTCTTTACTAGCTTTCATAGCGTGTTTGAATAGTGTAGAAAGGTCCTCAGACATCTGTCTAGGTTTGTAAAGGAAATGTATCCTGTACATATACAGATGTACCTTTATCTTGTCATATCAGGTTGTCCATCCAGGGTTGCTTTTTGAGCAGCTTGCATGCCTACTCAGTTTCTGTCCTACACACATGAACATACATGTGGATAAACCAATCTCTAGACAGCTTGGTTTATCCACAAATACACACATTACTCCCTTGCTGAAATTCTTGCATTTGTCCTCTATCTTTCACCTTTCCTAAAGGTTTCAGACTGCAATTGCTCTCTGTCACTTTATAATGTACACCAGCCAAGTGAGTGTTTCTGTGGAATAGCAGAATGTCATAAATAAACAACTAGATCTGACACCTAATCTTCATCTTTAACTGCTTTAGTCAGGACACAGGTATACAGTGGCCCTGATGTGTTTCTTTTAAAATGAACGCCAATAAATAGGTGGAAAGAAAAGCAAGGACCACTTCAAATAGCACGGGGCAGTGTTTATTAGGCCTGTATATACTGGTGAAAGTGTTGATCTAAAATGTTTCATGTTTCTAGATTTTATTTATTTAGTTACTTTGGCATACATTTGATTAAATTTATAAATCAATGTACAACATTCAATAAAAATATGACTAAAATTTATCATAAAACAAAAACCATAAGGTACTACAGTAGTTGTTCTCTCCCAACCCAAATCAGTTGCCAAAGGCTTGTGCATATCATTCTTCCCTCATAAGGAATACAATTATATTTGGGCTCAAAGGTATATATAACAAATGTGTGGCATCATCCTGTGTTTTGCATCAATTTAAGGCAGCCAAAAAACATAACCTAATTGTAAGTAGTTATAACAATATCACTAAACTTATGCAGTTCTTCTTTGATCTTTCAAACTGGGCTTTTTAACTTGGAGCTCTCTGTGTTTGCATTTCAATTACTCCCACTAAACACCAGGCACAAAATTAGAATGGACTGATTGAATATGGAGCCCATTTTAAGTGGCAAGAATATACAAAGCAAAAAAGGGGATAAGAATGAAAAAACAAAAAGAAAATGCATATTGCACATGTCTTCATTTCATTTTTTCTTGTGTCAAAAGAGAATTAATGTTTTCTCCATTGCTTGGCTGAGTCAGATACATTTTTTGTAGGAAGGCTGATTGCATTATGTTCCAAAAAAACCTTCAGAAGCAAAATATTATTTGTCACTTAAATTCAGCTAAAACATAGGAAAGAGGGAGGGGTACCTTTCAGCAGTACCTCTCTGTTGCAAAATTAAATGAGAGAAAATCTGTATTTTGTTCCTATACAATTTATAATCCAAATTTTACTAATGATACAAAAGGAATAAACTCATTTTCCATCACTGTCTCCCTGGGTCCAAAAAGGCTGTGTCTGTTTTCCCCATGTTTGGATCTCTATGCATAAACTGTAAAAACCACAAAGGAACCCCTATGCTACATTAGATGCCCTTTGCAGATATTCAACTAAAACACAGAGATAAGACATCAAGGGGACATGACAATAGAAGTTATGTGGCCCAAGAGCACAATTTTCCTTTTCACATTGTTGCATTTAGTGAGTATATAGATCAGTGGTTCCCAAACTTTTTTGGCCTACCGCCCCCTTTCCAGAAAATTTTTTTACTCACCATCCCCCTAGAAATTATTATTATTTATTTAATAGCAATTAAACAGAAATATATATGTAATAATGAAGTGGTTCTCAACCTTTCTAATGCCATGACCCCTAAATAAAGTTCCTCGTGTAGTGGTGACCCTCAACCATACTTTCGTTGTTACTTCATAAATAATTTTGCTACTCTTATGAATTCTAATACAAATATCTAATATGCAGGTCAAAGCAAAAGGGGCGGAGCCAAAGAAGAGGGCTGTGCAATCCCTCCTAAATGGCCAATTGTTGACCACCCCCTTAAAGGGGTTCACCGCCCCCCCAAATTCCCCTGAGCCTCCCACTGCCCCCTTGGATTGCCTCACCGCCCACCAGGGGGTGGTACCGCCCACTTTGAGAATCAGTGATATAGATGAAGGGCTTGATGATCATGGATCTAGTATTTTAGAAGAACATATTGCTTAGCATGGTGCATGTGTTTGTAAAGATGTTCATAAAGCTTACTAACTGAGACCTACTTCTGGCTGACAGGGTTGACCCATGATTAGGAAGCATGTGATAGGAAGTCATGTTTTCATGAAAGAGAGGACATTTTCTGCCACGGTGCTAAAATAACCTGACTTGCTTCCTGTAAAACCCACTATGATTGAGGGGGAGGATTGACTACACTTGACTGGTCTTTTTCAGGCAATGTGTTTGGCCTAACATTGGAAATAATGCTCTGGTTTATTTTTCTAAATGGACAAGCAAATTTGCACACCTTCACTTTTACGCCACAAGACAAATGTGTTGAGCCTATCATTGGAAATAATGGGGGTGTCTGTTTCAGGGGCAGTTTAAACATTTTCAGAACTTAGTTATACACATGTGTATATATACAGTATATTTTGTAGATTGTGTATAAAATGAAACTATTTTCCTTTACTTTTTCAAAAAAAAACAATTGAATGAGATATTGGCACTTTACTGAAAAATCTGACTTCATTTTTTGCTTGCCAAATGTGCATGCTTGGTTTTACAAAAAAAAGGCTGTTGAATGGCTGTAAATGTAGAGATGTATTGATTCTGCAACTTAATGCTCTCCTCCCCATGTGGGTAACTCAGCAGATTTCAAACATAGATGGGAACAATAGTTTATACAGATTATCTTTTTTTCACTGGATTCCAGTGAATGAAGGATATTCAAACTATATTGACATTTTGAATCACTTGGGTAGTACAAGGGAGCTGATTTTTAGTCTAGGTTTAAGCACCTCTTTTAAGAATAATGAGTTATACTGGGCGTTTTATAAGGAGAAACAAACAGCACTGTCATTGAGAGGCTAAACTTGTCTATTGGGAAAAGTTTTTATTAATGAATTTGTATTTATTTCTCTCTCTCTCTCTCTCATATATATATATATATATATATATATATATATATATATATGTGTGTGTGTGTGTGTGTGTGTGTGTGTGTGTGTGTGTGTGTGTGATGCCAAAGACATGCTTTTCACAAATTGTGCTAAATATTTGTTAAAGGGAAAAAAACCTCTGGATTTATTTTTTCACATCTGTGATCAGGCCTCATCAGTGAAGTTGAGAAGCCACCACATAAATAATAATAGTTTTTATGCTCAGGTCTATAGATACTATTTGCACTCTACATTGTGTACACAGTTTGATGATTCTATTGTTGGTTGGTTAGTTGGCAGTTTAGAGTTACATTATTGACATTTCGATTTTTATAATACTTCAACATTATTATATTGATTGAAATGTTTTTCATATGTGTTTATGGTCTGTTAACATTTAAGTTGTTTTAGGATCACAGTAGCAGCAGGCATGTATTTTATCAGTGTGTTATTTCTAGTTCCGGAGAGATTGGCAGAAAAACTTTTTAAAAAACAGCAAACAACCACAGTCTAATGAGAAATAGTTGATGCCTTGTGAGATGTTCTTCCTGGCTTTGCTTTGTGGGAGCCCCAGGGACACGATTTACTTAGAGTCAAGTGAGATATCAGTATGAAACAAAACTATGCATGTAAGAAGAAACCACATACATTGATTATGAAAGACTGATACATAGAAAAATACCAGTGGAAAATATTTAACAAAAGCTTACACACATGCAACTGATGGATGCTGAAAACCGTAGTCATATTTGCAGAGGTTCTAGGGGCAAGCAGTTTTCTGGACAGGAAGTGCATTTCTCCCTGAGGAAGACCGAAACTGTTCACTTCTAATACAGACATCTCCCCAATTCTCAAAGCTGTCATGAAACACACAGGGTGTAAAACAAATTACCTTTCCTGTACAAGGCAACCACAGCCTGGCTATCAAGGCAGCAAGAGCCAATACTCTTCCATGGAATAGCCAGATGCTATCTCAAAAGAGATGAAGTAAGCTGGAGGCAGAACTAAGCAGTTGCAAGGTGGTTTATAATAGAAACAATATTTGCCTGGCACCAAGTGATCAGAAAAAATAACTTCTCATAGCATAATAATAACTTCTCTTAGCCAGAAAAAATAACTTCTCATAGCATCCGTCTAGAACCCCTCCCAACACACATGGTTGAAGGTGGTGGGAAAATGATATAGTCCCCCTGAATCAAGTGGCAAGCTGATGGGATCTGTTGTCTTTCACTAGAAAATATGCTGATGACAAAAAAAACCCCCACATGAAACAGCAAGTGACAAATTATAATAAAGCAATACAATACAGTAAAGCAATAAAACAATAGAACTGTGAAGGGAAGACAGATTCTCCTAGGTAGACAAAAAGCAGAGCAGGGAATAGGCATTAAACCTGTGTAGATGGGACTTCATGTCTCTTGAATAAAAAAGATCACATTTTGGGTATACTCCTGGACATCCTTAAACCTAGAAGCTCAGGTTTCTGTAGTGGCCAGGAGCACTTTTATAGCTTAAAACTTCTGTACCATTCCTAAAAATGAAACAACCAAAAGGGGAGGGGGGTGCTTATGGAAAGCTAAGGAAACAACAGTGTATCAGGACAAATGGGCAAGCTCGCGGGTGATGAACCCTCACGGATAGAATATGAATAGCAGAGAATATAAGTTCGATACAATCAATATCACTGTATTAGCATGAATCAATTGGCAGTCAATGCATGTAGAAATACGTAGGTATACAAAGCAATGATAAGGGCGAAAGCGCTCCCTCCGGCTTTTTTTTTGCCGCTGCTCTTAAAGACGTCACAGGGCGCGTCGCTGTGTATGAAGATCTAAAACAATGCAATAAAGGTAACAACATCTTGGTACTGGCTAAAGCATGGATACAAAATAAGCACAATGTAAGTAACGCGATGAACAAGATTGTACATACCTAATAATGCATAACAAGGAACATCAAGGATAGGCCAATCAAGTAGGCTGAGTGCAGCAAAGGGCACAAGTCAAGAGCATATATAGAGTACAACACAGGTGTGGATGGTTACAGTAACAGTTGTTGTAAAAAGAAAGGGAGTCATTAAGGCCGCAGGGAGTTTCGCTCGCTTGTTAACAGGAGGGCCCATTTCTTCTCAGCCTTGAGCAATGAATGACTGAGGTTGCAATGTGGAGGTGGATTAACCTTTGGAGCCTATATACCTTAAAGCTGTCAGGCGAATGTTTCATTTTTGAAAAAATGACTGTAAAGGGTGGGAATCTTGTGATAAACACCTAATTTTAGATTTGTGTTCATACATTCTAGTCCTTAAGATTTAGAACTTTGGCCCACATAAGGGAGCCTACATGGGCATTCGAGGCCATAATGATGCCAGCATGGGCACGCAACATTGTTGAGTGTCGGTTTCTGCTACGTAATGCTGGTGATCTAGATCTGGGCACAAGCCGCCGGCGAACGCTGGTGAATCTGATGGAGTGGTTGGTGGATCTGCGACATCTTATCGCAGGCAGACCAAATCAGCGGCAACATCAGTACGAATTTTCACCTTCTATTTGACTGACGGCGAATGGGGATCGGGTGGCTGAGGTTTGGGTACAGGGTTACCGAGTTTGGTCACAGCAGTTGGCGCCTACTGATTCGACCAGTTTTGCAGACCTGGGCGGGGTACATCGCCACACTGAGGCTTTCAACGCCTGAGTGAATAGGGCAGACTATTAATGGGAATGGAAACATAACGGGAGTAGGGTTAGGTCTGTAGTTTACGGTTTTTGGTGCATCGTTGTTTCCCCTGATCTCACCATCTTCAAGGAAAACAACAGATTATGCACCAAAATATACCATAAACCTACAGACCGTAATACCTTCTCCATTATGATAGTTTCCATTCCCATTCTTTAAAAAAATAGTCTGCCCTATTCACAGTTTATTCGCATTAAAAGGAATTCCTCACACACACATCAATACGAACAAGACGCCCTACACCTGATTGACAAACTGCAGGCCAGGGATATCCCACCAAAGTCCTCTTACACTGCAAAAACACAAGTCAGATCTTAAAGATCGCCACCAACTGCTTGCCCCAACAGACAAACAACCTATGACCAAACTCATTTGGCCCCTCACATTGAGCCCACATTCTGATCAAATTGTCAAAATAGTGAAAAAATTCTGGCCCATGATTGCTGCAATACCAGGCCTTGACCAACCACCTATGGTTGCCAAGAAACGCTCTGCCAACATTAAAGATCTCCTGGTACATACCAATCACTCCATCAGAACTATGACATTCACCAGCAACCCTGGCACCAAACCTTGTGCACACTGTGGCATTTGTGCCCAGATCAATACGTCCACCAGCATTACCAATAGAACCAATGGTAGGACACTCCAACTGAGGGATGAAATCACCTGTGCCCATGCTGGCATCATTTATTGCCTCGAATGCCCATGTGGGCTCCACTATGTGGGCCAAAGTTCTAGAAATCTTAGGACTAGAATGTATGAACACAAATCTAAAATTAGGTGTTTATCACAAGATTCCACCCTTTACAGTCATTTTTTCAAAATGAAACATTCGCCTGACAGCTTTAAGGTATATGGGCTCCAAAGGGTTAATCCACCTCCACATTGCAACCTCAGTCATTCATTGCTCAAGGCTGAGAAGAAATGGGCCCTCCTGTTAACAAGCGAAACTCCCTGCGGCCTTAATGACTCCCTTTCTTTACAACAACTGTTACTGTAACCATCCACACCTGTGTTGTACTCTATATATGCTCTTGACTTGTATTGCCCTTTGCTGCACTCAGCCTACTTGATTGGCCTATCCTTGATGTTCCTTGTTATGCATTATTAGGTATGTACAATCTTGTTCATCGCTAAGTATTTACATTGTGCTTATTTTGTATCCATGCTTTAGCCAGTACCAAGATGTTGTTACCTTTATTGCATTGTTTTAGATCTTCATACACAGCGACGCGCCCTGATGAAGCGTCTTTAAGACGCGAAAACGGCAAAAAAAGCCTTGGCGCCTTGGAGTTAATTCGGCCGTTTGGCATTGTCCCGGCTCTCCCTCGATTTTGGGATCCGCGCTGCTAATCCCAGCGCCCCGTAGCACGACAGTCGCTGCCGCAAATCGCTATTTGCTTTCTGGCTTCACCTCCGGCTCACGCCGCCCAGCTCGCCCCCCTCTTTGTTTTGGAACTCAGCTCGCACCTTCGGCTGGCTCCTGGCCGCGGCTTTTTTCCTCGCCGCCCGGCTCCACGGCGAACCCCTCCCCGCATCGTTTCCTCTCCTGGACTGCCTCCATGACCAACGGAGGTTTGCCTATCACCTTCCTCACTGAAACTGAGAATCTGTAATTGTTTTGTGATACCATTTGATGTTATAATTTGTTTATGTGAGAGAGGAGGGAGCGCTTTCGCCCTTATCATTGCTTTGTATACCTACGTATTTCTACATGCATTGACTGCCAATTGATTCATGCTAATACAGTGATATTGATTGTATCGAACTTATATTCTCTGCTATTCATATTCTATCCGTGAGGGTTCATCACCCGCGAGCTTGCCCATTTGTCCTGATACACTGTTGTTTCCTTACCATTCCTAAAAATGTCTGATCTGTCCACAGTGGCATATTCCTTAGTTGCATCCCATTTCTAACATGGTGTACATAATTTTGAAAAGAGTTCTGAACAAACTTTCATTTCATTTCAATGGAAGCAGAGAAGAACTGTGTATGGAAAATGAAGCAATTGTGCACCTACACTTATGCAAAGAACATTGGTTGCATCCTTGCATGAGATTTGAAAAACTCTGGCTGCTAGCACTTCTAGGAATCATGTGATTAATGCCCCAAATGGTTCCTGTAAAAAGGATATATGTAGTTTTATTAAAATGTAGTTGTTTGACTGAAACTAGAGGCATTTTCATACACACACACAATTTCCTTTTCTATAATAAATTTTAATTTTTTTCTTCAGTTGTGTTGGTATTCGCATTCAATTCAAGAAGGGAAATATTGATTAAAATGTTGATGAACACATATTTTGCAAGCCTGGAAAGACTAATAAAAACTAGACTGATCCCATTTAGATGCAATGTCACATGATACTATAGCACTTCGATTCCACTTGAAATACCTGATATTCTATGAAATATGGGATTTTCCCAGACAGCTATAGTGCTTCCCCAAACTATGACACAGTAGTTTGGTCCCTGTAACCAGTCAGATCTTCAGTGGATAGATATAGGAGCACCAAATTTCAGTGGATAGATATAGGAGCACCATTTCTTGATCAAAATTTGGTGGTCTGGAAACTTGTTGTGAAAAGAAAAAGGAAACCTAGCACAGGAGCAAAAAGAGTACAGAAAGAAATAGGATTCTGCATTGATGAAGCCTTTCACTGATTGCAAAAGTTACTAGAATATATAAAGTGAGCAAGCCAGTCCTTTAACAACATGCTTGATGTTCCTGAATAGCAAGGATATTAACTTAACTAATGATCCTTTAAATGGGTATGTAAAATATAATTTAAACTACTTGCAACATGCAAAAGAGAGAGGCATCATTTGTTATTGCCAGCTCACTGGCATGTGGAAATCAGGAAATCATTAGCCTTGGTAGAAATAGTTTAACGCAACAGAGATACGAATACATTATTCTGAAGTAGTTAAATGAGAGTGGATGAAGCTACTGTCACAATATAGTATAAATGATAAATACTAACTTTGCCAAAAAAAAAGCACACACATTTCATGCATACATACACTGCCTGTGGCTCATGCTGGGTTCGAGAAGCTCATTCATACTATCATAGGAATTTGTTGGAAAACAAATATAACTATTAAATTTTTGTATAGGACTGAAGTGGTGAACGATGGTGAAAAACAAATGGGCATAGTCTATATTTGTCTTACATGAGGATTCTGAGAACGGATATATATATATATATATATATATATATATACACACACACACACACACACACACAGTATATATATATATATATATATATATATATATATATATATATAGTAGCACAGCAGTTCTCGTTTGTGCCTGGAGGGCAGGGGTCAGGACCCGGGGTTCCATTAGCATTAGGGCCAGCAGTACCAGAACCAGGTTCAGAGGATGAGCTAGATGACTGGGGCGAAGGGCAGCTTTCCCCTGACGGGCCTCTTTCGCCCACAGAGAGCTTGGCATGGGAAGAAATGTTGTTTGGCCCTAGCGAAGACATAGATAACCAGGTGCAGATGGAAGACAGCGATTCTGGCAGCTATGAGCACCCGGGTGGAAGAGATTCCCAGGAGCCCGAAAGTGAAAACATGGAAGAAAGCGGCTGGGAAGTTTCCAGGGAGGAAAGCTCTCAGGCAGATAGCAACACAGCTGCCGAGAGACAAGGTCGAACCTTTGATAGGAGACGAAACATCGAGTCTAGTAGGAGGGGGTGGTCCAGGGCCCTAGACCGGCCGAGGTCCGTCAGCAGGGATTGGAGATGAAGAAGCCTAGAGCGTCGGGGACCTCGGCCGAAGGATTAAGTATAGGATCCGTGGGAACGAATCCTCAGTGCTCCGGCCACGTCTTATCTGAATAGCCGTGAAGCGGAGTGGGACCACGAAGCTAAGCTAGCCAGTGGTCATCAAGCCTTGCCTTGCCTTGCCTTGCCTTGTTCCTGATCCGCTTAGATTTGCGGAGCCTTGCTAAGCTTTTGGCCTATTTGCCACGTTATCTTGGACATTGTTACTTCAAGCTTTTTGGATTGCTTTTACATTCTATTGGACATTACTTCTGAACTGTTTTTATATTCAATAGTTAGCCTTCAGTCCGTCTCTGTGTGTGTGATTAAGGGGCCGGTCAAGTCCGTGCATCGTGACATATATATACCTACTTACCTACCCAACCACCAACAATTCAATTGATGTATCTGTCTGCCTTTGATGAGGTGGCCGATGTGGCTGGCTGTCTTTTTGGTTGAGGTGGCTACTAAACTCCATTTTGCACTCTTAGGGCCCTTCTACACATGCAGTAAAACCAGGAGTAACTGGATAAAAAAGAGAGGGGTAGCTAAATGACTTTTAGCCAAAGTGTGGGAAGGATATATATCCCTGCAGGCAGGCAAAACATGCACCCCCCATAGACTGCTCCAGTGCACGTGCACTTTTAAAAAGCCTGAAACAGCTGATCAGCTGATTGGGCTGTAAAACAAACACATAGATGGTTCAAAGGAAGCACAAATGGAGGATAATTAGAACTCTCTGAAACTCTATTTTATACTTTATAATCTTAAACAGAGCTTGAATAAAAAGAGATCTGACAGAATTTTTTTTTAAAAAAACCCTTCCATTATATGCTGGACCTCATATGCTCACATGTGGATCTGCTTGTGTTTATATTATGATATTCACATGTGTGCAATGTATGGTCCAGCACATAATGAAGGGATTTTTTTAAAAAAAACTTCCTCTGGATGTCCCCCATCTGCACTCCATTTTGTTCAACTACACAAGAAGGCTGTGAGGATGGTGGGGGATCATTTGCTGGGACTGATAGGTCTGTGTGTGGATCTGCTGTCAGGATGTTTTGTCTTAAATTAAAAATGTGGATTTTGGTGCTGTCTGGAAGCTTCTCTTATCCTCAGTATATAAACAATACGAGGTGAGTGACATAGAGCACATAAGATTGTAGATTTTGCTAACCCAAGATAAGATGACAGAAGAGAGAGAGTCACCTTTACCTTCATTAAATTTGCCTATGTTACTGCAGCATTGAAAGCAGCATGTTTCTTAGTACAAGATGTGGGGAATAAAGAACTAAGATATTACTTTTTACATTCATGTCCTGCTTTTGGCTTCCCATAAACCATTGATTGTCTTCTGTAGCAAATAGAATGCAAGACTAGATACTAGATAGGTCAATTTTTGATCTTATTCTGAAGGGTCTTGATGCCCTTATGAGATACTTAAGAGGAAAAAGAGGTAAGGTTTATCTGCAGATTGTTTCACTCTGTTATTTCACCTAGTAGCAGGAAGAGATGACAAAGAAATATTATTGCTTATCCTTGAGGAAAAAAACCCCTAAAGTGTACTAGTAAATTACCAGAATTCAGCAGAAGACACACACTTCATACCTCTTTGTGGTATGAAGTTGAAGTACTATTCAGATGGAAAAGAACTTGATTGTCTTGGATAGTGACAATCATGTGTCCAGTATGAGAGGAGACAAAAGCAGAATCCATTAATTAAACCCATCAGAACAATTCCAATCTGCAGGAATTGGAGCAGGGAGGTACTGTATAATTTAGAGATCCAAGAGAGGCGCAGGCAGTGTTGTACCCAATAACCGCAAAGATGTAAATTCAGAAATGTATTTATTTCTCCCCCATAGAAGAGCTACACCAATAACAAATCCCAAAATCCTGGGGATGTAACTCTTCAGTAATTTTGTTCCCATGGGAAGACAGAAACATTTCACCAATCTCGTTCCCTCTTTGATAAAGTCATTGAAATATGCACAGTCTTTGAAGACAATTCACAGTTTGGGACATATTCTGCAAAACCTTTGCACCATTTCTGATGCATTAAAATCATCTTCACAAGCAACAGCATTTTCTTTGAAGAAAATACTATTCATTAGGCATGGTTAGGTTTGATCAGAATCTTCATAATTCGGGAATAAATTGGGATCAAATTCCTTTTTGAAGTGATTTCGAAGCGATTTGGGAACCCCGAAGTATCCTTGCCATTTCAAAGCTTTTTCCGCCAATCTCTTATGAATCAGTAAGTGCGTCGGAAATGATCCAGCTTTTCAAACCAGTGTGGATGGATTCTCTTCATTTCCTTTCCCTCCTGTGTCAGTCCTGGGCGAGAGCCACTGTTTAGCCCAGTTTGGATGAATTTCCTTCAGTTTCCTTTCTCTCCCGCGTCAGTCCTGGACAAGAGTCGCCGTTTAACCCAGTTTGGATGGATTTCCTTTGGTTTCCTTTCCCGTGTCAGTCCTAAGCGAGAGCCACTGTTTAACCCAGTTTGGATGGATTTCCTTGGGTTACTTTTCCCTCCCGCATCAGTCCTGGGTGAGAGCCCCTGTTTAACCCAGTTTGGATGGATTTCCTTTGGTTTGCTTTCTCTCCTGTGTCAGTCCTGAGCGAGAGCCACTGTTTAACCCAGTTTGGATGGATTTCCTTCAGTTTCTTTTCCCTCCCGCATCAGTCTTGGGTGAGAGCCACAGTTTAACCCAGTTTGGATGGATTTCTTCCCTTTGCTTCCCCCTTCTGGAATAAAATAACTACTTTCAAAGTAAAGACCACCCACTGAAACAGAAAATATCACTTTGAAACCATTAACAAAGGATTCAAAAATCTCGGAAGGTTTGAAAAGTTTTGAACTTTTTTTCTGTGAAAATTGGAATTGGCTTTAGATCTGAACCACCAGCGCCCTCTGCATTTTTGAACCATTTTTAAACCATTATTTTTATCAAACAAGCTAATATTCATGATGTAGTTAACTATGAAGAAAATGTTGTCTAATCACATGCAAATCTACACAGATTAAATAATGAACTGCAAAGATTTTCATCTCCCTACACTCAAGAAACACATTTTCAACCATTATTAAAGAAATATTTCCAAATATTTCCTTCCCTACAGAAGAAAAAAAACAAACATAGTAATCCTGTTCTTACAGAAGAAGAAGAAGAAAAAACATAATAATAAGGATCCTAATAATAATAAAAGCTACTGCTGGTAGGTTTTATAGGTATAAAGAATGTGTGCTGAAAATATCTAGTTCACATGGTAACCAATCCCATTGCTGCCATATTTGGTTAAAATGCAAATTGTATGGTCATAAACATAAAGAGATTAAAAATTGAAAATTAAAGAGCAAAATATAAAGCCCTCAAATTAATTATACAGTTCTACAAAATAGACAAGGCTTATGCAGTCTACCTGCCACTTGCACCCTAATGACAATTGTTATATTTTCCCATAGTTAGATATACTTTGTTTGTCTAAATAATTACTGTATAATAGATCCTTGGCCATCATACAAAAATGTGTGTGTGCGGGGGGGGGGGGTGTAATTTAAAATATTAAATATTGAACAGTAAATGATAAATCCATATTTTAACCCAATACTGAAATGAAGGCAGAGAGAGTGCCACTGAAAAACATTAGAGGTGGGTGCTTCACAACCAAAGTGCCACCACAGAGAAGACCATCTTTATTGCCCCCATTGGATAGGTTAGACCTCAATCCTCAGACATACACATTATAAAGAAAGGTGTTCTTTCAAGTATCAATATCCCAAATCATTCATTGATCCCGACTAATTTCTGCTGATTGGGGTTCTGTTGTTCTTAAAAAAATGTTAATTGTGTTTATGTATATTGTTTCTGGTAGTTTTGTAAACTGCTCCAAGCCTCCGGGGAGTGGCGGTATACAAGTCAAAATAATAAATAAATAAATAAATAAAATGTTGTAGATGAGTCCTTGAGCGATGCTGAAAGCATGGGGGTTGAAGCTAGGAGGGCAAAACGGGTTACTCGAGAGCACGAGTTTGTTGAGGGATGGGAGAGGAAAAGAATCCGGCAAATACTTGGTGAACCTACTGATGAGGATTCCTTTGAGGGTTTCTCTGGGGATGATGGGTCTGACCATGATGATCCAACTATAGGAAGTGGGGATGGGGATTCGGAAGACGTGTCTAGCAATATGGACTGGACCAAAGTACCGGAAATGCATGATATTTGTGCAGAACCAATTAGCAGCGATACATTTGTGGGGTTTGCTGGGGATGGGAATTGGAGTACGAATGACCAAACTTCATCTTGGGGAGAGGTAAGTCGTGACAGGAGAAGGAGAGATTGACAGGGGAGGCAAAGGACTGCACGTGTATCTGCAATAGCAGCTGAGAGGGCTAATGATGGGGCGTCGGCTCATTCGAGTTCTGATGAGGAATTGTGAATAAAGAGAGACTTGGAATGGGGGATTCCTTGCAGTTGGCAAGGTGTTTCTGGGTGCCCGTGTCTTGCCCTGTGTGCTGTGTTCCTGTGTTTCCTGCAGGCTGACTCTTGGATGTGAGTTTGGATCCTGATCTGTCTTCATGGACTTGGGTATAGTATCGGCTGGGTTCTTCATCTTGCTCCCTTTTGGCTACACCGTGTATCGCTCCCTGTGTGCTAGTTTATGCTGTCTGCTTTGAGCTGACCCTGGACCGGATTATCAACGCTGCTGTCTTCTCCCTCGCTTGCCCCGGATAGGTGTTTTCTTGCTGCTGCTTCCTCCTCGCTGATGCCGGATTGGTCTGACTGCGTGCTTGCTGTCTACCCGTTTTGACTTCTGAACTTCGCTGATGTCTCTTCGCTTCCTGCTTTCACCCCCCCCCCATTTGATGACAACATCGTGTGCCTTTTTTCCTGTGTTGTGCTACGTTTTGAGCTTATTGTGGTTTTTTAGGAGAGATAGTCCGGATTTTTGTGTTTGAGACTATTTTGGCCAATTTGGTCACTATTTTGAGTTACCTTTACATTCACACTGAAGTTGAAGTGGTTTTGGGTCATTTTGGCCCTTTTTGAGTTTGTTCTGCTGTTTTGAATAAACTTTACACTCTACTGGGCTTGTCTCTTTAAGGCTCTCTGTGTTGCCACATCAAAAGCATCTTTTTAAAAAAATGTTTATTAGGGTTTTTGAATACAAAAAAGAAAGGGGTTTGGAAAGGGAAACGATAGGGTAGGTTGGGTAAGGGGTAAAGGTGAGTGGGAGGGGTAAGGGAAAGTGGGTATTGGGAAGGTTAAAAACATACAGGCTACAGCATGGGAAAAAACATACATTGTGCAAAAGAGGAAAACAAGTTTTTGGGAGCGGAGAGACAAATCTGTTCATATTCAATTCCATTAGTACAGTCTGTGCTTATTATTTCAGAACAGCTGTTTCTTCTCTTTAATTCACTCTTCCTTGAGTGAATTACATGTTGTTCTATTAAAGAAAGGGGATAGAGAGAGGAAAGCAATTTTGTTACTACTTATTTCTTACTTCCTTCCCTATTTTCATCCTATATTTATATCTACCTTCCATAATTTTTTAAAATATTCCTGGAGGGGCGTCCAGTCCCATTTACTATCTCCTCTATCTTTATTATCCTTCAGCCTTTCCGTTAACAACTCCATTTGATAAGTCTCAATTACTTTATTTATCCATTCCTCCTTAGGTGGGGAGTCCTTAGATTTCCAATATTTGGCGAACGCTAGTTTGGCCGCCGTAGTCATCAAAATAAATATCTTTCTTTCTTTAGGAGAGAATTCTGCCTCGACAATACCTAAAAGGAATGTTTCTGGTTTTAACATAATTTTAATTTTTTTTTTAAAAAAAAACTTTTTCTATTTCTTCTCTAATCATCACCCAGTATGCCTTAGCTCTTGGGCAGAGCCACCATAGGTGGAAGAACGTGCCGTGTTTTCCATTACAACTCCAACAATTCGGTTTTGTTTTTTTATAAATCTTTGCCAATTTAGCCGGTGTCAGGTACCAGCGATATAATAGCTTTAGCCAGTTTTCCCTGTACTTGTAACAGTATGACACATTTATATTATGTTTCCATATATTTTTCCAGGTTTCTGGTTTTATTCTAAAACCTACATTTCTAGACCATTCCTTCATTAGATTTTTCGTTTCATAATGTTCATTTTCCGCATTTAATAATAGCTTGTAGATTTTTGTTATCATTTTTTCATTCTTTCCCATAAGAACCTGTTCTATTTCTCCCATTTGTGGTTCAAAACCTATTTTCTCATCTAGTTTAAATTTTTCTCTTATTTGAAAATATGCGAACCATCCAAGTTCTTTGCCTTCCTCTATCAACTGCTGCCTGGATTTTAATACATATCTAGTGCCAGTTCTGGTTAGCAATTCTTTGTATCTGAGCCATTTATTTTCTCCTAATTGTCGAATTTGAAAGGCCTCATTTGGGGATATCCACATGGGCGTTTTTTTTGGGTTTTATTTCTATATTTGTTCCAGACTTTTAGTAATGGTTTCCTTATAGAATGGTCGTTGAAATTTCTATCTACTTTAGCCTTATCGTATCCAATGTACCCGTGCAGGCCGAATTTTAAATCATACCCTTCCAGATTTGTAATTTTTTCATTGTCCAGTCTGCCCCATTCTCTGAGCCAAACAAAGCAATTTGCCTCATAGTATAATTTAAAATTGGGAAGATTTATTCCTCCTTTCTCTTTAGGTTCCTGGAGTATTTTCATTTTCACCCTTGGTTTTCTTCCATTCCATAAGAATTTGGAGATATCTCTATTCCACATATCGAAGATGGAGGCATTATGTATTATCGGAAGTGTTGAAAATAAAAAGTTTAATTTGGGTAAAACGTTCATTTTTATTGTGGCTGATCTGCCCAAAAATGATAGATTTAATTTCGACCATCTGTCTAGATCTTTTTTTATTTCTTTCCATTTTATTTGGTAATTATTTTTAAACAATTGTGAATTCCTTGTTGTTAATGATACCCCCAGATATTTAATCCTATCCACTATCTTCACTCCTGTCTTATTTTGTAAGTCCAGTTTGTCATTTTCCCTAATATTTTTAGTCATCATTTGGGTTTTCTCAAAAGCATCTTGACTGATCTGGTCCCGGCCCACTTGATAATCTTTGATATTTTTGTATGTTCTCTGTTCATTCTACTCATGTCTGATTAAACTGTTTTTAACCAAAGGATTTTAAAAATTAATTTGCATTGAGAAATAAAGAAAATAGTTTTAAAAAGCTGAATTTAACCAAAGATTATGACCTTTTATTTGATGAACATGAAGTATTTCTTGGTACTTACATATGAAAGGGATTGGCACTTTCTTCCCACCCATTCATCATTTGATACTCAGGAGCAGTTCCAGATTTCCATCCTTTGTCAAATGTGCTAGAAAGATACTCACTAAGTGTGGCGTCCTGCCAGGGCCAAAAAAAGGGGCTTTAAAGGGATGGATGAACTCTATAGGCCCTGGGGGTCACGTTCTAGCCTTCCCATAAAAGAAAACCTGGAGAGTCATTGAGCAATGAGTTCAGGACTCCAAAAAGGTGAACTCAAACAAGGTTTATTGAATAACAACCAGTAAAAATGCTGGAGGCCCAAAAGCTTGAGGTTGGTTACTTGGAAAAGTCCTTTAAGAAAAGGGGTGCATCCACCCGCCTTTTGCAGAGTGAAGTTGCCTTTCTTTGATTCCAGGGTTTCTTTGATTGCTCCCAAATGGTCCTCTGGCGCATGAAGTCCTCAGGTCCCCACAGATTACAGTCTTTGGGTGAAGGGCTGGCTTTCCTTGGTTTGAGAGCGTTGGTTGGCTATACATGAATGAAGTTGCTTTATCTGAGCGATGGCTCCAGATTTTCGCCTGCTTCGCCCATGTGCTCTTTGCTGGAATGAGGCCAGAGAGGAAGTCCAGCCTCCCAGGTAAACTCAGGAAGGGGAGGAGTTAAGGGTGGTGATGCCAGGTTGGCACCAAACACAACTCCTCCCATCACAGTCCACATGGCTGAACAATGGAACAAAGGCCCATGAAGGTGAAGGGCGAACAGGTACACAGTATAGGTACAAAACAAGCTCCAGGGGACGCAATACTAGGCTTGTGCAAAAATGTTGGAAGTTTTGTAAGTCATATTAAAATTAGTTAAATCTGTACTTCTGAAGTGATATCTGACATGTGTGTGTGGCCTGCACTTAAAACTTAAGAATCAAAACTTTCCCAATCCTTTTTTCATTTTAATTTTATAATGCTCAGAAGCCTCCCAAAGTCAGTTTCATTTTCATGGCTCCAATTATTCTTTAAATTAATGGCCTCTAACCATTAGGGAAATCAGGGAGAAACCAGAGTTTGTTGGAAAAAGAAAGCACAGAACTCTGGGAAATATAGTTTGTAGGGGTGAGGAGCCCTTTGCCAGAGAATTCAAAAGGCTCTGCCCTAAACTACCTTTCCAGAATTCTGCTCGCATCAGAAGGCCTCAATCCAGATAAGGGAGATATTTGTCCCTCCCTAGCAGCAGACAGACAGAGTTCTAATACATTATTGAATCTGCAAAAAGGAGAACTGACTGATACTTCAATACTAGTGAGTAAATCTGTGCTAGGCTGGAAAGAGTTTCCTAAATGGATGGCCCTTGGGGGTCCCTTCCAACTCAATAGGGGAAGAATATTAATTAGTTTAGAGGCTGGATGGCCATATGTCAGGAGAGTTTTTATGGTGCCCTTCTGCCTGGATAAAGGGGATTGCATTAGATGACCCTGGGGTCCCCTCCAACTTAAGAATTCTATGAAAATGTAGAATTGGTTAACATTGGTTTCTATTGGTCAACATGAGAGGTATTCAATGAGATAGCTGTTATGGTTGTTTTAAAATAACATTTTTGTCAAAAAAATTAAAATCCCTAAAATTATTAGATGGATGAATATTTCTGAAAGTGTGGGAATGATCCCTGTTATCTTGTGTCACTGTATAGAAAATTTAAGAATATAGCTCTTGTGGGTTTTTAAAAAACGTTGTTTATAAACAATTTGAAAATTCCCCAGAAATCCATGGATAAGTGAAGCATTCAGAAACTTGATAGACTAACAGTGGTAAATGTGTTCTACCTTTGTAGCATGTTTCACTCCAATAGCTGTAAAAATTAGGGTGAAAGGAGCCCCTGAAGTTTCCCCAATTATAGTAATTTTGCACAATTACTATAACAAAAGTAACAAAACTTCATTACTCTCATTATAGTAATGAAATTGTCACATTTTAGAAATGAAACGGCAGCACCCCCTAATTTTGAAATTACTTTTATCAATGACGTATGCCTGGACTACTCACTGACTCCTATCTTGCACAATACCTGTCAGAAAGACCTATTTAAGACACAACCCTAAGGCCTCTATTATAGTATAGGGCAGGTAAAAAAAGCTCTTAATGAGATGAGAAAGAATTTGACCAGGCTCCAAAATGACTACAAACCTTACACTGTAAAAGAATGTGGAAAGATAGGTTGCCAAATCCAAAAGAAGAATAGAAGAAAACAGAGCTGCTTTAAATAAACAAGGTGATTTCCACCCCACTGATACATGAAGATAGGGGAAAGCAAATAAGCATAGTTCAATACTGAAATGCCATTAGCTGGTGATTAGTCTAGTAAACTGGCTATTAAATTGGATTCTTGAAATTTCTATATTTGCAAATCCCAATTACTACTCCAGTCATTACTTGAGACATCAAATACTAATACAAAGAGAACGAAATAATAGAGTATTTAAATAATGAACATTTCATGACAAATCATGGCTACATCATTCCACATGTTGCAACAGTTTTATTACACTGTTTATCCTGGATCACAAGTCCTACCTACAGAGGCAGCTTTTCATTTGATTTTATTCCCATTGCCTTGGAGAAGGAAGATATAAAACCCACAATTCTGTGTATGTGTTTCATTTGAGCCTGAGAAATAATAAAAAGTGTTTAAATGGGTTGTCTTTTGGTTATTTAATGTCTGTGAAGGCAAAACAGCCATAATGGAATTTTCAACAGGGCCAAAATACATATTTCTGTCTAAGTATTGGCTGGAAGTCAAGAGCACATATTTTTATGCCAAGATTCACAGAAAGTCTGCCAGATACATTTATGATTTAAACAGCACTAAACAGATTTTTAAAGAACTTTTATTATGGTTAAGGTGGAAGAGGGGCTGGGGGGTAAACAGAGCGGTATCGCTTCTGTGAAATAATTGATGATTGTGTATGAAATAAAATGTTCTTGTTTGCCTTAAATTATATTTCTGGTTTCATGTTATGGAATCTTCACAACTGAGGATGACAGAACTGCATCTTGAGTCTGTGTTTGACCCACTAAATCTGTTTGGCAAATTCCCAGTTCTCTGAATTGCCTGATTTGTAGGGTTGTGCGCAGATCTATTTTTCAAGACAGCCATAACAGCATGGGCTCTGTCACCATTTTCTTTCCAGCTGCAACAGACCACATGGCTGCCAACAGTGCCATAGCCAGGGGGCAGGGGGCTTTAAAGTTCAACCCCACCCTGAAATGTGTTGGAAATCTGATATACTTCTAAAGTGGTTAACCAATTAAAATTCATGAGTAAACCAGGTTTTGGGGGGTGTTTAACACTTTGTGAGGGGGGATAGATAGAAAGTAACTTTTGTAAACAGTGACAGAGAGCTCAGGCATTTACAGGAAAATAGAGATTAGAAACCTTCATCTGGTGGTAAGATCAAGAGAAATGCTTTCCTTTTGGTTTTGGGATCTGGAAAAGCCTTATATTGATTAATGGGAATGAGTTGCCTCAGTTGGGTCAATGCTGGAATTTCATGAGAGTCTTGATTTCAAGTGTTCTTAGTTTCATGTACCAAGTTTTTGCAAAGCTCCTGATTTGTGTATTGGATTTTTCATGCTGCCTTGTTTCTTGTGCCTTTTTCATGGATTTCTAAACCCATGGATCTTATTTTGCCTTGAAGCTCATGGACTAATCTTTGTTTTGGAACTTTATTGTTTTTGCTAAATTTACTGTTTTGCCTACTTATATTCTTCAATAAACTACTTGCTGATTTTACCAAGCTGGTCTGGTGTTTAAGGTCGGAAACTGCAACTAGTCCAATGGGTGGCAGCCAGATTACTAACAGGAGCTACTTACAGGGAGCATACCAAACCCTTGTTGTGTCAGCTTCAATGGCTGCCTGTCCATTTCCGAGCTCAATTCAAAGTGCTGGTTTTGACCTATAAAGCTCTATATGATTCTGGCCCAGCTTACTTGTCCGAATGCCTCTGCCTCTACATCTCACCTCATAATTTAAGATCATCCAGGGAGGCCCTGCTCTTGCTCCCGCCATCATCTCAAATGCGGCTGGTGGGAACGAGAGACAGGGCCTTTTTGGCTTTGGCTCCCTGCCTGTGGAATGCGCTGCCAAGCGAAATATGATCGACCCCATCCCTCCAACATTCATATGAGGATATGGTTTACTGTTATTAATCTAGGTTGTGGATGGAATACTTTTTTAACTTAATTGAATGTTGATTATGTGTTTTAATTTTAACTGTTATTGTTTTAATTGATGCTTGTTTTATGGTTTTATATTGTATTATGGCATTGAATTGCTGCCTTTGTAAGCCGCTCTGAGTCCCGTCCCCGTCCCCTGGGGGGGGGGGGGGGGGGTTGAGAAGGGCGGTGTAGAAATACTGTAAATAAATAAAGAGGTGTTTCTGCTCTGGTGTACACTAGTTTGCTTGTTTAGGGGCATTTTCAGCAGAAGATCCCAGGAGAAAAAAAACTAGACCTTGGATCCACTACTTCTGGTTATTCTTTTTAAAAACCCTTCATTGAACCCGCACAACACACAAGCAGTTTCATGTCCTGCACCAATTTTTGGTTTCATCATGGTAGAAAGATAAGACTACAATGGCCAGGCACTCACAGAGACAGCTAGGAATGATGGTGGCGGTAACATCAAGAAAAAACATCCCCTTTGCCTGTGATCAGGTCACAGAAAGAATGGTGCCCATCATGCCTGTATGGAAAAGGTATCACTTCAAAATTGACCCAATCCAGTTTCTCAGATTGCTGTGAAATCAAGTGATATTATGGTATCAGAATTATTGCAATTTTGCCAAAAGAATGCATAATCATATTAAGGCAAGACAATCTTGGATACTCACTGGAAGTCCCCATGCATTGTAGAAACAGACAATAGTGGATTCATCATGAATCCAGACTTCCTGACCATTGTAGAAATCTATCAGTTCTACTTGTCCCCTCATTTTTAAAGAAATATAATATGACAACAACAATTTCAACAAAATCAAGCTTTTCCATGGATTCCCCCCCCCCCCAATTATTTTACTAATCTTTTTACAGTTGACAGTTCACCAATAAAACACTTAAGGTGAGGGAAATAATGCAGCATTATAACTGTAAGTGAGAGAAGTATTGATTTATCAGAACCTCAACCTGATAAGAGTTGTTTCTTTATTTTGCAAAGGCTAGGACACATGAAATCCCAAGTCCTGAACAGACTTCAGTTTGGTTTGTTGTTACTTTAGTTGAATTTTGATTTTGATCTGGATTTTGTGCAGTTGAAGTGTTCAATAATCATCAACAGAAAAGAAATGGCATTTCACACTCACTAGAAGCAGTGGCAAATTCAGAAGTCCCTTCATGATAGTTGTACAATGCCGTCTTATACAAGTATATTTAAAAGTGAAGCCAACTAATTTAGTTAGTGACAACCAGCATGATGTAGTAATCTGAGTGTTGAACTAGGACTCTGGAGACAAGGTTCAAATCCACACCCAGACATGAAATTCAATTGGGTGATCTTGGATATATCACATTCTTTCTGTCCCAGAGAAAGACAAAGGCAACCACACTCAAATTTTGACAGGAAAGCTCTGAGATAGGTTCACCTAACAGTCTTCATAAATTAGAAATGAACTGAAGACACACCACCACAACAAATTGGATGGAATACTACCAATGAAATACCAGATACCATAGGCTATATTTCAAAGGAAGGAACTACCAGAACTACCTCTGAATATTGCTTGCCTATGAAAACTCAAATGAAATTCATAGGATACTTGAAGAAACACACACATGCACAATTGTGCATAAACCTAACTTCTTCAGCTATAGAGCAAGTTTTACTTCTCTGAAAATATGTCTGTAAATGTTAACATGAAAAGATTTAACCATAGTTAAATATAGTAAGCTCATATATTGTATGCAATAACTTTTGACTAAACATGGATAAGATTTCCTGTTATTAAGAAAAAGGATCCCTGCTATGTGGAAAAAAAGAAGAAAAGTCGCTAACCACTAGATACGGACCGAATATACGGATTGAGTTGGACTCGATTTTACTTTGGCGAATGGCTTTTTAAATGTATTTATTGTATGTGTATTTGATAATTTTATTGTAAATTTATGATGTTTAGATTTTAAATGTTAGCATTGAATATTTGTTGTTTGCCGGTCTGAGTCCCTCTTCAGAGGTGAGAAGGCCGAGGTATAAGAGTTTTAAATAATAAATAAATAAATAAAACCCTTTATTATATATGTGTGTATCTCAATTCATTGGAAGAAAACTGGCTTCTTTATCAAATATGCAAGATCAAATCCATAAGCAGATGCTATTACCAGCTAGTTTTTAGTCTACATGTCAGTGAAATAAATACATGTGTGTGAATTTTTTAAAAGAAAACTAAACTCAGTTTCATTCATATTTTTGGCTTTTTAAAATTGCTTTAGTATTGGATGCTTTAGTATTGCTAGCTGTCATATACACATTTAGGTTAGATGTTGATGTAAATAATAATAATAGAAAACCCTGTCAGCAACAATGTCAAGGTATGCAGGTAAACTTGTATCTAAGCCAGCATAGTAACTCTTAAGTAAAATATAAATATTGTAAAAACCCTTTTTTTGCTGCCCAAGCCAATAATGGAAACTCAACACATTGTCCTTGATACAAGTTGTTTTCATAGGAAAAATGCAACTTGAGAGGTCTGTGGTGAGAGTACCCTTTTAAAATATTGTTGCTATTTTAAATGTATTTTGGATGTTGAATTCGAAAAGCATAATAAAATATACCACACCCTGTTCTTCTTTTTTTAAAAAAAGATTTAGCTATTACGATTTAGCGGCACAAAATAAGACCAGCCCCATCCCTCCCCTCTTTTCCTAAGAGTTTGAAGACTTGATGGTTTCAACAAATCTTCAAGAATGGCCAGTGCTAGCTCAGCCCAGACATTGTCCAGACACAACCTTGCACCCTATATATTACCCTGGTCATTTTCCTAACAGGCCCCTGGAAATAGCCTGTCCCCGCTTTTGTTGCTTGTATCAGGCTTAACCCGGCCTTTTTAATTGTTCCTGACCCATTCCTTTTCCATGCCCTAACAAATAGACATGAAGAACAGGAAGGATTTTCTCTTTTAATATGCTTGTGTTGTTGAGTAATTCTATGCTTATGTTTCTGTTACTGTCATTTTCTGTTCATGTTGTAACTCTGTATGTTTTGATGATGTTGCTTGGAAACTGCCCTGAGTCCATCCATCCCGTTCCCCCCACCACCACCCACCTGGGGAGATAGAGTTGTATATAAATAAAGTTTTATTATTATTTTATTATTATTAATGTTGCAGCATCATGTCTTTTAATCCTCTGGACTTTTTTGTACAATTGATGTCAATGAATTAAATTGATCTGAAAGTCTAATAGACTATTTTAATGTCTTTCTTCCTCTTTACAGTTTACTATGCTAGTGCAACTCAGTGGGAAGATTATCTGGTTTTGGCATCCAAATTGCATTGGGCACCCAGATCTGTTTTTCAGGAACCTCCTGAAAACTGTCTAATGTAAATATTTGTTTTTGGCTAAGCAGCCAAAAAATCCAGCCAATTGGTGGCAATGGGGAACTTACAAGGCTCTCCTTTCCATTCCTAAGATCCTTTCCTTTCTTCCTTTTAAGGAAGTCTGGGTTTGAGCAACGAGGTTATGGAAGCACCCTTCCTGGGAATCTTTCCTTTTTTGTCTTCAAGGGAATTTGGGTTTCAGCAATGAGATTAAAGAAGCATCCTTCCTGGGACTCTTTCTTTTCTTGCCTTCAATGGTCTGGGTTTCAGCAACAGGGTCAAAGAAGCAGTGTATAGTACACGTCATGGCATTCTTCTATTCAGATTGTTGGTCCAACAGGCAGGGCGCACAGGGAAACCCCATGTGAGCAGCATGTGGCAGCCAGCCTCTTTGCACACTCCATGATGCCAAATACGGGAGGAGGAGCCATGATCAGCTGCCATGAGGTTCTTTAACGGACAAAAAAAATGTGACAGCTGGACCCTTACTGTTCCAGCCATCCAGCCCAGCAAAACAAGCCAGATTGACTGAAAGGAACTGACCACTCTGAAACCATGTACAAGCCTACAGATTACTTTCACCCCACCCACAGTAATATATTTCAAAATCAAAACATCTAAGCAAGATTTTGGGGGGGGGAGAGGTCTATATGTGCCTGAGTAAATTTAAGGTAATTTTTGACTTTAGAATGTCAAATTCCTGTATAAACAGCATACATTTTATTTTTAAAAATCATGGCTATCAGCTTTGAAGGCCTGTGTTATTTTAATTTAACTCTATGCCATGTTTTCTATTAAGTTACTGTTGTCTATAGTCCTCAATTCCAAAGTTTTGAAATCCATCAAAGTTGCTACATGATCAGTTCAACTAACAATCGCTAGAATTTAATTTAAAATCATTTCTATTAATCAGAATTGATTATCCCACCTTTGTCAGTTCAATAGCTAACAACGGATCTTCTCTTCTTCCCTCCCGTTAAGAGTATCTCATTGAGAAACAGGTGATTTTTTACAGGGTCAGAGGGCTAGTACGGACTCTTTCAGATTCAACACACCACCTAGAACATGTCTTTTATCCACATTATCGTTTGTCTGACCTAATGCATCTCCAGCAATGTGTGCCAATCATACTGACATAAACCTAGGGTTGTGGAAATTTGTTTTTTATTTCCGTCACTATGGGAGTTTATACTGCTGGCAAGGAATACATGAGGGCAGTGAGGTGAGATTACAAGAGTAGTGAGAAAGATTTCTGGTCCACCTCCTCCATTGTCCTTGGTGATACAAGCTTTTACGGGTTGCAGGAGGCAATAATACCCCTCTGTTGTGTAAATGCCTTATTTACCAGACAATATTTCTTCCTGCTGTCATTCGTTTCTAGCATCCAGGCTGATGACACAACATGTAATATAATAGAGATTTAATATATGTTAAGAGCAGGCATGACAGAAATTGGATGTAACAAATGGCAATTTATTCTAATTGACACTGGGTTTATTGACAAACATCACAGGGTAACATCCATACAAAGATGCTTTATTTGGTCCAGCAGAATAGTGAATCACAGACTAATGCCATAAACAGACACAACCTTAGGGACAGTAGAACAAGTAATTCAGAAAACAGATTCTGGGGACAGCAGTAGCACACATAATCTGTCAAACTCCTGGTCATCATTCTCAAGTTGTGTCTATTGAACAGCATGTCTCATATTCTCATATCTAGCCTGTTGCCATCAGGTGTGATAGGGGTTCTTAACCCATCACCACTTTTGAAATGAAATTCATTTGTCAGTCCATTTAGCTTCTGTACAGGTTGATTATTTGGATTTTGGACTGTTGGAGGTTTTTTTGTTTTGTTTTGGAATGTCTGCATTTTCAGATACAAACATAATGAGGTATATTGGAGATGGGACACACCTAAAGTCAGAATTCATTTAGGTTTCTTTCTTCTCAGCCACCTATGTGGATAACTATGCATTCATGTTTAATACTAGAAATTTTAGTAACAAAACTTGATTGCTTTATCCATGGGTCAATTTAAGCACTGTACCATAATGTATTGAAAAGAGTCAATACATGCTTTGATTAGGCGAGGCATGGGCAAATGTTGGCTTTGTTAGGAATTGTGGGAGTGAAAGTCCAAAACACCTGGAGGGCTAACGTTTGCCCATGACTGCTTTAGGCCATCCTTTTTCCACTCAGGAAAGGGAGAATTGTTCCATCTACTTGCTCTGCCCTGTGCTGCTTCTGCCTTCTACTCCCATTGCTTACAAAAAAAATCATTCAGCTGCATCTTTAAGGGTTAGGTTGCTGGAGAAAATTATCCCTAATCCCCAGATGGAGGTGAGTGACCAATTAATTAGATTAGAAAATTTCTGGATCCTTCTCCTGGATACAGAGTGGCTACATGGCCTCAACGACCCTATTAGCATTAGCTCTATTTTACTATAAATGGTTTCCATCTGACCTTGTTCATCACCTTTGGGTCACCCTACTCGATCTTGAGCTGGGGTTATGTGTATTTCACCACCTAAAATGGTATGTATTATACTGAGATATGTCTACAAGCTGGTATTTTGTGTCTCTTTCAAATGTTGTGGATAGTGATATCCTATATTAATTAATTTCCAGTGACTTTGCTTGGTTAAAAACTCAGAGCCTTGAAAAAGGACTTCGCAAGGAACCCGAAACGGATTGGATGTGGCCGCGGCTAATGGAGCATTAGCTTACCATCGGCTCAGCTTTTCTACCGAGCTTCATGTGAGGGAGAAGCTTAATAGGCCTCCTCCTCCTTGTGTCGCGGGGAATTTCCCCACAGAGCATTGTGCTCTTCACCGGTCTTTGTAGTTTTGATATTTGGAACTCACCTTCCCCTTTGGAGAACCCACACACCCCGCCCGTGTTCTTTATTCCCGAGTTTGGAATTTTTCCATTGATTGTTTTGCTTCATTGCTACACGGGGCCCAGCGATACTTGCGGAGACAGCCGCGAGACTTCTGCAATCTCGCGAGAAGACGCCCGAGACCACAGTGTGTGACTTGGGGATTTCCCCGTTTCTTCGTCATCTTTCATCGCCTGACTCACAGATGAACTGCGAGACTTCCCGTTCTCGCGAGAAGACGCCAGGGATTTCCCTCGGCGGCACACAGCTTGGGGATTTCCCCCACCCATTACATCCATCGATTGTTGCTTTGAGGATATCCTACACGTCACTCCTTCTGTGCAATCACCACTCCAGCACAGGAGATAACCAGGGCTTGGACGTCCCTCATCTCCAACTGGGCAAGTACTGGGGTTTCCCATCCCACCACTAACCTTGCATTGCGCCTTTACTTCTCCCATGCTGTAATGTATACTATCTCATATGCTGCATGTGGTTGTTCTCCTTCATAATTGTAATAAATTATATATTTTGCATATACATGGTGTCTGTGATCCTACTCAATCTACAAGTGATATTATCCTGACTGGTTTATTCTCTGCTTAGCACTGTTGTTTTGCTCTTTTGAATGTCTAGGCAGGAAATGGCAGTAGACAGCAGGCCCTGAAACAGTACTGGTACTTTCACTTTTTCACGGAATGACTCTTGATTTGCAAATCAGTGATATCAATATAGGGCTGAAATCTGCCCTTCACTTATACATGAGATTGACATATATAAATGTTTCTGAATTTCAGATAGAGAATAGTCAACCTGTACAAAGAATCAATAATATCATAGAATCTTACAGTTGGAATAGACCACAAGGGACATCCAATCCAACCTATTATTAAGCAGGAAAATACAATCATTGCACTCCTTGAAAAATGGCCATCCAGTAGGAAACAATCCCACCTTACCTCACCTGACCCCATCAAGAAAAGATGTATTTCTTGATGTAGGGGCGAAGATGGCAGCAGGGCGGACACTCTAAGGCTCCCTGGAGTGCCACCCGTCTTCTTGGCCAGAGGGTGATCTGCGCTCCCTCCCACAGACGCAGAGGCGTCCAAAGGGACAGCGAAGCCATCAGGCAGGCTCCACTGGCTCCAAAGATCCCCCCTCCTCAAGAGAGGGAGATCGAGCGAGCCCGGATCACTGCCACTGCAGCAAGTGGGCCAAGGAGCGGGGAGCGGGCGGCGACCCGCACTCACTGCCGGCCCAGCCTGACCTCCCCCCCCACCCCCTTGAACCAGAGGGCAGGACAAGAAGAGAAGCTCAACAAGAGAGAGCGTGAGTATGGGGATCAGCGGCACCCCCCGCAATCGGGAGGCACCATTCACGCCAAGAGGGAGGCGCGCCCGTACCTGGCTGGGCTCTTGGTTAAGTCGCGGTGGGCACATCGCATCTGGGATCGGGCCCCAAGAACAAGAGTGAACCTCCCCCGACCACAGGGAAGAGCATATTGGGAGCCTCCAACCACCCCAAGAAAAAAGAAGTCTAAGAGGGAAAAACAGACATGATGAGATCCAAGATGGTGGCGGAGCCCTTCTATACCCAGGAAGGGGGAAGAAGACAAAGATTTTAGGCGGGAGCGCCATCTTGGACAAGAGAAGTGGAGCACTTTTGACAGGGAGACAGGGGGCGGAGCAATAGGATCACCCAAGGCCCTCTCTCTATTAAACAACAGGGAGGAGAAGCATTAATCAAAAGACAGTTGCACAGAGAGGAAAGTTGGAGGAAAGGTAGAAAACCTAGGAAGGGAGGAGGACAACAGAAAACAAGGAGGGAGAGATCCAAGAAGCTGAAGGTTGACACCACCCAAAAGAAAAGGGTAGAAAGGGGCCTGAAGCAGAGGCTGCCTAAACATCAGAATCAACGGGGGAGAGGCTGACAGGGAGACATGGACAAGCAGCAAAACTAGCAAGGCAGGGGACTACCCCCCCTGTCAAAACAAAACCAGAAAGAGCCCGCCCAGGCCCTCGGTGAATAGGGCAAGCTCATAAAAATCAAGCAAACCACAGAAGTTCTCCCTCCCACCTTGCCACCCAGGACACCCAAGAGAAAGGAGGCACCCACAAAAGCAGAGACACCAAAGCACCCTCCCTGATAGGCCGAAGCCTTACTCCGACACCCACGGCAAACGCCCAGGACCGTCGGATGAAGAGCAGAGAAGGATAGGAAGAAATCAAGGCGCAACCAAGCCACCCAGCCTATCCCAAAGGCAAGGGTCAAGCCCCCCCTGCTTGCTAGCTTACTACTGCCAAGTAGCTCAAATCACCCAAGTTGCGAATCTTGCTGCCAAAGAGCAAAACAAATCCCTCCATTGAATAGAACAACTGACAATAAAGTATGTCAGCACTAAACAAAATGGACACAGAAGCAAAGGAACATGAGAAAATGCAAGGAAGGACACCAGAGGAGGAAAAAATAATTTTAAAGGACATCGTTAAAGAACTATGAAAATTAGGAGAAGCACAAGATGGGTGTCTCCAGAAGATAGAATAATGATAACCTGACAAGAAGAGCAAATTAAAATGATAAGAACATAAGAAGAGCCATGCTGAATCGGACCTCAGCCCATCTAGTCCAGCATTCTGTATCACACAGTGGCCCACCAGTTGTACACGGGGATCTCGAGCAGAAGGGAGGGCAAAACCCTGACCTGCTCCCGACTCCCCACAACCAGTACCCAGGGAAATCCTGCCTACCTCAACCAACTCCGAGGTGGCACTTGAATGATGCAGGAACAACCGCAATATGCAAGGTTAGAATCAACCAAAGAAGCTATTCCTAAAAAGCTAGAGCTGACAATCATCTATGAAGAAGGAAAAGAAATCCCTCAGCTCAAGGGAAAAAACGCAGCAATACAAGAAGGTCTAGAAAAGAGAGTGGAGATGAATACGAAATTGCAAGAAACACCAGAAGAAAGAGAACCTTATCTTTAAAAAAGTGTGGATGCTACACTGGGAGCTATTTGAATAACTAATAGGAATGCCAAGGCTTCTATCCCCCCAAAAGAAGACGAGAAGAAGAATCAGGAGGTTGATACACCATCTAAAAGTCCCACTCTGTGCGCAAATAAGAATAAAGACAAGAGAAGTGGGGTGCAGCTCAATAGAGAGAGAAGCCGGATGAGGCCGACGCAACAAAGGAGAAAGAAAATTTCAAAGAAAAGCCATTCTTATCCTCCAGGGATGTGCACAATCTATAGTCTTCTGAGGCGTGAAGCCCGAGAGGTGGATGAAGGAGGTCTGGAATCCCCTAAAGAGAATGGTTAGGAAGGAGGCCAAGGAAAATGAAAGAAACAGATACAACTATATTACAAGACAAGGAACGGACAATGGACAGGGACACTCTTACCAAATAATTGAAGGATAAGAAAAGAAAAGAAAAGAAAAGAAAAAAGGCAATAGAGTGATTATACTGCAAGAGGTTACCTGATGGGCAAAATGATCCCTTCAACAACGTAAAACTGAGAGGGGCATAACATAGGTCTGGGAAGAATCTGCAACCGAGAAAGGAGAACACCCACCCAACTGCACCAGATCAGCACCAGAGAGGAAGGGACATCGGGAGTCCACCCGAGCCCTTCAAGTAATTCAGACTGGAAGGATTATCAGCGGCTAGTATCCAAGGATAGTACTTTAAGAGCAATACCCCTCCCACTTGAAGAGTGAAACAGCAGGAACTGGAGGAAGAAGTCAGAAACCACCGAGACCCCTCCCCTTCTACCTGACCCTCCCTGCCCCCACCACCCTGCCCCAACCCGCCCCTCCCTCTAACCCACCCCCCTCTCTCCGCCCCTGCATACCCCCTCAGACTTCCCGCACTCCTCCCTTTCCTAACTCTTCCCCGCCCCCCCCCTGGTATCTGTAAAAGCGCAATAAAAATTTATATAACAAAAAAAGAAAAAGAAAAGAAAAGATGTATTTCTTGATTATCAGGATAGTAAAGAGAATCTTAGAGTGATTAGATATATTCACAGTTTAAGTCTTAAAGCACATGCATGTGTTGTTATGATTTTTTGCACAAAAAATATTGTATAATATTTTTGGTATAGAAACAAAATTTCTGTACAGGAAACATGCTTACTGCACAAAAAGCACAGTTTCTTTGCACAGATCATAACATTCTAATGATCCTAATAGTCTCCTTTGGTCTGCCTTTTAATGATTTCTGTGTTGAAAAACCCCCACACTATTATGAACCGAATACCTCTCATGCTGTGAGTAGTCTTGAAAAAACTGCAATTTTAAATGATTTTCTTGTGATAAAATAAAAATAGTAAAATAGTAAAAATAGTAAAATAGTAAAATTACTTGTTCTTGCATTTTAGAGCAAGATTTGGATGCCTAATAAAGAATAATACCACATTGTCCTTTGCTGAACACAAAGGTCATATGGTACATGGATGAGGAGAGAGGGGAAAAGAAGTGGAGGTGTCCTCTGCAGTATGCTACACTACTTTCTACCCAGGATAGTGCTACAGAAGCATCCAAAAATGAGGTGAAAATGGGACCCAAAGTTCATTTTAGCAAAAGAAATCCAGATGGCACATTCTTCCTTATTTTTGCTTCTGGGTGACCACTGTGAATCCTTAGAGACAGGCCATTCAATGTAATGCATAGAAGTTGCTTTGCCCCAGAATCACATTTTATGAATTGGATCATTAGGGAAGGAAAAGTGTGTCATGGACTAATGGATATGATTAATGTGTAATTATACAGTGTTTTTTCTCTCTTTCATAGTTTACTCCCAAATCTTTCTCCTGGGCATTTGTGGTTGAACATCTGGGACTGCCTTAATCTTCCTTATGACTTTCATCACTTTTCTCCCCTTGGTCACTTTTGTTCCCCAGCTGCCATTTATTAGCTGCTAATTGCTTCTTCCCATTCTTTCTGGTGCATGCTGCTTCATATTTTTGCCACTTTCCCCCAATGATAATGGGATGATTTGTAGTACAGGCAGATTAGTGTTTCTACTCAATTATTCCTCTAGAAACAATAATGTTTCCACTTGCTTTCCATCCAGGCTTTAAATCAGTTTAAATAAGTACATGTGGCCATTATCTTATTTCCCTTTGAGAACTTAGAAGGCAACAGAGTTTAATATTAAAGCTGGTCTTTTGTTGTTTTAAACTATTGTCTTCTGCTTTCCTATGACAAGGATGAGCCCATGTAACAATAGGTGATTAGAATGAAAAGACAAAATAAAAGGATAAATGAAGATTTGGTCCTTATGACACAAATGACATAGGGTCTTGAGGGATTTCTTTACAATACAGGGGAAAGAACAGAGGTGCACTGGGACAGAGGCAGAGGATATCTGCACTGAAGCAAGACTTCTTCAATGTGGATCAAGTACAAAAAATGTTAGCAATTTGAATTCAGAGAGACAGAGTTTCAGGCGTATCATATTAAAAAATGGATGTATTTCCCTACAAGCTCACCCTATAAAGAAAATTCAGGGGTAAGTACCAGGAATGGATATGAAGAGATGTGGCAGACCCATTTTCTAAGTCAGTAAATGGTTCTACCAAGTATGTCCAAGCACAGTGCTTTGCAGGAAGGAAGATAAAGTTAGACGCCAAAGGCTTGTTCCAGTGTTGTCCTCTTTGGTCATTACCTGACTCAGAAAAAAGGCTGAACTTTTCTGAACATTTTATTCTCAGTAGTGCCAGTCCACTACGTTTTTGGAAAAATTTAGATATTTAAATGTTGCTACTTCAATTAAATTTCTTTATTTCCTGACTCTCTGTGACGACTTGGCTATGAAACTTTGGAGGATTTAAAAACTCTTTGATTGCTGCCACCAACCTAAAATATTAATCTTAGGGTTTCTTATAAAAATAACAGTTAATCTAGGCTCCAATTCTAATCACCAAAACTAACTGAGAGGATTCTGAGGTAAAATCTTCTTCCAGACTGGGCAATGAGAGATTGCTGGAACTGGCACACATTGATGGAAATGAGGCACACTGAAACTGTCTTGAAAAGTTAATAACGATGAATATTTATTAAACTAACAAGCAGCTTTGAGAGGCACAAATGTGTTACGGTTATCAATTAAGGTTCATTAGCGTGTTGGTTACAGAAGATGAATTCTTAGATCTTAAAACAGACAGTGTAGAAACTTGTCTAACAAAACTCCCTCACACTAATATTTAAACTAGTGGTGAGCAGTCTACAAACTAACTATCCTAGTTAGTACCCTGAGCTAACTCTCAGTCTACCAGAAGCCCCCCTAGCTATAACTCTATCTCTTAGAGTGTTCCTATAGCTGGCTTCTTCAGAGAGGTGAGCTAATCCCTAAATCCTAGAGATTTCTGAAAGCCTGTGACTGACTACCTGCCAGCTATCGCACAGAGCTTTCCCTGTCAGCTCACACACAGCTGTGTCAAGAGACTGCTTTAAACTCACAGCTCTGACCACAGACTGCTCTCTCTCTCTCTCTCTCTCAGAGCTCTGAAAAGAAGCTCTTCACTCTTAGGGCACTTGTGCCCGCTTTGTGCTGGTCAGTGACCATAATAAAGTTTGATTGATTGACTAACAAGCTACACTCTTTCCCACTCAAGTAGCTCAGCTCCTCCCCTCAGCTCTGGGCTCCTCCCGGACAGCTCTCTTTAACTCCCTCCCAGAGAAGTCTCCAAGCCACTCCCCCTTTTCCTGGCTCTCCTGTTTTCTCCTGGATGCCAAACTGCTATGCTGGTCTTGGCCCAGCATTACAATGGGTGAGTCCTCATACTCTCCCAGATCCAAATAAGTTTACAATAAGATTGCAACAAACAGGTTGGGTTTTTTTTAAAAGAACAATTAATGAATCCATGTGTGATAGTAAGAAATGAAGAACTCATGTATTGCCGAAAGAATGAGAAAACCATACTGGGCTTTCCACTAAACCCTGTGCATTTCTGCCCAAGCAAGGTAACTGTACTGTGACTTCAATTATTTAGAGCAAAGTGAGGAGGCAATGACAGAACTGGGAAGGGTAATGACAACATTGGGAAAGATAAAAATAACAACAACAATTGTTACCCATTTCTCCTCACAGCTTGAGGCAATGTACAACATAATTAAAATACATAGACAAAGCATAAGACCTTTAAAATATATATACAGGCAGTCCCTGACTTGTGAACATCTGATTTACAAACAACTTGTAGGAGTTTTAAAATCTTTTCTGGCAGGTTATTGCACAGTCTAAAGGCTGGTGATGAAAACGTTCTTTGGGTGACAGTTGTCAGTAGGGTTCTGGCCTGTTGAACTTAACTTCTCTCAGAGACGTAAGCGTATGGGACAGATTACATGGGAGAAGGTGTACAATAAGTTTTGTCTTGAACAGCATGCTGCTGCTGCTTCTTTGCACTAAGCTCTGATACTGGCCTTGGGTTGCAAAGATCTGAATGCAAGGAAGTGACCAGATAGATAGAATAAATAGTTCACAACAGCCATTCAAAAGTAGACTAGAATGGCAGGAACCATCAGCACAAATTTCCTTTTTTTAAATTAAAAAAAGATAATGATAATGTCCCCGCTTTCAAGATAAGATCCCCACTTTCCCCTACATTTGCATGGAACGTATATTGCTGTTGCTGATTGCTATTAATAAAACAACAACTTTTCAAAGCTTATTCAATCTCATGACTGAAGGATGCTATTCAGTGGCACACCATAGAAACAAAGTCAGTGTTCAGAGAAATAGCCCTACCAAAATATCATCAGTTTCCACAGCACTTTTTAAAACCTACTTGTCATCTACAACTTGACTCCATTTAATTCTGCTTAGCTTGTGCAATCCGATGGTATCACAAGAAAAGATGGTATTGCTCCAGGCAAACTTTGTTAAGCCTGAGAGTACCACACATGTGCACACTCACGCATACACGGTCTCTCCAGTTCAACAGTCTGAAAAAGAAAAAACAGAGAAGGTTTGCTTTCTCTCCTGTGCTGCATTACAGATATGTAGTTGGGACTGGGAGAAGGCTGAGGGAATTGATAGTTAAGCTGATGGAGCATTTTGTATAGTCATATTTCAGCTGTAGATATATGGATTTTGTGTGGATTCTGTTTTCAAAGTACAATTATCAAGGAGACTACTGGAGTCATATACATATTAAGATGGATTTATTTATTTTAGTAGAATATGAAATTCTAAATGTGATTTTCACCACTGGCAGACAGACTATAATTAATTTTGACCAACTGACGGGATGTTTTTTTAAAAAGAAGTATTGAAAACCAGAATACATTGTATTAAAACAATTGTTTTCATTTCCATTCAGATGAAGCTGGTAACCATCTGAGTATTACAAAAGCAATGGCAAAATAATGATTATTGATTGAGAATTCCTGAGGGGAATTCAGTTACATAAGAATCTTAGGACTTCATCAGATGGTCTTTGGGCTCTGTTTCCATGTGCTGTTGAAACAGAATACCACATAAGTTCTGTAGAAGCCATCAGACTATGTAAGGGCACTTCCAGTGGGAGTCTGTGGGGCTCCATTTCCACAGTGCATGGAAATCGAGGTGGGTGTTACCCAGCTCCTGAATGAAGAATGTGGGGAAAAGTAGAAAAAAGCAGGGTAAAACTCAAAAGCAGGGTGAAATGGCAGGGTAAAACTGGCCATTTCACAAGACAGGAGAGAACGAGATAACACAGTTCTCTGTGCTTTCCCCTGCTTCCCCCCTCTAAATGTGATGAGGTCCTTAATGGCCCAACTTTTGGCTGACTCACCCTCACCTAAGATAAAGAGTTCTAAGGTGCTTCCATGACCTCCCAGTTCCAGGATCAATGGTTTTCTATACCTAGAACATTTCCTGGTGTACTTTATCTAGGACCAATTTTGGTTAATAACTTATTTTTTGTAAAAGAAATTATCTTGGCTTTTTGATCAACAGCAATTCTAATTCTAATTTTAATAATAATAATAATATGGTTTGTTTATGTTCTTCTCCCAACTCTCCATGTCTGCTGTTGTATTATTTGATTGTGATGTACTATTTAAAAATATCTTTTAATATTATTTTCAGCTAACTTGTAAATATTAATTGAAAAATTAATTGCATTAAAAGATTTATCACAATTAGTTGAGTCCCATTCTGGGAGAAAAAAGTATATATTGAATGCATTTTTAATGTATTGTAATAGAATGAAATAATTGCAAGAGCAGAAACACAAGTGTTGTGGTGGTGACCATCAGACTAAAGGATTTCTGCGAAAAAGAGAATGGTAAAATAAAAGTCAAGCATTCTTCCAGTTTTCAACCCTAAATCACCCCTTCTTGTATGGGACATTATGAAGCAAAGATAGGTTTGGGAAACCAATAGCTCACTTTGTGATATGGAGTTATTCTTCAGATACAGATGTTGCTGCTAACCAGAAGTGACATTACAAAAGGGACAATTGGAGGTAAATAAATCCTATAGCTCAGTGATCAAACAGACAAGTGATGAGTGCAAGGATAAAGCTGACAAAAACGCATATACTGCCTTTTGATATTTATAGCAAAGTCAAACATGAATTGTATGCTTTTCAGGAAACACCAAGCAAACTACTGTCAAACTTTTTGGTATGCCAAAAAAATCTTGCAATCTAGCAAAGAATAACAGGCTGTTGGAATTACTGTCTATGAGTTGTAACAAACCCTGTGGCAATTTGGATACCTTGGTTCTATGTAGTTTGTGTAGCTATTCTGATATAAAAATTATAGATTACTAAACTACAAGTTACCACTGAGCTTACTTAGGAGCAAACAATATACAAGGCCCACCATCAAGAATATAATTAATTGAGGGGGGGGGGGGAATCTATTGGTAAGACATACTCACAAATTTAATAATCATAAATCAATTTCTCCAAGAGAATAAGCAAGACAAACAATATCTGTTTCCTGATCAATGTCCTGATTTTTAGAAAATATATTTCAATGTTTGCTATCTACAGAGGAAAATACTGGTCAATACTTTGCTGATTTTTATTATAGGCATGTAACAACAACAGAACGTGATGTGAAAAAATTCTCACATTTATTTACCTTCTTTTCACAGGCTCTTTCTTCCCACAAACAATGGCTTTCCTTATGTTGACTCACCTCCGTAGATTTTTTCATGTGGGGGTATCTGAGTGATTCGTATTGCGAAGAAATGCACCATAGTGATTCATGTTCTATATTATAGTGAGCATGTGAATCTCTCTACAGAAAAGTTATATTGTCTTACTGGAATTATAGCCACTGTCTACAGCTACCCAACCATGAGATCCTATGATCACTATTATCCATCTGTTCCATCATCATTACAGCAGCAAAGTTCATAGCAATTTTAGAGGTCAATATAGAAGAAGAGAGGAACAGTCTATGAAATAACACTGACAGAATAAGAAGGCAAGTTTCTGGCAAGCTACCATAATCTTAAAAGCAAATGTGTGTACAGAAAATACTGTAAATGGGGAATTGTCCTGTGTAAAATTCAAATATGGTTAATTTAATGGAAAACAGCCTTTTTAATGTGTGAAGCAGCTTTTTCAGCATATATTTTATTTCCAGAAAATGCCTTTTTCTTCACAGAAAGGCTATTTTCTATATAAAACAACCATGTGCATTTTTTACGAAATAAATCCTAAATTCCAAAATGACTCACAGCTTTAAAAATGATATAATTTAAAAACTTACTATATGTATATATTTGCATGTGTGTGTGTGTATGTGTGCATTATTAAAAGAAATAAAAACCCTTTAAAACAATTGCTAAACTCCATGCAGCACCCATAGGCACCCCTTAACACATGTTTAAAAATGAGTTCTGGATGGTTGTACTAAACATTAAAGGTATGTGAAGTGGTTGAAACCCAATTAGTATTTTGTTTCAGATATTTTGAAGGCCCCTGCTTCATTTTGTAAGCATTTGGAGGGGTCCTGTTCTGATTAATAATCCGAATTTTTTATGTGGTCTCTTAATCACCTTTCATTTTCACATCTCAGTAATTTTTTATATAATCTTCCTACTAATTTCTGGTCCTTGCCCAGTAAAACTTCTTCAATTTCATTAATTAAACGGATGTTCAAACCCATTTATCTTTTTTATACTTTTTTCTAATTTGAAAATAAGGAAACCATTTCATCGCATTATTTTCACTGTCTAATTGTTGTTTGGTCTTCAATGCATATTTTTGTCCATTCCGCCATAATAACTTATTATTTATTTACTAGCTGTACCCGGCACGCGTTGCTGTGCCCTATTTAGGAGATGCGAGAAAGTCTGAGTACATAAGGGTTGGAATTGTTGTTAGTTATGGTGTTGTTGGGTTCATGGCTGTGTCGTTGTGGGTTGTTCTGGTGGGTGGGATGTTGAAGTCCTGGGGAGTTGTTGTTGTGTGGTGTTGCTGGCGTTCTGCATAGCTTGTGGATATACAATGTTTTTTGTCTTTCCGTCTGCTGTGTTGATGTAGAGGTTGATGCTTGTGTGGGTGGGGTACTTTGGAAGTGAGTGGAGGTACTTGAAATCCCATTATCCATGGTGTGTCCTCCTCTGAACTGCAGTCGGATGGAGTGTGGGTCATGGGGGGCATTGTGTGCCAAGTTTGGTCTTTATCGGTCTTGGTTCTGGGCCACAGTGGTCTGTGGGGAATGATGGGTTTTGAAGTAGTACAAATCCCATTATCCATAGAGGTACTTTAAGTCCCATAATCCATGGTCCACCCTCCTCCAAACTGTAGTAGAATGTAGCGTGGGTCATAGGGGCTCTGTGTGCCAAAGTAGGTTACTGTAAATTCAGGCCATACACAATGTCCCATGAGCTGAGGCCTAGTCAGGAAGAGCAAGTTAATGAAGCCTTACTGTCAATTCAGGCCATACACAATGTCCAATGAGCTGAGGGCTAGTCGGGAGAATCAAGTTAATGAAGCCTTACTGTCAATTCAGAGCGTAAACAGCATTCCATTAAGTGAGGCCTAGTCAAGGAAATTAAGTTAATGAAGCCTTACTGTCAATTTTGGGTGTGGTCTGTGATTTGTAGGGGTGTAAATTTTCTGTGGGAAGTGAATTGGGTGTTTGTGTTTGTGCCTCAGCCCTTTGCCTTATCCTCCTCTGACAGTTTATTATGGGTCAGAATGTTCATGTTGGCTGGCCAGTACAGGAGTTATGCAAATCCGCCCTTATTGGCAGCCAATCATGTTGTCAGAATGTAGAGGCTGGAAGAGTCGTTGGCAGCCCCGGAGGATGCTGGGAAATGTAGGTTTTTTTACTCGTTTTGGGGGCCTTTTATGTTTTGGGGGGGAAAGTTTCTTTGCTACAAACGTACCTTGCTTGAGGTCTATTTCTGTTGGCAAGTTTGGTGTCTCTGCGTTGTAAGGTTTCTCTGTTTGGGACGGTCGTTCTATGACGACTCTTCCTTTATATATATAGATTTATTTCCACCATTTCTACTTCGCTCTTCTCAACCCCCGAGGGGGGACTCAGAGCAGCCTGACAACAGCAACAATTCGATGCTAAAAACACACTATACATATAATAGAAAACCAAAAACAGTCAGAATTAAAATACATTAAAATACCGTTAGCATTAAAATACATTAAATACAATCAGCATTAAAATACATCATATACATTCACATAAGTTAAAAACAGTATTCCGTCCATAGTAAAAGCATTAGGCCATGTCCACCAGCTTGCCATTACAATCCAATCTAAAGTGCTGCATCATGCTAATGTGCAAACGCCTGGTCCCATAGCCAGGATTTCACTTTTTTCCTGAATGCCAGGAGGGATGGGGTTGATCATATATCAATTGGGAGTGCGTTCCACAGACGGGGAGCCACCACTGAGAAGGCCCTGCTCTCATCCCTTACTTCTCGACTGCAGGTATCTTCATGTCTATCTCGATCGATCTATCATCTTGCCATCCATCCATTCATCCTTTCATTCCTCTGCTTGCTATCTATATAAGAAGAAGAGGAAGAAATGTGTATTTCCTTGTCTTCTTCTGCCTTCTTCTGGATCCTCGCAGGAATTGCAAGCAAAGGTTTCACAAATCCTACTATACTTGGGGTCGGGAACCTTTTTGGCAAGAAGCCATTTTGGTCATTCTTAATCCAGGTGTTTAAAAAACCTTTTAGTCTTTCTGATAATATGGACATAAATATTTTATAATCCAAATTTAATGTCCAAATTGGTATGTCCATATTTGGTATCTTGCTGCTCTATTACTTTAAGTATAATATAATTATGTATTATTGCCTCACTATCGGGTACTATTGTAGTCATCCATATATGTCATCTATTTCTATTTTTAGATATCATGTATTATATAGTGGATGCCCTTTGACAGGATGTGATTTCACATGGATTGTATGTTTCAGCCTTGATAAAGCCTTATCTTCAGGCAAAACGGGGTAATGGGCCCTATATACACTGTTTTCTGTCTGTTGGACTCCTTCCAGAGCTTAGGCTAGCATTCCTGGCTATCCTCCGGAATTGACCATTTGCATCCCCTTCACACTTTCCACGTTTGTAGATCAGTCCAAATATGTACTGAGAACATTACCTTTTGATGGGATGTTCCTTAATATAAAATTGCCAGCTATTTTAATGTGAATTATTTCTTCTGGAATCTATAGGATGCCAAATCCCTAGCCTGGATTATTTGCCACTTTGGTGTGGTTTTACTGGGCTTTTCCTTCGCCCGTTTCATTTCTTGGGAATGTCCAATCTACAATGTGACATTTTATGTATTTTCGAAGCACCTTATGTGTTGCTCACATGTATATACACAAGATTATAGCTGTATATTTCATTAGATGCATAGACCATAGCACTAAGGATCATTCTTCCTTGTAGTCCCGCGAACCTTAAGTATATTAGGTATATTGAGATATATATATTGCGTTCTCACGCATACTTACCTGTATTTATGTAAATATACCATTTCATCTTTATCCACATGTGTGTTTCATTGTATTTGAGAAGGTTTCTGTGCCCTCCTTTTGTTGCATTTACTTGGTGAGGCTTCCCTGTGTTTTGTGTTTTCTCTGCAGGATCTCGGTCATTTAACTCAGGCATTGAAGCCTCTGCAGACTCAGGCATAGAAACCTCTGCAGAACCTTGATCACTTGATTCAGGAGCCTGGGGCAAAGAAACAATTGCAAGCTGAACCCCTACACTTACTTCAGCAACTGGGTTTCTTTTGTCCACTCCCAGAAAACTTTGCAGGTGCTGTGATAGTGATTTCTCTAATAATGGTTCCTGGTTTAGGCCCCAAACTTTAGTTCCATATAAGAGTATGGGGGTAACCGTAGCCTTATATACTTTAAGAAGTGGGTCTAAAGATCCTGGTTGATTATAATTTGTTAATCTAAGCATTTGCATATACTCTCACTCTGGCAGAGCTTCTTTGATGATGTGGGAGCCAAGAACCTGTCTCAGAAAAAAACAACTCCTAGGTATGTAAATGTGCAAACTTGCTCTATTGGTTCACCACCCAGAAGCTATCTATGTCTATTATGTTGTTTGCCAAATACCATTATTTTGACTTTGATTAATTAATGATCAGAAAGTTGTTCTGACAATAAGAATTAAATCTTCTCAGCAGCCTACATAGCCCAACTTGCAAATATTATTTATTATTTATTTTAAACTTTATTATCCCAATCTTCTCACCTCCATTGAGGGACTCAGACCGGCTTACAGCAAGAATTCAATGCTACAATAAAAATTTTAAAACATCCAACAATAATACATGATTAAAATACATAGGAATAAAGTACATAAAAGCCAAATCGTCGACTAAACACAAGTTCAACTCAGTCTATAACTGTGGTCATTCATTTTGTCTATAACCAGTCTCAGTCCTCTTCTGGGAATGCTTCGTTCCAAAGCCAGGTTTTTACTAGCCTCCTAAATGACAAGAGGAGAGGGGGCAGATCTAACCTCACTTGGGAGAGAGTTCCATAGCCGAGGGGCCATCACGAAAAAGTCCCTGTCTCTCGGCCCTATCAAACGCATTTGTGAAGACAGCGGGACCGAGAGCAGGGCCTCCCCGGAGAATCTTAGCATCTTTGATGGTTCATAGGGGAGAATCTGTTCAGACAGGTAAACTGGGCCAGAATCATATATGGTTTTGTAGGTTAAGATCAGCACTTTGAATTGTGCTCGGAAACTAATTGGCAGCCAGTGGAGCTGGCACAACAAGGGAGTTGTGTGCTCCCTGTACCCCGCTCCCGTTAGCAACCTGGCTGCTTTATATGACAATAAAGTCATGTCATCAGCATATAACAAAATGCAATCCCTTAAATCATGGTACAGTGAGACAACATGAGCAGGGTGCAAACCTGGCAAGTTTTAGAACAATCAAGCAAACCACTGGCAATTTAAACATGTGTGATTTACCTAATCTCCTTATCACACTGGAGCTTTAACATGGGCAGCCCTGTTCTTCTAATGTGAGCAGAATTCTGGGAAATATAGTTTAGGGTAGGGCCTTTTGCTACAGAGGTCCTTGCCTTCTCAAACTACACTTTTCAAAATTCTGCTCACACCAGAGGAACAGGGCTTCCCATATTACAGGCTGTAAATCACTTTCATATTAATGAGATGTTTAAGCAATAAGCATACACAGTAGGCAGCTAAAATAAGGATTTAAGTACTGATGGTAACTTAATGCTGTAAAGTTTAGGGAGTGAGTATGGGAATTTCTAAAATATAAGTTTGGGTCTGGATAATTTCAACAGAGAAAAGTTATAGATTGGATATGAATGGACAGAAAGTAATGGAATTATTAAAAAGCTAAGTTTAAGTTTTACCAAACACACAGAACAAGCATCCCATATCTTTCTCTCTCCTGTTGTTTATTCGTTCGATCACTTCCCACTCTTTGTGTCCTCATGGACCAGCCTATGCCAGAGCTCCCTGTAAGCCATTGCCACCCCCAGCTTATCCAAGGCTCTCTCTCCTACTACTCCACAAAGAATTAGAAACACAGATGCTGAGGGGAGGAGACCACCAGCTTTCCAGAAAGCCTTGTGATTGGCTTTCTTCTTCTGATTGGCTTACAAGGAAAAAATGCATGCAGCTGCCGTTGTCAATCACATCACCCTCTCACTCCCTCCCCAGACAACTGTGGAGTATGTTACATTAATAAAATGCTCTGAAACAACAAATAATAATAATACACTATTTATAAAATCTTTACTAATCTCTCTGAAATGTTTTGGAGGCTTCTTAATGCTTCAGAGGGATTCTTTTTATTAGTATTTTGGAGATTTGTATTAATGAATCATAAAAATCCGCAAATTTTGAAATGGAGCTCTCAAGCTTTGTACAGTCATAGTAAACATCCCCCAAAAGAGAGGATGTACAGGAAGAAGGTAATCCTGGAGCCAAACATTCAAAGCTCCCATCTTCTGACCATCTCTTCTCCCCTATGGCCCATTCAAGTGAATGAGCAAGCAAGTGCATGTTCACTGCGTTCCCATCCCTTCTTCCTCTACCACTCACACAGTTTGATTTCCTTCTACCATATTATTCTGTTCATCCCTAAAATGTCACAGGTCATGGTATAATATGTAAATAATCAAATGTGTGATACATGATTATCTAGTATATATCTATCAATTTATCTTCACTTTTAATTTCTCATTCGATCATTAATTGATATATAATGATCCTTTAATAAGCCTCTCACAGCAATTCTGAAATTTTAGCAGTAATTATATGAATCCAATTTTCTTCCAAGAAAACAAACAAACAAAAACCCTCAACAGTCTTGAAATAATCATTCTTATTTCAAATTCATTTGCAGCAGGTGCCTCATAGTAGCATGCAACAAAAGTCAACACTGCCAGCAAAAAGAAATCTCTACCATATTTAACAAAGGGTCATCAATAAATGCATAACTTCTGGTCACATTTTTGAATCAAAAATACTCCTCTCTCATCTGTAAGTAAATATTCAATAACTTTAAAAAATCATTTTTATCACATATCTTTATGAAGAACTAAGCAGAAATCGAGAAGTGGAAATAGCTCCCATTTCAAATTGATTAGTCTGGAAACAACCACTTGTGTAATTAAGACAGGTCAGGTAATGTTTCCATATAAATAATTCATTGGGGAACTACTCTAAAAAAACTGGAGGAATGTCAGCTCAGGTGCATTCTTTAAAAGAGGGGAAAAAGCTATTCCTGTATATATCAATTAAGGTATTTTATTTTGACACCTGAATGTCAGTATTTACTAAACTTGGATAGACAAGTCCATCCCTGCAGCCCACATTTGCAAATAAGTTAACTCATTAATGCTTAATTAAGCCAGAGGAAAATTGTCCTTGATATTTTGCTGCAATTAGTGCTCTCTATACCCCACTGACTTCCTGTGATGAATTACTTTTCAAATGGAAAGTGAAGTGATTAAATAAAGCTGAAGATTGTCTATCCCTTGCATGTCGCCCAGTGTATACTTTAAGTAAAAATATGGCTGTGTACAGTCAGCCTCCCCTGGGAAAAGAAGGGGAAGAGGTTTGAGAGAAACCCTGATGAGAAAAATATTTTTGCATTTTTGGACTCAGAAATGGTACTCTTTCTGCTTGCAATTTATACTACGCTGTCAATATACAAGATGTGCTTGTTAATTTGGAAACCACAAACAACCAGAAGTCTGTGTGATGCTTTGGGGACAAACCCTGCTCTTGGGACCACATATTTCAATCTAGTCGATTTAAAGGCTGATGCACAAATTAAAAAAAGAAATGAGCCCTTGCCTTCTGCAGAAAGCAAGTAGAAATGTTGTGGCAGATTCTGTTGGGGAAGTTTGAATTTCAATTGTTTTCAAGGCTTCTACTGGGCTGTGGGACATTTACAGAAACAAAGGTGGCATGCTTCCTCAGCTGCCTGTACAAGAAAGTATGAATTACAGTATTCATTTCCACATCTTACATACATTTCTATTTAAAATGATAATGATAGTAATAATAATAATAACTTTATTCTTGTACCCTGTCACCATTTCCCTGAAGGGACTTGGAGCAACTTACATATTTATTTTATTATTTATTTTGAGATTTATATTTTATGATGTGTTGTACAGGCATGGCCCCATGTAAGCCACTCCAATTCCCCTCTGGGGAGATGGATGCGGGTTATAAATAAAGTTTTTATTATTATTATTATTATTATTAATTAATCGCCCATCCCAGACGGCTCTGGGCAATTTACATTAGAACACACAACTAAATACCTAAAACATCTAAACAATTTAAACAATCTAAAACAGTTTCTCAGCCAAATGCCCTCTCAAACAGCCATGTTTTACAAGCCATGTGAAAATCTTTTAAATCACGGGTAGCTCTGATGGAGGGAGGGCTGGCTTTCCAGAGTGATGGAGCAATCACCAAAAAAGCTCTACGCCCAGTTGATGTCAGATGGGCTTCCTTAGGGCCAGGGATCTGTAATAGATTCTGATGGTCTGAGCGCGGTGATCTCCAGTGTAGATAAGGAGAAACGCATTCCCGTAGGTACGCCGGCCCCTGGCCATGCAAGGCCTTGAAGGTTAATACCAGCACCTTGTGAGTAATACGGAACTCGACCAGAAGCTAGTGCAATTGGTATAGAGCAGGTGTTATATCGTTCCTCACGGGGGTTCCCATGAAGACTCTGGCTGCCGCATTCTGCACCAGTCGAAGTCTCCTGGTCACCGATAAGGGAAGGTCAACATAAAGGGCATTACAATAGTCAATTCTTGGGGTTACCGTGGCATGAACCACTGTGGCCAGGTCATCCCCAGACAGGTAAGGTGCCAGCCGCCAAGCCTGCCAAAGATGGAAAAAGGCTGACTTGCTGACAGAGGAGACCTGGGCCTCCATTGTCAATAACGAGTCAAAAATGACACCAAGGCTTTTGACGGTGATAGCTGGAGAAAAAGGTTCACCGTCTAAGGTGGGCAACCGAACATCATCCAACCCAGGGCGACCCAGCCACAAGATCTCTGTCTTCGCCGGATTCACTCTCAAGTATATTAGAACACAGCCACCAGTTATGGCCTCAAGGCAGGATGTGAAATTATCGAGAACTGAGTCCTGCCGGCCAGCCATCCGCAGAAGGAGCTGGGTGTCATCAGCGTACTGGTAGCACTCCAGCCTGTAACTTCAAACCAGCTGGGCGAGTGGTTGCATATAGATGTTAAATTACAATGGAGATAAAATGGCCCCCTGAGGGACCCAACACATAAATGCTGATTTTCCAGAGGCCATCCCATTCTATTCTATTTGTTGCCAACATATGGGACAGAATGTCCACTAGACAATTAAAACAAAAACATAGTAAAATATAACAATACAGATAAAACACAATTAAATAAAACATAACAGTATATAACAGCAGCATTGAACTCTATGAAAACAATGCTTGACAAAAGGGCTATTATAGCTTCCATAAACAACATTGCCCTCCCAGGAAAAAAAGAGTTAAGTGAGTTACATGTGTTGGCTGAACTGGGAGTGCAAACTTTATTAACAAAATCTTACCCTGGGATCGTCCACAAAGATTTGTTTTCTTACTCAATGAATACTCGGGTTGGTTTGCCATTGCCTCCCTCTAAATATAGCATATATCACCTGATATTCCTTGGTTGCCCTCATACAAGTGCTAACAAGACCATTGCCTTCAAATCCCTAAAATCACGAGACCACACAACAAATACGGGTTGATCTATGGACAAATTTTATTAATGTTACCCGTTTAAACTCTATAACTAGCAGAGAATTTTAATAGGTGGCATGAACTTGGTCTGGATAAAGCCGAGGCAGTGGACATCCTGGACATTCTCCTTGGATAATCTGGATGAAACACTTGGGTCCTCGTCTGAAATAATCCTGGGCGGCTACTAAAGGAAATGTAATGGAGAATTCTGTCATAAGGATTTATTGAGACTAGAGTCTCCCCGTTCCTAGGCCATTTCCATTCACCCTCACCCCAGTTATTTGCTGTTTTCTGCATGAGATCCTATTTAAAACTGCACCCTACCAATTTGCCCTCCTTAAACAGTATAGGTTAGGTGACACCCCTCCCCAAAGAACATGGGGGGGATTCCTACCCAGCCCCAAAGGTGACTGATTAATTATATTTTTTATGGGTGAGAGGGTGGGTCAGTGCCGAGATCTGAAATGAGCTTCAGGGACCGGATGCAAAACAATGTAAATCTGCTCCCCAGAAAATAGCTCTGGTGAGAGCTATTTTCTTTTAGTCTCTATTTGGTGTAGGTGGCAAAATACCTCCCACCACCAGCTATGCAGTGGGAGGGAAGTTAATATTTGCTTTGCTTCCAATATCAGGTGATATCTGGCATCTTTAGGTTATTTGGGCTCTATTTAGGCTCTATTCAGTGTCTATTTCTCACATGGCACCGGTACTGTGGAGCAGCTGACTGGGTGTCAGCTGCATTAAAGATTACTACTGACCGAAAGGTCATGAGTTCGAAGCCAGCCCGGGTCGGAGTGAGCTTCCGGCCAATTGTGTAGCTTCTTGTCGACCTTTGCAACCTGAAAGACAGTTGAGTCTGTCAAGTAGGAAATTTAGGTACCACCTATGTGTGGGGAGGCTAATTTAACAAAAAAATTATGAAGCCATAAAAAATCTCCAGCAAAAGCATGTGGGGAATGCTTCATCAGTGTCACAGATGGATGGTGAAGCGACAGCTCCCCTGGTGGCCAGAAGTTGGAATGTTAAACAGCCTCTGACTGTCTGTCTATATGTGTTGTGTGTCTATGGCATTGAATGTTTGCCATGTACTATATGTGTACATTGTAATCCGCCCTAAGTCCCCTGTGGGGTGAGAAGGGCGGAATATAAATACTGTAAATAAATAATAAAGCATTATCTTAAGGAACAGCAACATTTAATGCTGAATCATCAAATTAATCAGATGAACATCATGATGCTTATTTTCTTTCAGCTAGTCTCAAAGATACTACAAGATTCTGTTACATACTCATATCAAATTGAGGCATTGCTGTTACACTGTACTATCACCCTTGATCACTGTTCCCTTGCATCAGCGAATAAATAATTGTTGATGACTTGACTACAGTGAGCAGCAGCCATGTCCCTATCTGTTGTGATGAAGAAAAGGTGATGGAGGTGTCTAGTCTAGTGGGAGATAAAGTCAACTGAAAAATGGGGGGATTAATTACCAGTGTTGATTCATTGGCCTGAATGGCCCTTCACCTGCCTTGTCAGCTCTCTCAATGTCTCTATTATTCAGTTCCTATGATTTTTGCTTCTCTAAGTGCAGCCCCAGAGGTAGAAGGTCATGTGGTTAATGGAAACCAGCAAATGTGCAAGCCACATCATTTCTACCTGCTATGATCCCTTAACCTTTTACCAATCTCTTATGCCCTCTATGTTTTTGTTCTCTGTATTTCTGAAGAAATCAATGTGTGGTATCCCTTTCTTGGTGCTATCAGGGGTTCTCCTTCTCTTTCTTTGCTCCTTTTGGCAGCTTTCCAGCCCACCCAATGTCAGGGAATTTGTACTCAGATAGACAGAAGGATTTTTCTCTTCCCACCATGTTAGAAGCTATATAGATTTTGGTTCTTTTTCCTGAGCTTTCATTTTATTTTTAAGTATTTGAATGATCTGCCTCCTTTACTCCATATGCAAAAATATTTTTCCTGATTAACCTACATTTTTGTTCATCCAATACTGTTCTTTTATAGAGGTCTTGATTTGTTAATAATAAACTAGAAGAAAGAAACAATCTTCTAGAGCACATTATATCAGAACAGTTTACAAATGTCCAACACTTGCGCATCACAAGTGGAGATTAGCAATGCAAATACTATATTTTCTTTTGCAAAACTGTAGATAACAATTATATCTTGAATGTGGATTCTTTTAACTGAAATTGAATTGAAGGGGAATACAATTCCATTTTAAACTTGTAAATCTGTTGGCTGGCTAATAGTAAAACATAAATACATTTTAAATTGAAAGAATACAAAGAAGTTTCATACACAAAGAGAGCTCAATTGCAGATTCTCATTGGGATTTTCACAATCTGTGAAGTTAGTAATATCTAAAATGTTCCACAGCATGACAAATAACTGTTGTGGTAGAGATATAATCAAAATTGAAGGTGCTCTATGTAACGTGTTCTTATTCTTTCTTTGTTAAGCTCTTGATTAGGAATTTATTAGAAATTATCAGCATTAATGTTTGATTTGGTTTTACACATTCACCTAGTCTAGATCACCCCAATTAAACATAAGAACATAAGAACATAAGAAGAGCCATGCTGAATCGGACCTCAGCCCATCTAGTCCAGCATTCTGTATCACACAGTGGCCCACCAGTTGTACACGGGGATCTCGAGCAGAAGGGAGGGCAAAACCCTGACCTGCTCCCGACCCCCCACAACCAGTACCCAGGGAAATCCTGTCTACCTCAACCAACTCCGAGGTGGCACTTGAATGTCCTTTTCAGTAACTACCGATACACTTGGTATCCATGAATCTGTCTAATCCTGCCTTGAAGTTGTTCAGGCTGACAGCTGTCACAACCTCCTCTGGAAGTGAGTTCCATAACCCAATGACCCTCTGGGTGAAGAAATATTTCCCTTTATTAGTCCTAAAAAACACAAGAAATATACGGTACTTGTGCTTGGACGATCCATATATTTCCAAGCTGGTAATACGTATATTCCATGTAATTAACACAAAGGATTTGATAACATGCAAACCTTTGGAATAATATTTAAAATATATTGCATACATTTCTAAAATGTACACAAATATGTTTTAACCAATAAAATAAACATCAGCTAATATCAAGAATGTGTATGGAAATAAATTTACATAACTTCAGTATGGAACAGAACATACTTGGAGGTGAAAAAGAAAAAAACATTCATGGATCTGTTCTTTTCTAGTTGTATAGCATAGTGTTAGGCTAAAGTGGACTTCTCCTGATGTATATGCTGAAAATATCATTTGTGTGAACCTCAAACTGCCCTATGGATGGTTGATGTGTAGCCATTGTAATTTTGTGGAAAATTGTTTAGTTTTAAAATCACCGCTGTCATAAGAATTTGGGTTCTGTTTTTTTTTTACAAGTGATGCCTCCATGTGAACAAGATGACACTAAATGAATCAAAATCTACTTACTCAGTTAGTATAGACTTACTAACATTTTGCATTCTTCTCTCTCTACCTATGATGTACAGACTGAGCATAGGTGGAACATTTAACAAACCAAAGAAAGGGACAGAGAAAGATAGAGCACACTTTGGAATGATAGTTTAAAACTTAGCTGACTAATAGTGTGATTGATTTATTGCTTTCACTAGAAGAGAGTGGAATAATTTATTTAATTGAATCATGTTAGTTTGTTACCTTGTAATTTATCAATTACCAAACCAAACCATGCTATTCAGAAGCCATGGCATGTTGGTTTTCACCATTGGCCGCTTTTGTTATTGTCTGTTTTTATAAAGCTCTTTTTGCTGTTTTAGTATTGCTTCCTACAGCCTTGCACTGTTTTCTTAAAAATAAACCCAGCAGTTCACTAGTAGTTTGTTGATGATGGGAATTCAATACATTTTGAAACAATCATGTTGGGATTGGCAATTCTAAAAGATGGGTTTCCATTTTAGGAGCTGTTATGTTTTGCCACATTTGTCTCTCTCTTTTCTCTTATTTCTTCTAACACCCAACCCACCCAACTTCACACAGTTTAGGATTATTATTCTTCTATTTTAGAAACTCTTCAGGGACCAACAGTGGATTTTTGTAAAGCAATACTGGCTCTCTGGAGTATCACTTTGAGTACTTCTGAATTAGATTATGAATGGAAGAACCTGACTATTCCCTCCCACACTCACTCCAATTCCATCTCTCCATTCAAGGATATTTAAATAAGCAGATGACTCCACTGAGATGCTTACAAACTACCTTCATCTTGATCCTTTAAGCCACTACCACATCCCTCTTTCTTACCTTAAAGAACAGGAAGGAAAATGTCACATGCTCTCTATATTATTTTCAGCAGAGATTTTTTTTGGTGCCATGTAATTGCAGATAAGTCCCCATTGGGTTAGGAGAGCTTATCACTGCTGCTCACACTTCATCAAGGTATATTTATAGGCTTTGTCTTTGGACTCATCTACATGATCATCTAAATTTGATGCTGATCCACAGCATTGCAGCTTCGCTTTAGCCCCTGATTCAACAGAACTGTTTACATATTACACTTTTGAACTGTAAAAGCAGCAGGAGCATCTATTTGAACCAAGCCCAGTTCAGCCCCACTGGATAGCTCTCCTTACCTGGACTGTTTTTTGTTGTGGTGGTATGAGTTATAGAGCACCAGTAAGCTCCTGGCCATTGCTGGCTATCTTTTTTGACATCAGCAAAGGTGCCCAACAACAGCCAGGAGCTATTGGGATTTCCAAATGATATCTTTTCCCTTTTTACTGCCCAACAGACTGAATGAGAAAGCCGATGGCAGCAGTGGCTCATAAAGATAGCTGGACTGGTTTGAATTACAGCCACCCCAGGTGTCCACACCAACCTTGAAGAATGGGGCTGCTTTTTAGTTTCAGGAAACTTCTGCTAATGTGAGGCAAACTCAGATTGATTTACATCTTGATATGGGCAGGAAGTCCCTGGATGTCTGTGGGCATCCAAGAGTGACTTCTGCCTCAATTCAGGTTTTCTGGCAAGTATAGACAGGCCCTTAATTGAAAGTGATTGGGGCAAATCCTTTGCAAATGCTCTAGTAATTCACATTGACTGCAAGGGTTTGATCCTTTTCAAGGGAAATAGGAAAATGTTAGATCTGGCATTGGTTTCTTAAGTACAGTAAGTCTCCTTTCTTGATGAAATCAGCTCACAGTTCGTTTGGTCCAACAAGTTGGGACCAACATACATACCCACTGGGAAAATATGTATGAGGATACAGGATGCATATGAGAGCCTTGTTCCCTCATTTTTTTATGCTCATCTTACTCATCTCAGTCCAAAAGTTGCCTGATATTCCCAAAGTTCTCTTGAAAACAATATTCAATACATTACTTCTCATAATGGACATATGCACCACACATGATTTCAGTACCAAGCTTTATAAATTTGTATTCTCATGTTTTGACTCCTTCTTTCCCTCCTCTCCACTACCATTTTTGTTTCATTCTTCCTATGTGGACAACTAATATTTTAAAGCCTAGCATGAAAAATTGTGGTAAAAGTTCAGAGTAAAAGTAAGAAAAGAAAAGCAGCAAATTATACGAGCCCTTTAATCTGCAGTGAAATTACTAGGTGCTGCTTATAATAACAATTCATATGCCTTCAGATATCAGCTATCAAGCAGGGCTTATTGATGGCGAATTCTTATCAAGGTTCCTGCTGTTTGCTTTGACAGATTCACCACACTTGGTTGCCCATGGTCAGACTTGCACTCAACCACACAGATATATAAAAAGTATGTGAGACTAGGCCAAGGATATCTTAGCAGTATAATGTTTTAATTGCATAGAAATTGTGGGAATGGTCAAAACACACCTGCAAAGGTTTCAGTTCTTTGAGTTAAGTGTGAAGGTGGTTTGCAGATCTGTAAAATAATTTGTTTATGTTCCTTCTATGATTTGATTAGCACCAATCAGCTTAAAGTATATTGTGTAAAGTGGCTTAAAGAGTATAATTTAAATTGACTCTTAAGAACCTACATTGAGTTAGATCCAAGATAAGTTTATTGGAGTTAATTCCCATTGACATGATGGGAATTAAATTGGCTGAAACTAATTATTCAACACTGATTTCAATATACCAGTCTAATTCATGAGGATTACCTTCGAACAATCTTCCGAAGAAAACATACTCAATACTCTCATGCTAATATTCAGTCATATTTAAAGGCTGCCTTCTGATTTTCTGATTAATGACCTCTTCACATGGTCCTTGGGGCCATGCTGTTTCACCAACACTGGTTGGTTAAAGGGAAGGCCCATGGGGTGCCTCATGGTGCCCCACACGCCTTTCCTGCTCCCCCATCATATGATGGGGATAGGATAAGGCACGTTGGCACCTTGTACCTATCATATGGGTAAAAGGGCAACTAAATGTAAGTAGCTCCAACGGAGCTACCCAAAATACACTTAATTCTCTATAATGGCAGAGGAAGCAACTTGTGATGCTTCCCTTTCACTTCAGGAGGAATGTGGGCAGGGCCAAGTCAGTATCGTCTGATGGCACTCAGCAGACCCCATACAAAAGAAGAAAAAGGGGCCAAAATCCCCTGTGTGAAGAGGTCCCTAGTTTTTATCTTTAAAATCCTATGAGGATTTTATATATTGTTTTAATTAACAGAAATCAAGAGGATGTATATCCTGTTAGGAATTTGTGGAATTGCTTTCACTAGTCAGCTTGAGTTCCTACTACAAGCAGTCTCCCAAGTTATCAACAAGATAGGTTCTGTAGGTGTCTTCTTAAGTTGAATTTGTATGTAAGTTGGAACAAGTACATTTTAAGTAACTCCAGCTGTGTGCATATGCGTGCGCACACACACGTGTGTGCGCGCGCACACACACACATATGAGAGAAAGAGAACTTTGGGTAGCATCGGGAAGGCTTAACTGTCAGTGTGTGGGTGAGAGGGTTAATTCAGACACCTTCCACCTCTCCGAAGGCAATCTAGCATCTGCTTAGATGCACTCCTAAAAATCCACATGTTCACAAGCAGTTACAGCCATCTTGGCGGTTCTTATCTTTATTGTCAGTAATTAAAGTACTTTACAGCTATATTACAAAGTAGGCTTGTAATGGTTCAAAACTCGTTTTGGATGTAGGGGGCGCTGGTGGTTTGGATCTAAAGTCAATTCTGATTTTCGCAGGAAAAAAATGTTCAAAACATTTCAAAACTTCCGAGACTTCCGAATCCTTTGCTAATGGTTTCAAAGTGTTATTTCCTGTTTCATTGGGTGGTCTTTACTTTGTTTTATTCCAGAAGTGGGAGGGGGGAGAGAAAGAACTCCATCCACACTGTATTAAACTGCTTCTCTCACCCAGGACTGACGCGGGAGAGAAAGGAAACCGAAGTAAATCCATCCACACTGGGTTAAACTGCTGCTCTCACCTACGACTGATGCGGAGAGAAAGGAAGCTTAAGGGAATCCATCCACACTGGGTTAAACTCTTGCTTTCACCTAGGACTGACAGGGAGAGAAAGGAAACTGAAGAGAATCCATCCACACCGAGTTAAACTGCTGCTCTCGCCCAGGACTGATGCAGGAGAATATGGAAACTTAAGGGAATAAATCCACACTGCATTAAACTGCTGCTCTCGCCTAGGACTAGCGCAGGAAAGGAAACTGAAGGAAATTATATGGTTTTGGGTTTTTTTTGCCTTATTGCTTGTGTTGTATTGAGGGCAGAGACTGCCTGTGTAAACTGTCCCGAGTCGCCTTCGGGCTGAGAGGGGCGGTATAGAAACGTGACAAATAAATAAATAAATAAATAAAATTCATCCACACTGGGTTAAACTGCTTCTCCTGGCCAAGACTGATGCAGGAGAGAAAGGAAACTTAAGGGAATCCATCCACACTGGTTTAAACTGCTGCTCTCACCCAGGACTGATGCTGGAGAGAAAGGAAACCGAAGGAAGTCCATCCACACTGGGTTAAAATGTGGCTCTCACCCAGGACTGATGGGGAGAGAAAGGAAACTTAAGGGAATCCATCCATACTGGGTTAAACTGTGGCTCTCGCCCAGAACTGGCGCGGGAGAGAAAGGAAACTGAAGGAAATCCATCCAAACTGAGTTAAACTGCTGCTCTCTCCCACTACTGATGCGGAAGGAAAAGGAAATAAAGGAAATCCATTCACACTGGTTTAAAAAGCTGAATTATTTCCGACTTACTTACGGATGCATAAGAGAAATGGCAGAAAAAGCTTCGGAAGGCAAAGGGGACTTCCGGTTTCCTTAAATACTTCGAAATCGCTTCAAAAAGGATTTTTCCCGAATTTATTCCGAATTACAAAGATTCCGACCGAACCTAACCATGCCTTGCTGGAGGAACTCAAACACATGTCCGGCAAGAATTGATGGCGCCTAGAGAAGATACTATCAGTAAAGTTCTCCCCACCTACATTCCAAAGCAGTGACATTTTCCTGTTACATCAACTTAAGCTTGCAAATCTCTAAAATATCACTCTAGCAATGAATCTTCACTCTATGCATTTAACCATTGCTCTACTGGAAAGCTTCACACATTAACTTTAAACTACCAATGGAAATTTTCACATTACACACACATAGTGTGTTTCCCCGAAAGTAAGACAGCGTCTTACTTTCTTTTCCCCCAAAAAAGTCCCACTACGCCTTACTTTTGGGGTACGGCTTACATTGGGCGACAGTAAGCCGTACCCCCGGCCGCCGCGTCACTCGGTCCCGCCTCCTCCTCCTCCGCCGCCGCCACCCAAAGAACAGCCGCTTTTCTTTTTCCAGGCCTCTGACGCGACGCCGCTTCACTCCGCCTCTTGCTCCTTCTTTTCTTCCCGCCAGAGGCCTCTGATGCGACGCTGCTTCGCTCCGCCTCTTGCTCCTTTTCCTTCCCCCCACCCTTTGTTCACTCGAACAAAGGGCGGGAAGAAAAGAAGGAGCAAAAGGCGGAGTGAAGCGGCGTCGCGTCAGAGGCCTGGAAAAAGAAAAGCGGCTATTCTTTGGGTGGCGGCGGAGGAGGAGGAGGAGGCGGGACCGAGTGACGCGGTGGCCGGGTACGGCTTACTGTCGCCCAATGTAAGCCGTACCCCAAAAGTAAGGCGTAGTGGGACTTTTTGGGGGGAAAAGAAAGTAAGACGCTGTCTTACTTTCGGGGAAACATGGTACCATATGTTTTGTTCAATATTTATAATAATAATACTTTATTATTTCTGAGTCGCCCTCCACCTCAGTGCTCCGGGCGACTTACATCAACACAAAAATACAGCAGTACACAAACAAGACAGTACAGCACACGAGGGGGGGACCTACAGCTAAGGAGGGGGAAAGGAGCCAGGCTCAGGACCACAGGGTCCATAAGCTAACCAGGTCTAGCCAACAGTGGCTCGACCATCGAACGAGGGGAGCCTGGGAGGGCCCCCAAGTCCAATAATGTCCTAAGAGTTTCTAGATCCATTGGGAGACGGTCACCACAAACCTGTGGGTCCGATCTCCCAGTCTCCTGAATGTCAGATCCTCTAATTTGGGGGTTCGCCAGAGGGGTACCCTACGTCTAAAATTGGCATTCCAGAAGGTCCTGGCAGGGAACCTTCTGGGTGCCATAGAACCAGTCCTCGCTGACCTCTCCCTCCTGGACCTGGGGGCTCCGAGAGCCCCCTCCTGAAGGGAGGTCCGCAGGGTCCTGGGACGAAGGAGCTTCAGGGGTCTTCCTGCCTCCGACGAGTGTCGCCCTTTCGCTGGCGAAACAATGGAAGGCCTAGATCTAAGAACTCGGCCTTCACAGGGGCGGCTATCTCAGCTGCAGGTGTAGTCCTGCTCCGAAACTGCCCATTCGCCTCCTGCGACGTCGTCTCCTCTTCCGCTGGATCTGTCGTTTCGGGATGGGTCCACGTCAGAGGTCAAGTCCTCCAGGGGCGGGACTTCCGGTGGGAGGCGACTTCCGGGTTCCGTTCCGGTCCGGGCGCATGGTCCTCAACGGCGAGGTCCTCCAAGGGCGGGATTTCCGGCGGACGGGCGCTTCCGGGTCCTCCTCCATCCCCAGGCCCAGACACATGGCACAGGTGGGCGTCCTCAAGGTCGGCCGCCATGCTGGGCCGCCCAATTCCAGCTGGCTCCCCAGCTTCTCGCGGCACGACATCGGCGGGCACGAGGGTTTCGGGGGAGGGCCAGGACGGCCGAAATATCCAGATCATCCGCCGACGGGTCGCCCCAAGATGGAGGGCCAGCCAGCCTCGGCTGCGGATCTCCGGCCATCTCCTCGGCAGGCGGCGGGCAGCAGGTATCTGATCGGGAGTTGGTTGAGCAGGGGGCTGCACCTGATCCGCTGTCGTTGGTGGCCCTCCGGTTGACTCGACCGACCTTGAGGGTGTTCCAGCAGGAATGGCCAGTCCATCTTCAGGGCTGGGACTGAGGGCTCGCCTCTCCTGGTGGGAAAATCCCACGAGTTGTCCCAAACAAAGTCTAAGTCCTGAGGGAGATCTTGCTGGGGCCCTTGCCGGGGACTAATCCGATTTTCGGGATTACTGTCCGGGAGGGGGATCTGGGGGATATGGGGACACGGCATACCCATTCCATCTAAAAGATCCTCAAACCTCCTCCTAAAGTCTTCCGCATGGGCCGCTAAGTGATTATATTCCGTGAACAATTCTGCTAACCGGTTGGGGTCGGGCAGATCGGGCTGGTCAGAGGATGGCCCGGGGAGCCGGTGAGCTGCTTCTCAGGGTCGCGGGCTGGTGGCTCGGGCCTGTAGCCGGCAACGCTTCCCCAGGGGGGGATTTTGGTCTACCCCTCTTGCCAAAGGCTCTTAGGAAGCGAGCTGAGGCCGGCGTTATCGGCCGTACAAACCATCGGGTCTGTTTCTCCCGCTGCTCGGCATGGTCTTCACCTGATGCAGGCTTCAGAAAGGGCTGCCCATCCGCCGGCCCAAGCAGCTTCAAGGACCTCCGGCGCAAGGTTGTTGCTTTCCCCAGCCAAATCAGGCTGTTAGGGGTCCGAGGGTCACCAAAGAGCATCTCCTGGGGCGACTGGTCAGGCACGGATACCCCCCCGAGGGGGTCCATGGGTCAAACAAGTGGCGTCTAGGGCAGAAACCAAAGAAACTGGCAGGCAATGCTGGAGCTCACCCAAAGGGACCTCTACAGCCGCCGCCATCTTGCCCAAGAGTACCAAGGAGTGGCAGATTTCATTGTGGGTACCAAAAAAACCCTGGGGCAATAGAAATAATCAGCACAAAACTATAAGCAGCTATGGGATGAACCACTTCAGAAACATTTTAAATATACATGAGAGGAATGTGATAGTATTATAATGTTCACTCAAGCAGCCCTTAAAGTACTTAGAATTATTAGCTGCAAGCTTGTTCTGATGAAAAATAGAAAACGGGTGAAATATTTGAGCTGATGGACTGGTCTATGTAAATTTTGCTTTATTTTAAGTGTCTTATTCGCTTATAGCTTCTAGACTTCATATACCTTTCATAATTTCAAAAATAAATACATAAGGAAATGATGTGTGCGTGCACACACACACACACAAAATTGCTAAAGGCTATGGATATTTATGCTGGTGTGTTAAAGTCTAAACATTTTCTTGTGATTTCTTGTGTTGTGCCTTCACATCAGGCTTTTAATTTTGTTTGTTTATATTGTATTTTACTCTGCCATGTTTTAATTTGTTTTAATATGCTGTTTTATCCAGCGCTTGTGAGCCGCCCCGAGCCTCCCGGGAGGGGCGGCATAGAAGCCCAACAATAAATAAATAAAATAAATAAAAATGCACCAGTAACACAGTACAATGGAACATATTTTTGTTCCTGGGTTATAAATGTAATTTCCTATTTGGTTATATCTTAAAAATATGGACAAAGTTTATTAGGGAAGATTACAAATGTTTGGGTTTCAGATAAAAGAAGGCTAACAAACAAAAAATGATGTTTCTGGAGTATAACAATTACTTTCAAAGTAAGTGCCACACAATTAAACAGAAAATAATACTTTCAAAGCAGGAACAGAATTTTTTTCAAATTTTGTGACATAGTGAATCTTCCGATAGGTAAAGGTTTTCCCTTGACATTAAGTCTAGTCCTGTCTGACTCTGGGGGTGGTGCTCATCTTCATTTCTAAGTTGAAGAGCCAGAGTTGTCCAGAGATACCTCCAGAGTCATGTGATCAGCATGACTGCATGGAGCACCGTTACCTTCTCACCAGAGCAGTACCTATTGATCTACTCACATTTGCATGTTTTCAAACTGCTAGGTTGTCGGAAACTGGGGCTAACAGCAGGAGCTCACCCTACTCCCCTGATTTGAACTGCTAACCTTTTGGTCAACAAGTTCAGCAGCTCAGCGGTTTAACCCACTGTGCCACTGGGGGCTCAGAATCTTCCTAAAGTGATATCCAAATTAAAAGGTATCTCAGAAAACATAAAGCTGTTTGTTAGGTTCTGCTATCAAGAAATCCACTTGTCAAAGTCAAATAGTATTTGATACTGCTGAACAAAAATGCAAGGGAGAGAATTTGCATTAAAGCTGTTAAATATGGGTGCCAGATAAAACCTGGAGAACATTTTCCAGGAAAAGCCTTTCTAAATGCCATCAGTAAATGCTTCTAGTGTTTCCCTCCATGTGCAACGTGACTTCTCCCTGGGATCCCGTGTAACTGAATAACTAAGTCCACAAAGTGAAGGCTTGGCAAAGCAGTCTTGCTTGGCTTTTGAAAAGACTAAAAATGCTGATGAAAACAGACCTTTTACTATAGAAAAAGCCCAGATTAAGGGGAGAATTTACTTACCCATACCTTGGCTACTAGACAATGTTCTTCACTTTTGTGACCCCGTTTTTATTTCAGCCTTAGCATGCAAGCACAGCAATTTAATTAGCATTATATCCTTGGTGATCCTTGCAGTTATACCCCTTGCCTGCTTAACAACTCCAGTAATAAAAATAAGTACATGGCTTTTCATTGTGATCTTCAGGCAGAGCCATTTTAACATGTTGTTTTATTTTCTACTCAAACGCTATGTTTTCCAGGAAGAGACTCCCAGCCAAAATCTCCCATTGTAATTATTGGGGGGAAAATCCCCCATGTGAAATATGGTTTCTTTTAAGCCAGTATGATATAGCAGTTTGATTGTTGGACTATAAAGGTAAGGGCCCATCTAGACAGCCCCTTTATTGCAGAAAAGAGGGCTGTCCAGATATTCTGGGAAGTCCCACATTAATTTGCTACAAACCAGGAAAACCCTGGTTTGTAGCGAATTAATCTGTTAGTGCATTCATTCTGCGCCTTCTTGGAAGGCACATGATAAATGCTCTACTTCTGGTTCTGGACTGCAGAATACCCACCCCCTCCTCCCAAGCCCCTAGATCCCTTAGAAAATTAAGAAAAAAATACGTGCTCTCCAGTAGAAGCCCTGGCAAGCTCTCCCAGTGCATAGAAATGACACACCAGGAAAGCGGGGGGATTAATCCTGGGGCTTCTACTGGAGAGCACATACATTTTCTAAGTGGTCCAGGGGCTTGGGGAAGGGGGTACAGTTTTCAGGCATTCTCTCAGGCTAGTCCTGAGAGAATGTCTGAACACCCACCCCGGAAAGTGCATGCTTTCTGGGGTGGGTGTAGACAGGCCCCCGGGAAAATCCACATTTTTCAGACGTGGGTTCTCCCAGGATTAGGGCCTGCCCAGTTCCGGCCTGAGAGGCATGTACTGTATGTAAATCCCTGCTGAGCCCTGCAGACCCATTGTAGTACCATGACCAAGTTAAACTCTTTCACCTTCAGAATAAGGCAATGGAAAGCTTGCAATGGTATCTAGACTATTAGCCATTCTTACTTTAGTAAAAGGGTCAATTTCCCATGTGCTGGATGAACAGGACAAGGTACTGTGCATTGTTTTGAAAGATATTTTTATTATATTATTGTTGAACAGCCCAAACAATGTTTGGCTATTAAACATAGCAAAATATAATTTCTTGTCCATTAAGAATTTAGGCTGTTAACAACAACAACAACAACAATTTATAGACACTGGAAACTCAATGAGATTTCCCTCCAAGAAGATACACCTAGGATTCTGCCATTATGCTTCACATATATAATTGGGTGATGATGCCCCTTACAGTCCAGAACAACTTTGATGACATGGCGCAGAATAGGTAGAACAATTTCACAGTTAAATGCTGATGAACATTAATCATGGCTTTGCCACTAATATCTATATAGAATCTCCAGAGACCTAAATCCCATCTCCAGTGACATTATCTTGACAGATACAGAGGCACACATTTCCGTTGCAGGTCAATAGTGGGAGGACAGTACAAAGTTGCTTTGGTGGCTCTGTCCTCATTCCCTCCATTTGATCTTGCTCTTTTTGTCTGCCTGGATACGTATACAAAATAAACCCTTTTGCAAATCTTCCCACTGTGTGCTTTGCATACTTTCTACCCAAACATACACTGAATGTTAAGAAGTCCTGCTAGCATTTGGTTGTTTGAACATGCACTGAAAATTTAAAAAATGGTCATACTCCACTTGTCTAACTAGGTAGCTGCCCCCCAAACTGTTTACTAAACACAGAGAAAGGGGTATTCTTGTAACAATCAAAACACATGAAAACAAGTCACTGATGCAACAAATCAATCATATGCTAAATACAAAACCCGTGTGGACGTGGTGGATCATATAACAAATCCTATGTGATGCAGGGAATCCCTATGGGTTCCCCATGCCACTGGGTCAGGCCCCAGCAGGCGCAGGAGCACCCTGGCCACCTAAAAGAGCATGACCCCATGGAGCGGGAGCCGAAAGATGATAATCAATGTAGCAGGCCGTGGCCCCGCAAACCCAACATGTAAACAAATAGCATACAATTGTATAACACACAAGTGGGGAAAGTCCCCAGTCCCAATACCGCCCTGTAGATCCAAATAGCAATGTGTTGAGATGAAAATCGGCTAGAGATCGAAGGGGATCCCTGGGGCGGAGCCAAGGCCACGTCAGAACGGCCTGTCCTGATGATGAAAGGGGTCCTAGCGAGTCGGCGCCGGGAGATGATGTGCCTGTTCAGATGCGGCCCGTGATGATGACGTAAATGGGGCTCCCAAGTCGGAAAAGGTGGCGCCGGCTGGGGGAAATCCCAGAGGCGGGGGATCTCTAGCCGATTTTCATCTCAGCACATTGCTATTTGGATCTACAGGGCGGTATTGGGACTGGGGACTTTCCCCACTTGTGTGTTATACAATTGTATGCTATTTGTTTACATGTTGGGTTTGTGGGGCCACGGCCTGCTACATTGATTATCATCTTTCGGCCCCCAAACTGTTTAACCATCCCACTCTTTCTCAACTTGAAATTCCACCCCAAGACAATTGCGTTGTTCAAGTCACAAACTGAAAAAATAGGGGGAGGGTGCCTAGAAACTGCAGCATTAAAAACATATTTTAAAATGACATTAAAGCCAAAAACTGGAGGAATGTTGCATGTGCCAACTGCACTGGGATTTTTGTATATGTGGCCTTTGCTGTGACTGTTGTTTTGCTATATTCCACAGATTTCCAATTGGTTGCATGTGAATTATTTCAAAAAATATTCACTCCATGATCAACTGCAATGCAGGCCCACTTCACCGTATTTATACATTTTATAAAAGACAGCTCTGAAAAATCTATAACTCCCCAATGTAACAAACATTTCGGGTAGGAGAAATGGAAAAAATACAGCTTTCTCAGATGCCTCATAACTTTGGGTTTTCTTTTCCAAACAAATGTAATATTGTGCACACACAGGCAAGAACTGTGTCTTTCTTTTAAAGGAAATTTTCATGTTTGATTTAATTTTTTAAAAAAAAATTCCTTGAGATCAGAAGCCATTGGCCACAACCCTTTGAAGAGGAAACATCTCTCACCTTCCATTTCCTATGAGATGTCACAGCTGTGACAGGGAGGGGTTTGTAATGGCACAGTTCGATGCCTTCATAATTTATTCCCTCTGATTTCATGCTCTTTTAGTCTCCTGCTCAACCATCCACTAACAAGCAGTGATATTAGCCAATAAATCAAAGATGTCTGCTTGTCACCACCAGATGCCTTGCCACATCACAGCCGATTATGAGATGTACAGAAGGACAATTTCATGTAGGGAGCTCAGCAGAAGTGTTCCACTGATATTCTGTTTGATAGGAAACCAGCTTGTATGTAGTAAAATTCAATAACTTTTATGCCTTGTGGCTACAGAGAACCAAGCTGAAATAAAACTGGGAAGTAAATTAGGACCCTTACCTTTATGAGATCTCCTTTTATGATTTGGTATGTATCCTTTTAATGCTTCATGTGGGATAACACCCAAATAAATCTTTTCATACGTCTAACTTAAACTTTGCCAGCTACAGAGAAATACCTCTTCTAATTTCCAAAAGGGCAGAAAAGGTGTCTTGCATCAATTGGTACAAAAGAACATCATTTATTCATATCCCACTATCACTAAAGATTATCTATTTGCCTTATCAGTCAAAAACCTGCTTTAGATGTCTATTCCATCGCCATACATTTAAAAAAATTGTGATCACTATTATTTATGAGAAATGGGATTTTCTCTGAAATTTCCAGGAACTCCAGTGATCCCAGAGTTTCAGAGGTATGAAGAGTGGGATATGCCTGGATTTGACACAACCCACTGTTTGCACTTCCAATGGGCTCACTGCCATTCTGTGGACAATAAGCAGCTCTTTGCCAGAGGCTTGCTGGCAATTTTGCTGTTGGAGAGGTTACACCAAGGTGCCCATCCATATAACTCAGAAGTGTAATATTGCCAACAAGCCTATATCACGGAACTGCTTGTTGCTGGCAATGCAGCAGTAGCAGCAATGCACTCTTGGCACAAAGGGGTCTGATGATGCTCTCAGGCTGCATTAGGGCAGCTTCAGAGTGGTTTACCATGAATTAATCTATGTGTAGACATAGCCAAAGCTTCATATGTGGCTGCCATCTGAGTTTTACTCTTGGATAATGGGAGTTTGCTTTTATATTCTTTCCCATTGCAAAAACATTATGAATAAGTGGAGCAGGAAATGAGGAGGGGGTTTAAAATCAAACTTCTAACACCGTGTTGATCCTCCAATTTTAGGTTCTTCTGAGTCCCAGCAAGAGAGTGGAATGAAATGAAGGTTTGAAACTCATCCAGCTTTGTTCATGGAGATTCTTAACACTTCTTTTTCACCCTTGTAACTGGGAAAGGCAAGATTCTGCCTCTGTCTTTCCAGAGCAGGTTTCCCCTTGCTGGGTTAATTGAGCACAAAGGACTTTCAACTCAGCATTTGAATCAGTTGATTCTATGGAAGAACCAGAAGAAGCAGGAAAAAGTGGAACCTTTTCACAGTATCTGAGGAATCAATAACTGAGCATGGCTGCCCCATCTGATCAGGAGAGCTGTAGGGTATGACATTATGCGCTACAATATTCTCTCTCGAATGAAATGAGATCTGCCCCCTCCTCCCTGAACTTCAGGAAGCTAGTGAAATCCTAGCTGTGGAACAAGGCATTTGCAGAGTGATGGCTGAGACTGGTTATGACTAAGTTATTGACCACAATGTGCGGACTGAGATGGATATGATTTTATCTTGGCGAATGGTTTTATATGCATTTTTTCTTATATGTACTTTTAATCTGTTTGTTCATGTATGATGTTTTAAAGTGTTCCTATTGTTAGCATTGAATTTTGCTGTTAGCTGGTCTGAGTCCCTCTACAGAGGTAGAGAAGATCAGGATATAAATGTTTTAAATAAATAATAATAAATCATATATTATAATATTTATAGCATATATTTCAATGGAAAATTTCAGTCAGTGCTAGATAAAAAGAAACTAGAATGGTGCAATTGAATAATATTGTGATCCATTTGACAACATGAAATTGCTTTATGTTGAGTCACAGCCTAAAATGATATAGTCCAGTAGCATCTGTTCTATTGGTTGTGACTAAAGGGTCATTTTCAGCAACAGCTATCTAATCCTCTTAGCCAGGAGACACCTGCGATTGACCCTGGGGCCTGAAGCATTCAAAGTATTAAGATGGATCTGAAAAAATAGCTTGTCCTTGAAGGGCAATTATAGGTCATAAGCTATCATTGCCTGTAAGGAATGTCACCTGTTAAGAGTGTGAGGAAGGAGTGATTACTTCATCCCTTTCTCTAGTCTATTCTACCTCATTATGTGAAGGGAAAAAGGTCACATAAAATGAAATTAATGGATAGAGGATTAAGAACAAATGCTTCATGTATTGTACCGTCAGCTTATAGGATTCACTGCTGTAAAGGAGTAACTGAATCAAATCCTTGACGGTTTTATAGCCATGAACAACAGTTTTATGCTTTTATAAGAGCTAAGTTATGGTAGCTATCAAAGTTGATGCCACCAGGTGTCATCAAATCTGCTACCGAGGTCAGGAATGTATGAATCCTTTACTTTACTTAAGTAATACCACCAAATGAAAGAAAATTATTATCCTGCCTTTAATAATTCATCCAAAATGTTCCCTACAGCAAGAGACAAAAGAACCTGAGGGTAATTGCACAAAACATCTCAATTGGAGAAAAGCTTCCATCTTGAATGTTAAATTGGGAAGTCAAATGCTAACTGGCATATTCAAGGAATTTTCTTGCTATGCACTTAATGATCTCTGTATTCCCCATCCAATATGTGAACTATATATGACTACTACCGTGTTTCCCCGAAAGTAAGACAGCGTCTAATTTCTTTTCCCCCCGAAAAGTCCCACTACGCCTTACTTTCGGGGTACGGCTTACATTGGGCGATGGTAAGCCATACCCCCGGCCGCCGCGTCACTCAGTCCCGCCTCCTCCGCCTCCTCCTCCGCCGCCGCCGCCCAAAGAACAGCCGCTTTTCTTTTTCTTTCTCCAGGCCTCTGACACGAGGCCGCTACGCTCCACCTCTTGCTCCTTCTTTCCCCCGCCCCCTGCCCTCTCTCCTTCCGGTTCCCCTTCCTCTTTTAACTTTTTTCTTCCTCCTTCTCCCTCATACACCTTTCCTACTTTCTTTCCTTCTCTTCTTTTCCCAGTGGAGGTGGTGGGTGAAATTGGGCCAACATAGGTGGACTGTGAAGATCTCCAGCTGGGCCATATAGGCACAGAGCAGGGTTCTGCCTTGGAGCCTCCATATGTCAAGCACTGGGTAGGCCACCAGCTGGATCATTGAGGGGTTGTTTGGCCATTGTGGCACACCCACTTCAAACTGGCAACAAAGCTTACCATGAATACTGGGGCCTGCTGCACCCAAAGTAACAGACACCCCATGGGACCTTCCTCACTTTCCTCCCATTGATGCCTCATGAAGCCCTCATACATCTCAAATGATAACCAAAAAGAAACCTTGCAAGTAGCTGCATTGCTACAGGGTTCCTGCCATCCCCAAGTACTCTAGCCCTCAAACAGCATACATGTGGTTGCTACCAAGGCCCCCTAGTAGCAACCAATTCAATTTGTTTCAGTTATTTCCTCAGCCCTGGCCCCTAAATGGATTGATTGTGGAGTTGCAACCTCAAAGTAATTTGAAGTTGGCTAATGAAGAATATGTGTGTCAAGTTTGGTCCAGATCCATCAAAGCCATGCCTTTGAGGTACAAACCAACCAACTAATATACAAACATACTTTGATTTATATATATATATATATATATATATATATATAGAGAGAGAGAGAGAGAGAGAGAGAGAGAGAGAGAGACATAAAACACACAAAGGGATTAAACAGCCCTCCCTTCTTTTCTCCCTTTAAGACCAAATTTAGCTGTGGCAGCTTTGCAAAGCTTCTGATGAAAGAAAACCTAAAAAGTCGTACTATATCTAAAATCATCCTATTGTTCAGGGAAGGTGATTGGGAAAGAGCTGTTTATCTTTTCACATAAGGCAACTACAGAGTAGGGTCAATGATGTTAGTACGGTTCAAAGACTTCAAAAGCCCCTTCTCCTCCTTCTCCTACATAGGATAAGGTTGAGAACTGAAAGTCATTGTCACCGATGTACAGTACAAAGCACCATTTATTCAGAAAGAATTATATAAATTTATAGCAACAGTTTCAGAGCAAGCTCAGAATAACTTTGGTGTTAAATTGAGAGGGCCACTTCTAAAATATGATTAATCAGAAATTGTCTCATCTGAAGCAACACCTTTCAAACATAGGTATATCTAAGCTCTCTGAGGTTACTCTGTGATGAAAGAAAGGGGCTATTTATGTCCTAAAAATCATGTCATTACTTATTACATCTCGTGTCTTGGTATTGAAAAGTAAGTTCCAAGTCGAGCTTAAAATATTTTCTTAAATGTCAAGTTCTGAAGAGAACCATCCAGATGCCTAGTCAGTTATTTGACTATCCCAGAGAAGACATAGGTGTTTTAGAATCTTTTATGATTAATGTTGAGATGAAAGTTGCAATAAATGAACTTTTGTCAATTTTTGAATGCCAAATTCCATTTGTTAATAGAATGAGAATCAATTTTCCTAAGATTAAATTTAAATGAAAGTAAACACAATGGCTGCTGTCAAGAATTGAAGTATTCTATGAGGGGCATGCCTATCTTCGCCTCTGTAAAATTTAGTAATATGAAGAAGCTCTTGATGTCATTAAATACATTCAACACATATCACTATACACAATGGGATAACATTATGTCACATACCTCCATTACAGTTGAAACCATAAGATAAAGGAATGAAGATTGAATACTGGTTAACTGTTTCAGCATATTAGTGCTATTTCTTATCAGCGCAAGTTCAATTTAAGATCCGTATATGAATGAGAGATCTCCAAGAACCTTAATAATCAGCTGCCCTGCTCTGGTATTACAAACTCAGATCCATGACTTCCTTGATTGAATCAATTGATTAAGACTGCAGTTTCCCACTTTTCCTATTGCCTTCAACTTTACCAAGCTTTATAATCTTTTCTACTGTGTCATAGCATCTCATGATCTGTCCAAAATACAACAGCCTCAATTAATTTTGATTGTGTCATAGTTTGTAACTTTCTGTATTCTCTTATATACAGATCCCATACCTCAGAAATAATTTCCATGACTCCAAAACTGAATTTGATCAATTCAGCAGAGAAAGTGAACTGAAATTCAAAGATGCCATTAGAATCCCATCTCCTATTTTTCCTTTTTATCCTTATACAGAGTTTAACGAGATTTCTGTATGTGGGTTTTGCATTTTAAAAAGACTTCCTCCGATATCTGGGCATACACCTGACCATGAAAAATAACCAATTGTTGAAGAACAATTATGATGCCACATGGAAACGCATAAGGAAAAAATTGGAAAGCTAGAAATTTCTAAAGCTTAATCTGTTAGGTAGAATAGCAGTAATAAAAATGGACATTCTCCCTAGAATGATTTTTTTATTTCAATCTATACCCATTCTAAGAACAACATATGATTTTAAAATTTGGAAGAGGGACATTACAAAATACATCTGGGAAGGGAGAAGGCCCAGAATTAATTACAAAAATCTGACGGACCGAAGGGAAAGAGGGGGATTGTCCCTCCCAAACCTTCAAAGTTATTATGAAGCAGCTGCCCTTAGTTGGGTGAAAGATTGGGCTGAATTTAAAAAAAATTATACATCTGGAAGGCTTTAATACCGTAAGAGGTTGGCATGCGTACATGTGGTACGGAAAGGCGAAAATAGAAAGGGCCTTCAACAATCATCATATCAGGGCAGCCCTTCTAAAAGTCTGGGACAAATATAAAGAGTTATTTTATACAAAGACCCCCCCTCTGGATATCCCCACTCGAGGCGCAACACAAAAAGGAAATACCTATGTCCAAATGGTACACTTATAAATCCCTAATCAAGAAGCTAAATACAAAATGGGAACTTAAAACCCTAGAAAACCTGAGGGAAACTGGTGTGGAAATTTCCTGGTTCCAATATGCACAACTAAAGGACCATTTTAGGACAGATCGGGAAAGAGGGTTCAATATGGAGGAAAATGTCTGGGAAAGGGTCCTAAAACAAAAAAAAACAAAAATATAAAAACCCTGTACAGCAAATTGCTAGAATTCGACACTGAGGTTGAAACAGTGAAACATGCGATGGCAGAATGGGCTCGAGATGTGGGCCATACAATACTGCTGTAGGAGTGGGAAAAGACTTGGAAGGGAGTGGTAAAGATCTTGGGCGCCAGTGCGCCAGCGGAGAATTGGTACAAAATGTTTTACAGGTGCCACCTGACCCCACAGAGGCTAGCAACATAATATAAAAATAATAATAGTAAATGTTGGAAATGTAAGACCCACTTGGGAACATACATACATTGCTGGTGGGCATGCAGCAAAATTCAAAAATTTTGGAAGACTATCCACAAACATACTCAAAAAATTTTCAAGGACAAATTTGATTTTAAACCGGAAACCTATCTGTTAAACCTTCCAGAGGAAGAACTAGAAGAAAATAATGTAAAGTTACTTTACTTCAGCTCGGCGGCAGCCAGGCTAGTGTTGGCCAAAAACTGGAAAAGGGAGGAGACTCCTCCTATAGAGGACTGGTTTAATAAGCTTAATGAGTTAACATAAGAACATAAGAACATAAGAACATAAGAACATAAGAACATAAGAAGAGCCATGCTGAATCGGGCCTCAGTCCATCTAGTCCAGCATTCTGTGTCACACAGTGGCCCACTAGTTGTACACAGGGATCTCTAGCAGAAAGGAGGGCAATACCTCACCTGCTCCCGACCCCCCACAACCAGTACCCGGGGAAAATCCTGCCTGCCTCCATCAACACAGAGGTGGCACTTGGATGTACATTTCAGTAGCTACTGATTCCCTTGGTATCCATGAATCTGTCTAATCCTGCCTTGAAGCTGTCCAGGCTGACCGCTGTCACAACCTCCTCTGGAAGTGAGTTCCATAACCCAATGACCCTCTGGGTGAAGAAATATTTCCCTTTATTAGTCCTAACTTTCCTACCTTGGAGCTTTAGGAGTGCCCCCTAGTCCTAGTGTTGTGTGACAGAGAAAATATTTTTCTTTATTCACCTTTTCTATCCCATGCATGATTTTATACACTTCGATCAAGTCACCTCTTAAACACCGTCTTTCAAGGCTGAAAAGACCAAGGCGTTGCAACCTGATTTCGTAAGGGAGCTGCTCCATCCCTTGGATCATTCTTGTTGCCCTTTCTGTATCTTTTCCAGTTCCGTTATATCCTTCTTGAGGTGCGGTGACCAGAATTGTACACAGTACTCCAGATGTGGCCTCACCATAGATTTGTAGAGAGGCAATACAACATTTGCTGACCTATTTTCGATTCCTTCCTGATCATGCCAAGCATAGAATTTGCTTTTTTTTACTGCTGCTGCGCACTGGGTTGACATCTTCATTGAGCTGTCCACCAAAACCCCAAGATCCCTTTCCTGGTTTGTCTCGGAAAGCTTTGATCCCATCAATTGGTAGGTGTAGTTGGGGTTCTTTGCCCCGATGTGCATGACTTTACACTTGTTTAGGTTAAAATGCATTTGCCACTTTGTTGCCCATTCACTCAATTTCGAGAGATCTTTCTGGAGCTCTTTACAATCAGTTTCATTTTTAACTACCCTGAACAATTTAGTGTCGTCTGCAAACTTTGCTACCTCAGAATTTACTCCTACATCCAGGTCATTAATGAATAAATTAAAAAGTAACGGAACCAAAACTGAACCTTGGGGTACGCCACTTCTCACCTCTTTCCACCCAGAGAAATGTCCGTTTATTACCACCCTTTGTTTCCTACAGTTTAGCCAGGTTCCAATCCAGGACAAGACCTGTCCTCTGATTCCATGGCTGAAGAGCTTATTTAGGAGCCTTTGGTGAGGGACTTTGTCAAAAGCCTTTTGAAAGTCAAGGTAAACAATATCGACTGGGTCCCCTTTATCTATCTGTTTATTTACACCTCAAAGAATTCTAACAAGTACCTTTCTTGAAGATCGGAGTTACATTTGCCTCCCTCCAGTCCTCGGGTACAGTGCCTGATCTTAGAGAAAGGTTATATATTTTGGCTAGAATTTCAGCAATTTCACACTTGAGTTCCTTAAGAACTCTGGGGTGGATGCCATCTGGCCCTGGTGATTTGTTGACATTTAGTTTAGTAAGGCATGTGAGAACATCTTCCTTGTTTATCTCTATCTGGTTTAATTCATTTAATTCCCTCCCTGAAAAAACTGACTCAGCTGCAGGCATATGTTGTCTGTCCTCCTGTGTGAAAACGGAGGCAAATAAGTCGTTTAGCCGCTCAGCAATCTCCTTGTCTTCACTTATTGTCCCTTTCTTACGATTTTCGTCAAGTGGCCCAACTGCTTTTCTAGTTGGGTTTCTGCTTTTGATGTACTTAAAGAAGTTTTTGCTATTTTTTTAAATATTCTTAGTAGGCATGAGAAAAATGAAACGGAAATTAAAAGGATTCGTAAGAGATTCGTATGTAATGGGACTTTTGAGGTTTTACGTATCGCTGCCGCGATCCCGGAAGTAGACTTCCTTTTACGGTCCTTGAGGCCAACAATTTGCGTTATGATCATAAGAAATTCTTAAGTATTAATTAATTAATTATTGTACTACTCACTTCTCCCTGTCTTCTCCCCCTCATTTCCTTACCGCCTTCATTCAGCTTCTTCTAATTCCCGCATTTCTATGAGGAACTGGAAGTGACGCGCTGCAAGGTAGGCTAGGCAATGCATTCTGGAAAGTGTAGTCCTCCAGGCTCCCCCCCTCCTTCTCTTCCCCGTTGCTCTGCTGCCATGCATGCCCCATCGCAGGGGCCTGCTTTACACACACGCGCGTGCGCGCGCTTCTCCTCCTCTCTCTCCCTGCGCTCTCTCAGATGCTTCTCTTTCCCCATTGCTCTGCCTGGTCCCATCGCAGGGGCCAGCTTCAGCCCTCCAGGTACGTGTTTTGGACTTCAACTCCCACCATTCCTCACAGCCTCAGGCCTCTTCTTTTTCCTCTCAGCCTGGGCAAACTTGGGCCCTCGCTCCCTCAGGATCGGGGTGGGAGAGAGGCAGCGAGGAGCGAGGGGGGCCTCCTCCTCCTTTTCTTTTGCTGCTTCCAAGAATAGAAAACCTCCCTCCCTTCCTCCTTTCCTCCCTCCTTCCTATTTGGAGAGTCCCATCTAGAATTCAGTGTGGTTTATTAAAAGTTTTGTTTACAACTCCCAGAAATCCCAGCCAATTTACCAGCTGTTAGGATTTCTGGGAGTTGTAGGCCAAAACCATCTGGAATGCACATGCTCTGGCATACGAATTACTAACGAATTTCGTTAGTACTTAAGTTATATTTCCGAAATTTTTGGGAATTTTTTTGTAAGTCTTTCTTTTACTAATCAAAAAAAAATCCTCCCCCCATTTGATTTAAGAATCGCCATTTTAGGATTCTAAACCATGCCTGATTCTTAGCTATATGTGCCTCAAAATCTCTCTTGGCTTTCCTGACGGTTGCTTTGCATTTAGTTTGCCAGAGCTTGTGTTCCTTTCTGTTCTCCTCAGTAGGAAGAGCCTTCCATTTCTTAAATGAGTTTTTCTTCTTTCCAATCACATCTTTTACTTCATTTGTAAGCCATGCCGATGTCCTCTTGGACTTTCCCGGCCTCTTTCTTATTTTAGGAATGCATTTTAGTTCGGCTTGTTTTAAAGTATTTTTAAACAGTTTCCAAGCAGTTTGAGGGATTTGATTTTTTTTTACTGTTCCTTTTAGTTTGTTCTTTACTATTTTTCTCATTTTGGTGAAATTCCCTTTTTGAAAATTTAAGGTCTCTGTGTTAGTTTTCACTGACAGTTTGCTGTCCAAACTTAAGTTGAAGGTTATTGTGTTGTGGTCACCGTTTTTCCCTCTCCTGTCTTTCCTGTACAGTTTATAACCTGGAATTTTTGTGTCCCAATTGTTTTCCTCTGTCCACCAGGTTTCTGTTATGCCAATAATATCAATATTTTTTTCTTTTGCCAAACATTCCAACTCCCCTATTTTTGTTCGAAGGCTTCTAGCGTTTGCGTACAGACATTTATATTTATTGCTCTGATGCCCTTTCAACTTTGGCTGTTTATGAGAATTTGTAGAAGGCCTACCATGTCCTACCTCTTGACTACTTTCTATCATTTCTGTTGACTCAGCCATTTGTGCGTAAATTTCATCCTCCATACTTGGCGTTTCACCCTCTCGAACCGGAAGCTGCCCAGCTCCTGTCGACTTTCCCCTAGGAATCAGTTTAAAAGCTGCTCTGAAGCCTTAATTGCCAGCAGTCTGGTTCCATTTTCGTTGAGGTGTAACCCGTCCCTTTTGTAAAGGTTTGGCTTTCCCAAAAATGTCCCCAGTTCCTAACAAATCTAAAGCCTTCCTCTCGACACCACTGCCTCATCCACGCATTGAAGCTCCGGAGCTCTGCTTGTCTGGCTGTCCCTGCGCGTGGAACCGGTAGAATTTCCGAGAACGCTACCTTTGAGGTCCTGGACCTTAATCTTTTACCTAGCAACCTAAATTTGGCTTCCAGGACCATCCGTTTGGCCTTCCCAATGTCATTGGTACCGACGTGTACCACGACTGCTGGCTCCACCCCGGCACTATCTACCAGCCTATCTAGATGCCTCGTGATGTCCGCAACCTTTGCACCTGGCAGGCAATTTACCATGCGGTCATCACATCCATCACAAACCCAGCTTTCTATGTTCCTGACAATCGAATCGCCCACTACAAGAAGCCCCCCTCCTACCACCCGTTGAGAAGTATCCTCGGTGCAAGAGGATATGGGCACATCCTCTGAGGAAGGGGTCCCAACTAAGGGAGCCAGTCCCTCTTCCTCAGACTGATGTCCTCCCTGCCCAAGACCCCCATTTTCCAAAGCAGCTGGAGGGCTGCTCAGAACAGTTAATGGAGTCCGATGATCTGTATAGCAAGATACAATATAGAAGCGACAAGTGGAAGGTGGACTGGAAACCAGTGAGGATCTATTTTGAAAAATTGTTTGTATAAAGGAAAGACCTTACACTAGAGACTTCAACAGGCGATGGAAATTTTTCTTTTTCTTTCTGTTGGAAGTAAGCGAAGTCAGCTCAAGTATTCAATATCTCCGGTACCCGAACTGGGAGACTCTTTTTGTGTGTATATGGTGTTCTGTCTTCCTCTCAACCCTCTACACCCTACCCTCTTTTCCCTCCCTGCTGCCCCTTCCCCTCCTTATTTTCCCTATACTTTTCTGATTCTTCTATTTTATCTCTTATACGTATTGTAAAACTCAATAAAAAACATTTTTAAAAAGACTTCCTCAAAGATATATTTTTTAAAAAAATAAATCTGACCCATCTTGAAATTGAGGTTATTCAGGAAATGCTTGCAAAAATGCAAAAATTAGTTTTGAAATGCCTAGACCAGAAGAGAGAATGTGGCTCACAGCTTGCATGTAGAATTATAGAATCACAGAATAATGGAGTTGGAAGAGAGACCAGATGGGTCATCTAGTCCAACCCCCTGCTATGCAGGAAAAGCACAATCAAAGCACCCCTGACAGGTGGCAATCCAGCCTCTGTTTAAAAACTTCCAAGGAAGAAGCTTCCACCACACTCCAAGGCAGAGAGTTCCACTGCTGAACAGCTCTTACACTCAGGAAGTTCTTCCTAATGTTCAAGTAGAAGCTCCTTTCCTGTAATTTGAAGTCATTGCTCCAAGTACAACCCCCTGCTATGCAGGAAAAGCACAATCAAAGCACCCCTGACAGGTGGCAATTCAGCCTCTGTTTAAAAACTTCCAAGGAAGAAGCTTCCACCACACTCCAAGGCAAAGAGTTCCACTGCTGAACAGCTCTTACAGTCAGGAAGTTCTTCCTAATGTTCAAGTAGAAGCTCCTTTCCTGTAATTTGAAGTCATTGCTCCAAGTACATGCTTCCAGGTCAACAGAAAACAAGCCTGCTCCCTCTTCATATGACATCCTTTCACATACATGGGTATCATGTCTCCTCTCAACCTTCTCTTCTGCAGGCTAAACATACCCAGTTCCTTAAGACGCTTCTCATAGGGATTCATGGTCTCCAGAGCTTTTGATCATTGCAGTCACCTTCCCCAGGACCCTTTCCAGCTTGTCGATATCTCTTAAATTGTGGTGCCCAGAATTGGACATAGTATTTCATGCGAGGTCTAACCAAAGCAGTACAGAGTCACCATTACTACCCTCAATCTAGACACTATATTTTTATAGCCTCCCAAAATCCCATTGGCTTTTTTTGCTGCTGCATCAAACCTTTGGCTCATGCTCAACTTGTTGTCCCTGAGCACTCCAAGATCATTTTCACGTGGACTGTTGTCGATCCAGGCATCGGCCATTCTGTATCTTTGCATTTAATTTTTCTGCCTAAGTATAGTATCTACATTTGCCCTTGTTGAAATGAATTTTGTTAGCTTTGGCTGAGCTCTCTAATCTGTTACGATCATTTCGAAATCTGATCCTGTCCTCTGGAGCATTAGCTATCTCTAGCTCACATATAGCTCACATGTGCCTCTACTTGTGATGCCCAAAGATGCCACAGTCACCAAAAAGCTCTTAGCTTCTGCTAATATATTTCTGGCATAATTGTCTTTTTTCTGGGCCCTTGCTCAGTTGTCCATTCTGACTTAGGTGGATTGCTAGGGATTTTCGTTAGTTGTGGTGTGAATTTATATTAATCAAATGTTTTCCCAAATTAGTGTAGATACATTGAAATCAATGACACATCAGTAGCACAAAGTGATGACTACCATAGTAAGATTAGCAAAATTTTCAGCCCATTGGAATGAATGGGACTCATCAGTTACAGCTAGATCTTGTCTGGGTAATTTCAATGAATCTACCATAGGCAGGATTAATGTTGGATTTATGGTGTAATTTTTTTAAAAAAAAATACACAGCTAGAGTTGCCTTTGGAGCACACTAGGGTCTTTAATCAGGACAAAAAGCTTGATGAATTAATAATGGAAAAGAAAGTAAGTAATCTATGGTCACCCTCTGATATTTCACATTTAGTTTGCAATGGCCCTATGATGTTTTATACTTTGCCTCCTGTGCATTTTTTGTACTTGACAAAAAAATCTACAGGACTACTGTGTGGCTCAGTATTTTGATTGTTTCTCATTCTACAAGACTCTTGGATTCTAGTCTGTACATCTGTGCCCTCAGTCTTTATTTCTAGGGAAGTCCTGAAGATGCGTTCAATGTCTTTAAAAAGCTTTCAGTCAGAACTATACTGTATGTGTGGGAGGTGCCCCATTCCTTGGCTAACTGATGCAGAGAGAAAAAGAGCTGCTTTTCTGTTGCATTGAAAAGTTGTATAAGTGAAGCTTCCCCAAAGAATTCATAATACCAGCTCCCTCAAGCCTGTTCACTTATATAGTCAAAAGCCTTCATGCTGCTATTGGATGCTGGAAACCAGGCTCATAAGCAATCTGGGGATTGCCAGTTACCCTCTTGGGAGGAAGCAATTGGACTAGTTTAGAACAGAGCAGCACTAAGCAGCTGTTTGCAGGAGATTCAAGCCCCCATAGGTTTGAGTGAAAAATGCAGTCTTCTCTTTCATTAGAGAGAAAGAGAGAGATGTGCACCTGTTTCATTGCACTTTTGTTAGTTAAATATACTTTCTCTTTGCTTCAGAAGCTGCATCAAAAGCAGTGTGGTTTCACATACAGTTTGCAATGGATTTGACCTATCCCCTACAGATTGTCCTCAGATGCACTTTAACTACCTGTTGGGTTGATCTCTCCACATTACACAAAAACCCTTCTGCTAGATACATCTTATCTCTGTCCACGTCCAGTGTTTATTTATTTTAAAAAATTTAATATATGACATTTGGCCTGGCCACTGCGGTTTTAAACTTTGTGTACTTACTGTTTATATGTGTTTTATTGATTGTATTGTTTTTATTTGCTGCTGTGTTGTTGTTTTTTATTGCTGTGTTGTTGGGCTTGGCCTCATGTAAGCTGCCCGAGACCCTTCTGGGAGATGGTAGCAGGGTATAAATAAAGTTCAATAATAATAATAATGGCTGACCCTATCTATACCTATATTATTTAGTTCAATGCAGTTAAAATGAATTACATGAGTCTACAGTGACCATATAATGCAGTTTGGAGTTGCATTATATGGTAGTGTAGATTTATTTATTTATCATTCAATCTTGTATGCCGCCACTCCCCGAGGGCTCGGAGCAGCTCACAACAATCAGTAAAACATACCATAAAACAAAGAGATTAACAAATTAATTAAAACGGAATCTAAAATTCGAAAAGAGAAGCTACAATTCAAAGGCCAGCCAGAATAAATGTGTCTTCCAAACCCTGAAAAATGCCGACAGGTCTCATAGGGCCCAGGCTTCAGTTGGCAAAGTGTTCCAAAGGAATGGTGCCACCACAGAAAGGCCCTGTGCCTCATAGATGTTAAACGGATAGTCTTAAAGCTGGGGACTTCCAGTAGATTTAGATCTTCCGAGCGAAGCGATCTCTGGGGCTGATAGGGGGTAAGATAGTCCTTCAGATACGCCGGCCCTGGACCATACAAGGCCTTGAAGGTTAGTACCATTACCTTGAAGGTGATCCGGTGCTCGATGGGCAACCAGTGGAGCTTCTGTAAAATAGGTGTTATATGACATCTCACTGATGCCCCAGTGAGTAGTCGAGCATCAGCGTTCTGGATGAGCTTAAATTTTCAGGTCATGGACAAGGGCAGGCCGATGTACAGGCCATTACAGTAGTCTAATCTTGAGATGACTGTGGCTTGGATCACTATGGCTAGGTCGTCTCTAGACAGATAGGGGGCCAGCCTCCTAGCCTGCTGCAGATGGAAAAAAGCGGTTTTGCTGACAGCTGAGACCTGGGCCTCCATTGTCAGCAAAGGGTCTAAAATGACTCCCAGACTCTTTACTGAAGATGATGGACATAGTGTCTCACCATCCAGGGTAGGAAGTTTGGCCACCCCACTGTCTGGACGACCCAGCCATAGTATCTCTGTCTTTTCTGGATTCACCCTCAACCTGCTGGCACGCAGCCATCCAGTAACGGCGTCAATGCATTGATGAAAATTATCAGGCATAGTGCCTGGGCAGCCTTCCATCCTCAGAACAAGCTGGGTGTCATCAGCGTACTGATAGCACTCCAGCCCAAAACTTTGAACCAGCCGAGTGAGTGGTCGCATGTACATGTTAAATAAGAGTGGAGCTTAAGTAACAAAAGGGAAGTTGAGGACCAAATAATAATGCTATAATACAGTCTCCAATTCAATATTTTCACTTATATTTGATAATAACAGAGTGGAGTTATACTCACGGACCACATTAATCAATAACGTCTATATACAGTCAAACTTGGGTGTATCGTCATAGAGCAATTCAGGCCCACATATTCCCATTTAGGGTCCCCCGAAAGTTCACACGGTTCACAGTGTCCAAATCAATAGAGTATAATTCCCAGTGGAGTAAATGAAATTCAAGACACAATTGTCAGTAAGTGGAGCCAATCGAAATATATTCCAGGAGCCGGGTTAACGGAAGTCACCAGGTCCTGCTCCGTTTCACGCAGATTGCGCTTTATCAAAACCCAATATTTCACAGTCTGGCATTCGAGGCGTCCACAATTCTACAAATAAACACATAAATGGGTCCAGGTAATAAACAGTAGTCCAATCCCATGTAGGCATACAGAAATATGCATATATATATATACAGCAATTGAATACAGTTTGATATGGCATTTCAATATTTACAATATAGTTATATAGTCAATAAGATACATACCAATGATCAGTCATGCGACAGGCACGGGCCAAACTCAGGGGAGTAAGGCACAGATAGAAGTTAATACTTGCAATTTAACAGTCATCCAATTAACCATTATGCACCACCCCCGAACGGGTGGGTGGGTCGGGCAGTTAAAGGAGTAAGGAGGAGAGAGCTATACTTTCGTTTAACCCACGTGGGGACTCTGTGGAAAGGGTCACGATCCACCGGATTTCGGCGTGAATGAGTGCGCAATGTTGGTCTTCATGAGGAGATATTGGAACTTTCTCAATGCAGGTAAATTTAAGGTCGTCTGGTCCATGTTTATGTGTAAAGCAATGTGAGTATAAAATTGAATCCTGGCGGCCGGATCTGACGCACGATTTGTGTTCACTAATTCTAAGACGAAAAACACGTTTTGTCTGTCCTATGTAAATTAGGGGGCGGGGGCAGGAGCAAATTAACGCGTAAATTAATCCAGAGGAATTGCAGGTGGCGAAGCATTTTACAGTCATCTGGATATTCGCATGTAGATTTGTAATAGTTCTATTCCTACTGATGTTCTTACACGCACTACAATGGCCACAATCCCGTGTTCCTGGCGTGAGTGAGCTTACCAAGGGAGCTTCAGAAAAAGTAGAATGAATAATTAGGTCTTTGACATTTTGACTCCTCTTAAAGGCAATCATGGGTGTTTTGTTTAATCCAGATATGTCAGCCACCAAACTCCAATATTTATTCACTATTTTGCGTAATTGATTGCTATGGGGTGTCAGCGTTAGGGGCCACACCAGTCTGTCCCGGGTTTGCTTCTGTTTGGGGGAAAGTAACGATGGGCGAGAAACCTGTTCTACCTTAAGTGTTGCTTCCATCAGGCAGTGCCTGGGATACCCTCTCTTAGTCAAATCCTGGACCAGCCGTGAGGCCGCTTGCTGGTAATCCGATTCAAAGGAACAATTCCTCTTCAACCGCAATAATTGCGAAAAGGGCAAGTTGTCCTTAAGGGCGAAGGTATGAAAACTCGAGTAATGCAGGAAGGAGTTCCTGTCTGTAGGTTTCTTGTAGGTCTTTACCTTTAACTTATTATCCACCACAAAGATTGATACATCTAGGAAGTTAACCACAGCGGTACTAGTGTTGACCGAGAATTTAATGTTGTTATGCCATGAGTTCATCCAGGCCTGTAATTCAGCAAGGTTAGTGTTGCCCCTTACGACGGCAAAGACGTCATCAATATAGCGATAATATAACTTGATATTCCGTGACATGGGATGGTCAGAGTAAATATGCCTAGATTTAAGATGATTCATAAAAATAATGGCCACATTCGGCCCAATAGGTGACCCCCATGGACACCCCGGAACATTGCCTATAATAAGTCCCATTAAAGGCGAAGTAATTCAGTTCAAAAACACAATCCAGCAAGTCAATTAAGAATTCAGTAGGGGGAGTCTGATTGGTGTGTGTATTCCATAAATCTTGTATAATAAATCTCGCTTCCTCCAAAGGAATGAAATTATATAGAGCTGTTACATCTGCTGCCAGTAAAACATCTCCTGCCTCAATTCCAATGTTCTCTACCTTGTTGATGAAATCAGAGGTGTCCTTCAAATATGAAGCACCTGATATAGCAAAGGGCTTTAGAAAAAAATCCAGATATCGAGCAAGGGGAAAATTCATAGAGTCTGAGCCAGAAATGATTGGTCTACCAGGAGGAGCCGATAAGCTCTTATGAATTTTTGGCAAAATGTAGAACTGCGCCGCCCGGCAATGTTTATGGATTAGAAAATTAATGGTTTTGGCATCTATGTAATTCAAGGATGCTGCGTTGTAGACAGTGGTGGTAATAATTTTAAGAAACCGGTGGTAAGGATCCCCAGGTAATTTTTCATAAAATCTTGTATCTGCCAATTGTCTATGAACCTCGTGGAGGTAATCCTGTTTCCTTAAACATACCAAACTGCCTCCCTTATCTGAGGGTTTGAAAATAATCTCCGGATGATTGCCTAAGGTTCTTAAAGTATGAATGTCTTGAGAGGAAAAATTAGCTCGTTTTAAATCCTGGTTATGATTAATTTTCAGGGCTTCATTGGTCACCACATCCTCAAAAGTTCTAATCCTGTGCGAAATATTGAAGGGAACGAAGTTACTTTTGATGTAAAAAGAATTACTGGGGGTAGTGGATGGGGGATCAGGGGTAGATGCAAAATGTTCTCTAAGTCTAATATTGCGGTACAATGTTGCTAAATCCTTGCGGATATTCAAAGATGAGCATCTCGGGGTGTACACATATGATATTCCTTTATTAAGAAGGTTCAATTCATACTTTGAAAATTCATAATCAGACAGATTGATTAAGTTGCTCCCCTTCGACCCCGACCACGACGAAAATTAGGGCCACCCAGGTTGTAATTTACATTACGACTTCTTAAATTGTAGCCTCCTGAGGATCCAGACCCCATCGAGCCATCCGACATATTACCAAGGTCTTCAAAAGAATTATAATTGCTGTTCCTATTGTTGCTAAAGCAAACCCGGCCACCTTGCTGCTGAAAATTGGACATATATTGCCATTTGTAAACTCGTTTAGTAGGCATGGGAAAAAAGTTATGAAAATTAAAAGATTCGTAAGAAATTCGTAAGAAATGCTACTTTCGAGCGTTTCCGCACCTGGAACGCCAACCAGGAAGTGGACTTTCTTTTTAGAACCTCGGGGCCAGGATTTTCTTAAGTGTCGTTATTAGGTCGTAAGGGGGCATAAGGGGGCACCCTCCTTCTCTCTCACCACCCTCCCGCCTCCCTTGCCAATATTATGGCAAGGCAAGCCCTAAACTCGCTCCTTCCTCGGCTGGAAGGAAGCCTGGAAAAAATGTAAACAGAGAGGATTACTCAGAAGTAAATCTGCAAAGGAGGACACTTTGGATGAAGGGCCCTCCTTTGCAGATTTACTTCTGAGTAATCCTCTCTGTTTACATTTTTTCCAGGCTTTCCTGCCTCTCCTGCCCTGCCAGGATCTAAGGCATCAAAGAGTATTGGGGTGAGAAACCAACCTAATGTATAATAGAATGAATGCTACTGTAAGTGCCACTGCCTAATATTATAAGTAATCCAACTGGTCATACCTAATTCCATGCACATGCAATAATACAGCAGTAATAACAATAACAAGAGGTAAAATTCAAACCGAAGTATTCTGAGTGGTCCCTGCCTCATGCAAACGGGCTCATGCGGTGCAAACGGTGCAAACGGAAATTAGCCCGGGGGAAAGCCAGCTTGGGAGCACACACACACATATTCTTGGGAGGGGGATTTGTTGCAGAATCCCGGCCTCATAGAAGAAGATTCTGCAGCAACCCCCCCCCCCCCCCAAGAATATGTATGTGTGTGCACCCAAACAGAAAACACTGTCTTTTCCCGGGCTAATTTCCCGGGCTCACAAAGAAGAGCCCGTTTGCACCGCATGAAGCAGGGACCACTCAGAACACTTCGGTTTGAATTTTACCTCTTCTTATTCCCATTGCTATTACTGCTGTATTATTGCATGTGCATAGAATGTAGGTATATGACCAGCCTGGGCAAACTTGGGCCCTCGCTCCCTTGGGATCGGGGTGAGAGAGAGGCAGCGAGGAGCGAGGGGGGGGTTCCTCCTCCTTTTCTTTTGCTGCTTCCAAGAATAGAATACCCCCTCCCTCCCTCCTTCCTATTTGGAGAGTCCCATCTAGAATTCAGTGTGATTGATTCAAGTTTTGGCCTACAACTCCCAGAAATCCCAGCCAATTTACCAGCTGTTAGGATTTCTGGGAGTTGTAGGCCAAAACCATCTGGAAAGCGCATGCTCTGGCATACGAATTTCTAACGAATTTCGTTAGTACTTAAGTTACATTTCCGAAATTTTGGGGAATTTTTTTGTAAGTCTTTGATATACTAATCAAAAAAAATCCCCCCCCCCCAATTTGATTTTAGAATTGCCATTTTTCAATTTGTTCCCATGCCTATCGTTTAGAGTCATAATCCCCTTGATCTCGTCTAAACTTGTTCATTTTGATCTTTTTAATGTCATTGTAAGATGTTTCACATTCTTTCTTAATTTTCTCCAATTCAGCTTGGGGTATGGGGTTGTCCACATTTGTTCTAATGTTATTAATATCAACTTTCAAGTCATTAATTTCCTTCGTTGACCGTTCAATACAAAGCATCATTAATTTATTGGAGGCCTCATTGAGTATGGCTTCCCAGGCCGAAACAAAAGAAGGTTCTTGATTATAGGCCCCTGGAGGTAATTGTAGTCTCATTCCCCTGGGGATAATGCTACTCCTTACATAGTCTGCAAGGGCCATAACATTCAACTGTACTTTAGTCAGTCTTAATTCTTTTTTGGATAATTCTTGAACCGAGGTAGTGGGTGGGGAAGAACTAGAGGTACTGGCCTCACCAGTTGGGCCCTGTAGAGACCATTGTAAGGCCTTTTCAAGTTGTAATTGGTCAGACATGCTGATAGAATACACAAGTTACTACTATGGGATTGGAAACAGCAGAGAGCTGCAGTAACACACAAACTAAACAAGTACTGTTATTACCAGAGTACAAAAGGGAAGTTGAGGACCAAATAATAATGCTATAATACAGTCTCCAATTCAATATTTTCACTTATATTTGATAATAACAGAGTGGAGTTATACTCACGGACCACATTAATCAATAACGTCTATATACAGTCAAACTTGGGCGTATCGTCATAGAGCAATTCAGGCCCACATATTCCCGTTTAGGGTCCCCCTAAAGTTCACACGGTTCACAGTGTCCAAATCAATAGAGTATAATTCCCAGTGGAGTAAATGAAATTCAAGACACAATTGTCAGTAAGTGGAGCCAATCGAAATATATTCCAGGAGCCGGGTTAACGGAAGTCACCAGGTCCTGCTCCGTTTCACGCAGATTGCGCTTTATCAAAACCCAATATTTCACAGTCTGGCATTCGAGGTGTCCACAATTCTATAAATAAACACACAAATGGGTCCAGGTAATAAACAGTAGTCCAATCCCATGTCGCATGACTGATCATTGGTATGTATCTTATTGACTATATAACTATATTGTAAATATTGAAATGCCATATCAAACTGTATTCAATTGCTGTATATATATATGCATATTTCTGTATGCCTACATGGGATTGGACTACTGTCATCAGCACTGAAATTTGTCATGGTCCTCCAATGGTCTCAATGCTGCTACAGGGGCATAGCCAGAATCCCTTCCTGTCTGTCCTATGTAAGGCACAGGATAGATGTAAAGGGAGGCTTTAGAGATTATATGGTAAATTGTTGGGAGGGGGAGGTTTAGGGTGATGCAGTAAGAGAAAGGGAATGCCAATCTATGCAGGTGTAAGGGAAAGCCAATGCACGAAGCAGAACACAATTTTCTTACAGCTTTTGTAGTTCTCCAAATTTTAAGGTGCTGTTCTACTCTCCAAAATGAACACAAAACGCTTGCTTATTTTAAGAAGAAAAGCAGCAAAATGAATAGAAATGTTCAAGCATACCAAAATGTTTCTGAAATTTCATCTGGAATAATAAAATGGCAGCCCGTGTGGATATTGAATTTATTACAATATATTAAAAGAAAATGAAAATATTTTATATGAGCATTATTTGATATTTAATTTAAATTTAGATATGAATGGATGAATTTGTTTCACATTTTTCCATTGATGAAAGAATTTTACACATCTTAACCAAATGTGTAAAAGGATTGTTGCAGCTGTTTCCCCTAAACAAGCTATCCATGTACCACAATATGAACAATACAGAATAAATTAACTCAGTCATCACAAACTAACTTTGTATTAAACTGACAATTACCATTAAGTCTACTGTTTATCCAGCTGCTAAAAATTTGAGCAATAAAAATGTATTATCTGCATTATGTGGCTTAGCAATGGGAAGGAGTCAGCACAGCTCAGCAGCACCAAACTTGGTTGAATGTTGCTGGTCGACCACCCCTACCATCCCCTCATGTCCTCAGCTTAGCAGAGACCACTAGGCATGAATTGCTTGCGGTTGTCACTCAGCTCATGTAGCGATGCAGCCTTGAACACTAGACTGAAGCAGAAGAAGGGAGGAAAAATCACTCCTTCCTTTCCACCCTCTCTTCTCTGGCCAGAGTCACTATACACACCAAGCAATGACCACTTTTAAGGCAATGATGATGATAGCAATAACAATTATATAACTTTAATTCATTAAGACCACAAGATTGCCAAAAGTCATAGCTGGGTACTGGCATTATTACAACCATTAATGTATTATAAAGGGTGCAACCTTTTGAAGGGTTCAGAAATCTTCATCAGGTTAAAGGTCATAGAACTTGAGAAAGAGATAAGTCTAAGGACCTCATCACATTAGCCTTGGGGTCCATCCTAGGATACTTCCAGTCAGGGCCGTAGCCAGGATTTTGTTTCGGAGGGGGCTGAGTTTGGTTGGGGGGGCTGAGACTGGGTGGAAGAGGGTCTACCCTAGCAAATCTTTTGTATTGTTATCCCAATAACCCCATTAATGTGGGATATAATGAGCATGGTGATCAGATCATGATATGAATAAACATAACAGTTTAAATAATGTACCAGTAAGGCCTTTTCGTGGACCACCCTGAGAATTTCGGGGCTGAAGCCCCTTAGCCCCCCGGCTACATGCCTGCTTCCAGTACAGAGCCAGGAAGGAAGCCATCAGAGCCCATCACACGATTCAGGGCTATTTCAAGTGAGGCTCCATCCTGGATGTATCCTAGGATGAAGGCCAGAGAACATGACAGGCTTCCCATGTTCTCATCAGTTAGAACAGAGCCAGCACTAGGGAAAGCCAGGTGACAACACTTTACCCTGTGTGATGGGAAAAGCAGTGATGCAGGCGATGCTGTCCCACAAATTCGTCACATTGCCTGTAAAATTCCCCCTCCCCCTGCTATTGCCTGGCTTGAGGATCTCAATGTGATGAGGCCCTGAAAAATCTGACCAGATGTTGTAATCATTAGAAAACTAGCTAGATAATCTTATGCACAGCATGTTTGTGAATAAGTATTTTCCACTGAATTCATTGAGACCTACTATTTTGTAAATGTGTGCCATTTAATTAAATAGCATAACTGTATGTTTTAGGTGCATTCAGAAACTTCATTGATATTATGTCATTTTAACAGCCTGCTTCCAAAAGATAGGATAGTCTCTCCCTTGGCATGCTTGGGAAGCAATGTTGGCAGGGCAAAATGACCCAACATCCTTTTTTGAACTGACCATCAAATAAAGCAATGAATTACACTAAGGATAAAGTGGCTTTGAAGACCCATGGAAGAAACAAGCATTAAAATAATGTGGGAGTCTTCAGCATAGAAGCAAGTTCTTTGTGCAATTTTCTCATGCCTTGGAAACCACACAGCAATGCTATTAATTACAATGACATAGCGTAAGAGAATTTCCTGGAGTATTGTGCCCTTGAGCTTTTACCAACAGATTTTCTGTAGCAAATGAATAAACATGAGAGTTAGCCTTGACAACGGGTGACCTAGAGAATGCTTACAACATAGCTGTGTGCCCTGGTGATAAATACTGCCATTCTTTAGCAGGGGCAAAACCCTACAAATGTCAAAGTAGGGCTGTAAAATTATTTATTTTGTAAAAAAAAAATCTCCTATACATTGAATGTCTGCTTGTCTGTGGTCAGTTCAATAAATGCAGAATTTTCTTGTCTTGCTTAGCTATATGTAAGCAGCAGTATAGATTGAATTTCTCATTATCATAGATATGACACTCAAAAAAAGAGAAAATTAATTGTCCATTGCCTTGCCCCTATCTGACTACTCAAACATCCCATGCACATTCATGAGTAGGGACATGTTATTGCCACCGACACCAGTGTCTCTTTCAGTCTACAAAAAGCCTCAGAGGTATCCTCCTTCTCCTCTGGATATGTTTCTAAATGACATGGATTGCTTGAAAACCCACATCTTCACAGAGAGTGTAATCACAAGTCTTTGGAGAGTTTCCTCGTGGTTCCTCTCACCCAATAATGTGGTTGCTGTGTAAATATGAACTGAGAAGAGTCTACTCAATGCAAATATATAGATGATCAGAAATGTAGTCACAGTGTCGGATGCCTTTAAAAAGGATTTATTAAAAGGATAGCAAATAGTAGACTAAAGCTAAGTTCATTGTCTACGAACCTATTTCCTTTTTTTGAACAAAACCTATCTTCTGTTGCAAAATAAAGTTACAGTATAATAAATTGAATAAATGAGGTGGACATGGTACTTGTTTTTAATGAGCTCAGTTTTAACTTTTAATGAGCTTGTACATATCAGTTCTGTCCACAAGACAAACAACTAATCACTGACCGAATTGTCTTGGGAAATACCTCCTTGAACCAGATATCTTGTGTGTAAAAGGTTTTGATGTAACATATATTTATTTAATATGCTTCTATTACAGGCACAATAACTCATCCAAAGATTCACAGTATCGCCTCTGGTTGCACCAACTGTGAACTACACAAATAAAAGCTGTTTGCTTCTACATTAACTTCAGCAGTAAAACCGTTCATTTTACTACTGTTTGTCCAATCAGATCAATGGGGAGTAGAGAAAATGATGCTTCTCTATGCTTCAGTTTGACACTACAATATGAATGAGTGAGTGAGTGTACAGATCTGGAGGACAGCCCTTATCCTGGAAGCCCATATAGACTGTCAATCTGCATTTTGATTCCTATAATTCTTATGGGGCTGCAAAAAAACCCAAAAAAACCACACATAGTCATGAAACAGAAGTAATGTAATTTCATTTCTGATAATCATTTTGCAATTTCTCAGCTGAAAAATAACATGAGGGCGGGTGGATATTAGGGCTGTGTATGTATCTATTTTGAAAAACAGGCTCCAGCTGGTCTGGCTGGTTCAGCCAACTGTCACAGGTAGGCTCTGCCACCAATTTTTTTCTGACCACATCAGACTTGACTGCCAAAAATGGCTGCTTTTGGTTTCTTTTGGTTACATGTGGAGTGTGGAGAAGCAGCTAAAGATGGGCACACAAGTTTCCCTGTGAGCACTGCCTGTTGAGCCAATCAGAATAGAAGAAAGCCATGACATGTCTTTTAGCCAAACTCGACTTCCATTTTTAATGCGAGCAGGCTTCTGAGAGAGGCAGATCAGTGTTCTAAATTCTCAGTGCTGCTCACAACTTTGCATGCCTTGGCTTCCTTTTTTTACTCAAAAAGCAATAAATAAGCAGTTTATACACTTAAGAAACTATCTCCGATGGTACCCTTCACACAAGGCAAGCTTCAAATGTGGGACAGAGGTATCTTACAATTTCTAAAGTTACCATAAAATCAGGAGGTAATTTATATCTTTTTAAAAGAATGATTAATACCCCTTCAGATAATGTGGCTCTAATTGAAATAAGTGTTTAACACAGCTTCATTGAAAGGGTGTTGAAGGCAAGTGATCCCAGAAAGGGTTGTTTCTTAAGTCTGGTGCCTTTTATTCATGTCTTATTGGAGGATATAAGAAGAAAGGATCCCAGCAAGGTTGGTATCCTGTGGATACCAAACTCTGTAGATGCTCAATTCTCATTATACACAACTAAATAGTAAAATGGCATGTCATATAAAATGGTAAAAACAGTCACAAAAAAGCAATGGATGGTGGAATCTGTGGATACAAAGGGCCAACTGTAATTAAATTTAGTTATATGCATTTCTTTTCAGAACAATCTCCACATACACCTTTTATTTATTTTATTATTATTTTGTTAAATATGTTTTATTAAGGTTTCAACAAATATTGGGGTTGTAGGGTTGCGGTGGGGGGGCATCTGGGGAGGGGAAGGACCAGGAGGGGGTGGGGGCGGGAGTTGAGAGGGGAGGTAACCTGGGGAAATTGGGGGGGAGTGGTTGTGGGCAGTCTCTGGGGTGGGATTTAATGTCCTTTCTTCTCTGCGGCTGCCCATATGTTTCTGAATGGGTATGTCCCTTCTCCAGCTGTCGGTTTTCTTTGAGCCTATGCTGTGTCCCTCTTAGATTTGCCTGGTTGAGAGATGGGCTTCTCTCGTCAGGTATTGCTCCAAGCTTTTAGATAGTCTTTGACTGGGGTCAAGTCTGTGCTTTTGGGCGGGCAACCTTCAGCTTCGTTTAGGAGGAAAGTAAGTTTGTCCATATCCATAATTTCCCTTATCTTGCTCAACCATTCTTCGGTGGCGGGGGTCTCTTCATTCTTCCATTTTCTCGCGTATATTATCCTCACCGCCGTTGACAGGTATGTGAAGAGCCTTTCTGTGTTCTCCTCTGGCAGTTCTTCCTCCATCGTCAGGCCAAGTAGGTAGGATTCGGGTCTAAGCTCAATGGAGAGGCCGAGGATCTTTTGAGTGGCAGAGTGGATCTTCTTCCAAAAGTTCACCGGGCTTTGACAGGTAAAAGGTGCCCGTCTGGGAACCACACTTCCAGCATTTGTTTTGCGCTTCCTTGTACATGAGACCTAGCTTGTGTGGTGTCACGTACCCGTGGTTGAACATTTTATGCCAGTTCTCCTTGAGCTCCATCGCGTAGGTATATTTTATCCTTTTCCTCCATACTTTCTCCCATTCATGGAGTGTGATTGGTCGACCGATGTTGCTGGCCCATTTTGTCAAGCATTCCTTCACCACCTCCATCTCAGTGGACCATTCCAAAAGCCTGGTATATAATTTGGTGATTTGCTTCTTGCGGTTCTTTAGCAGTGATTTCCAGAGGCCCTCCTTCTCCTCAAACCCCAGGATTTCGTCCTCTTTGAAGCGTTCCTTGACTTGGTGGAAGTGGAGCCACGTCAGCCTCTTGAAATTAGCTCTGATCTGTTCCGTCGGTTTTAGGCATCTTTTCCCCCCATATTTTATTTTTTAGAAAAACTCACTGATGGGGTAAGAGAAATTTATCTGTACTGGAGATATCCAAAGAATAAATTCCAGCAAGATAGTAAGGTAAATTTGATGGGATCATGGTTTAAACAAACAGCAATTATACAGTCACAAACATTACATTTACATAACTGGACACTTACAATAAACAGGAATCTTCAGATATAGCCATCTTCCATGTAGCTGGAAAAAAGGTCAAAAGACCCAATTATGTAGATGGAGGCTGATGTGAAGTGACCATGTGTTTGGATCATTTCAGTCGCTCAGCTGTGCAGGAGATGTTCTTGACTGGCAGGCTGAGAAATGTCTAAAGGGCACTGCAGACAATTTTCTTTCTATTAATAATCACTGTGTGAAACACTCAGCAATTACACAAAGCAAAGGAAGCTTTTATGGACCATTAACTTATACAGCTGTCAATAAGTTTTATCTGCAAATAGACACGCGGGACATTTCTTCTTTCTTGAAAGTCAAGATAATTCAGGGCATTTGTTGTGAGTCAGCAAATTATGTTGTTGCTGCTAATTTTGATGTGTAATACTTTGTTACTTGTGTTTTTAAAGGAAAACAGCTAAAGTGACAACTTTTCCATACTATGAGATTAGTGCAAAATCCTTCAGCACTCCACTCCTGCATTTTTCCTCTACATTTGTTGTGTATTAATATTCCTACCCCAAATCTCAGTGCTAACTCAACTTTGATAGGAGTGCCACAGTTACTTCTACTTGCCAAAGAGAAATGTTTGCACAATTCAGGAGGCTGCAGAATTGGGCTGAATTTAATTTATTGTAAGGATATGTTGACTATAGAAGGATAGGATTATGTGTAACATTTTTCTGCTGACTTACATAAGAGATCAGAGCAATGTCAGAAGAATTGATCTATTGGTCATGTACTGCTGGCAGAAGAGCCAATAAAGGGACGGAGAAGTCAAGGGACAAATAATAAGCTAGTCTACACCAGATCTAACTCTCTTTCAAAGCAAGCTGATAGCCACAAATGTTAGCACAACAGCCAGAAGGAGTAATTTCCAACACTCATAGATGAGTGGGAGATGAGGGGGCATCTTGAACCAGTCAAACCTTTTCTTCTAGTCATAGAGGAACTATTTTTACCTAAATCTATATTGCAAACAGTGGTCACCTGCATGAACACCCCTTCTCAAAAGTTATACTACACAATTGGTTCCCAACCTTTTTCTGACCGGAGACTATGTTGACCATGCACCACTTTAACTAAGGTACACTTGACCAGGGACCACCCTCCATCATTAGTACCAAAAGAGTTACAAATAAGCTTTTGGTCAACTTAGATTTTGTTTTGGGTGCTAATTTTGAAAATTGCATTGAATAGACCACATCAGCTCTAGTTTCTGATATAGAACATATGCCATGGTTAGTGACAAGGAAGGAGTGGCAGATGGCGCAAAAAGAGCAAAAATAACATAAAGAGGAAGGAGGTTTGTGGCCCACAGGTTAAGAACCACTGTACTCCACCAATGGTACTTAAACTTTTCTTTATCGCACACCTCCTTAAATAGCTTTTGTTGTCAGAAAACACCAAGAATTAACTCTAGATGTTAAATCCTAAAGTACATCAAATGCTTATTTAAAGTTGCTCATCTGTGATCTTCGGATTTGGAGAGAAGGAATGAATAAGCAAAAATATGCATTCTCATAATATTTTTATTTGAATGATTCCATACAAATAATAATATTAATCATCACCATCTCAAATTATGGCAAATATAACTTTCACCATTGCTTTAGTCTTGTTTTTCACAGAATCCATCACCCTGAGCTTGAAAATGACACACACACTCACAGGACTTGAGCATCCACAGATTTTCATATCAATAGAAGTGATTGGTGGGTCAATGTAGCCCCCCCCCATAAAAGATAGTTTATAATCGGAAACCTTATATTTTGGCCAAGGGCATCAGTCTGGAATGATATAATGAGTTAAGTCTTGGCCAATTTGCAAGGGACCATCAACCACAACAAGAACCCCATGTTAAATCTGTTTACATTTGACCAAGGTCTTATATTCTATATTTTATATATTTATAGGAGGTATGCATAGGTAACATGGGTACTGGGACCCATGGTACAAAAGACATTTGACCTTTGCTCTACCTAAGCAAACAGCTTGAGCCAAGAATTAATGACTGTGAATTGTTTCCCACATGAATCAATGACCTACAAACAAAGGGATTCCATGACTGGGCTGAGGAAAATTTATATCTTTAGGCTAAGGCTAGCAAAAGAGGAAACGCCAAGTAAATAATATATTTTATAATCTTGCCCTTATTCCTCAAATCCCAAAATGTATATCTTCTGTCTATGCTTGCTTCTCTGTATAATCTTTGACTCACCTTTACTGATGTTGGGCTAAAACATATCCTACCAAGATATACATACATATATCTAAACATCATCCACCAAGTAGTCTTTCAAAAAAACATCCCAAGTCCAATTTTGTTTCCCCCTTTCCCTTTGCCTTTCATTCCCCACTCTCTCCCATCAAGTACTATCTAACCCATAATCCCCTATCTATTCCCAAGGTATTGATCCCAATTGTGATGTGTGGATCCAGGTTGGGCCAGGGGTTCCCAGGGGTTCCCAGATACCTACTGATACCATGTGTATGGGCCCATGGGCTCTGGGGAATATACACAGGGTATCAGTAGGTAGCTGGGGATCCCTGGGATCCCCTGGTCCAACCTGGGTCCAAACATCACAATTGGGATCAATACCTTGGGACTGGGTGGTCCTTGTGGTCTCTTCCAACTCTGTGATTCAGTGTAAATGATTTAACTCAGTCACATCAACTTATGACTTCATTGTAATAATAGGTAGGTTGATGATAGATAAATTAAGTGCTAATCAGTCATGAGTGGATGTATTCTAATGAGGGGGCACTAACAAGGAAAGGGGGAGAGATGGAGGGAGAGAGAGAAAGAGGTAAGAAAGAAGATTTTACTGATGAGTTTTAAGAAAAACTACCACTAGGGGGACTTCCGGTGTGAACAGCATGGCTGCTAGACAGGCATCTTGAGAGCTCCCAAGGTGCCAGACAAGCCTGGTGGTTGGGTAGAGCATATGGCTCCCTCTCCCCAGCTGACTGAGATCGGGGAGACAGCAAAGTCCACAGGGCACAACCCTAATGGTCTAAAAGATGTCACCCCTCAAAGGTGGTGCCCAAACACCCAGGGAAAAGCCCACTGGGTATAGCAGACCACAGCAAGGTGATCCGAGTCTTGAATGAGACTCGGTTTACAGAAGACTAATCCACATTTTAAACTCAAGAACTGGAGAGGAGAAAAAGAAACTTTAAATGTAAGTTGTAAAGAATAAAATGTCTTCACTAAGGGGAACAAAGCTAACAGACATTTACGAAAGAGCAGAAACTTAAGAGCAAAAATGGAGGGGAGAAAGAAAATTTGATCACAAAAAACCCTCAAATTTGAGAGGGTTAATTAACTATCCAAAGTAAGGAAGGAGCAAATGGAGGATTTAGAATTAATTAGGTATTGTTTTAATTGAACTCCATTATTGCAAAGCGTACAAAGCCTGAGAAATAGGAACAAAAACTGACATTGAAGAAGACTTTGCTTAGTCTAGTGGCATCCTTCTTCATAAACAACCCTGAGCGGAAAAGAAAAGGAGGAGGTAGACCTGAATGTATTGCAAGCAGACAAAGAAGGGCATAGAGCTATAGAGCTACACAGAGAGGGCGGATTGCCCATGTAACGGAACTGAACTAAGATGATGGCAAGAATTGGTAGACATACTGACAATACAGAAGTAGGTACTGAAACCAGTTCTTTTCTTAAAATATAAAACACCTAACGCAATGGAGAAGAGAAAGATAAAGAAGACATATCCTAAATAATTAGAGAATAATTACTATAAAATTCATTAATAATTAATTTATCTCCAAAGTAGTTATATTATTGTCTCTCACAAAGAATCTACTAATTGATACATTAAAGGAACTTAAAAAGTTACCAATTGATATCAATTATTAAATTATTTTAATTAATAAATCAATTAATCAACCAATTAAGAACTTTATTAATTAACTAACTAACTAATTAATTAGATAACATATTTATCGAATGAAATAAACAATTGATTATTGAATAATATGACTACACCAAAAACTAAAATGGAGAAAAAGAATCTTGCTATTTTAAGAAGAGGTTCACTTCCAGGTGACATTGGTTTAAGAGATGTATTAGTAGAGATTCAAAAATTATCTGAGAAACAAGATGTGTTCCAACAGCAATTTAATGACCAAATATCAAATCTTCAAAAGGATATTAAAGGCAAAGTAGATACAATAAAAAGGAGATGTCAACTTTCAAAGAGGAAGTTAAAGAAATAAAAAAGGACAGCAAGAAGATGGGAAAAAGAACAAGAAAAAGTTAAAAAATGGAAAATTAGAAGATGCAAATACAAAACCTGAAAAAGGAAAGGATTGATAGAGCAGCATGAACTTGAATTTCCATTAAGACTAGGAACTTACAAGAAGATTCTAAAGATAATATCTGCCAAAATATTGTAAAATTAATGGCAGAATAACTCAAGATCCCTCAAGAACAAATGGAAGACAACACTGAGAAGGTCTAGAGCAGTGGTTCTCAACCTGTGGGTCCCCAGATGTTTTGGCCTTCAACTCCCAGAAATCCTAGCAGCTGGTAAACTGGCTGGGATTTCTGGGAGCTGTAGGCCAAAACACCTGGGGACCCACAGGTTGAGAACCACTGGTCTAGAGGACTGTCACGATGCACGGACTTGACCGGCCCCTTAATCACACAAACAGAGACGGACTGAAGGCTAACTACTTTATTGAGTATAAAAACAGTTCAAAGATATTGTCCATAAGAATAGTGAAACAATCCAAAAAAGGCTTGAAGTAACAATGTCCAAAATAGCGTGGCAAATAGGCCAAAAGCTCAGCAAGGCTCCGCACGACTATGCGGATCAGGAAACAGGGCAAGGCTCCGCACAACCAGGCGGATCAGGAATAAGGCAAGGCAAGGCAAGGCTTGATGACCACTGGCTAGCTTAGCTTCGTGGTCCCACTCCACTTCACACCTATTCAGATGACACGTGGCCGGAGCACTGAGGATTCGTTCCCACGGATCCTATACTTAATCTCTCGGCCGAGGTCCCCGACGCTCTAGGCTTCTTCGTCTCCAATCGCTGCTCACGGACCTCGGCCGGTCTATGCTCTTGGACCATTCCCTTCTGCTAGACTCGATGTTCCATCTCCTATCAAAGGTTCGACCTTGTCTCTCCGCAGCTGTGTTTCTATCTCCCTGAGAGCTCTCCTCCCTAGAAGTTTCCCAACCGCTTTCTTCCATGTTTTCACTTACTAGCTCCTGAGAATCTCTCCCACCCGGATGCTCATAGCTGCCAGAATCGCTGTCTTCCATCTGCACCTGGTTATCTATGTCTTCGCTAGGGCCAAACAACATTTCTTCCCATGCCAAGCTCTCTGTGGGCGAAGGAGGCCCATCAGGGGAAAGCTGCCCTTCGCCCCAGTCATCTAGCTCATCCTCTGAATCTAGTTCTGGTACTGCTGGCCCTAATGCTAATGGGACCCCGGGTCCTGACCCCTGCCCTCCAGGCACAAACGAGAACTGCTGTGCTACAAGGACTAACACAAATTATGCAAGAAGAAACAAAGTCCCAAGGGACGTAATAGTTCAATTTGGAAGACGGAGGATCAGAGATGAAATCTTTAAAAATAATGTGATTAATCCAATTTATTACAAACAAATGAAAGTGGGTATACTAAACGAACTCCCAGAAATAACTCTAAACGAGAGAAGGAAATATATATTCCTCACAGAAGAACTCAAGAAAAGAAATATAAAGTTCCGCTGGGAAAGATCTGAAGGCCTCGTGCTAACATACAACGAAGAAAGATACTGGATAATCTCTGAAGATCAAGCCAAATATTTTTTATTTAAAAAACTATCAAAAGACTTAAAGAAGGACAACATATCGGAAAATGGAAAACAGGAACAATCTAAAGAAGATGGATTTCAGTCAAAATCAGGAAGCAAGAGACTAAGAAAAATCCCCAAAAGATTATGAGATGCATTTAGGATGGGCAACAGCATCACTGGCACCACACAGAGAAGAAGGAGAAGAAGAAGAAGAAGAAGAAGAAGAAGAAGAAACTTTTCAACTATCTAGTGACAGCAGCTAGAAAAAATTATGCAAGATACTGGAGAACAAAAAAGATCTCGATATAAGGTCAAAGCCTAATGAAAATCACAGAGATTATGAATATGGACAATTTACCCAATATCTGAGTATAAAGCAGAGCTTGATGATACCAAAAATAGATTGGACTTTGATAAAGAATTTTATTACTCAAGAAAATTTGAAATGGATCATCGAAGTAAGACAAAAGTAACTACAATTGGTCTTAGGAAGCTTCTAAGAAAGACTTAGCCAATTTTGTTCAAGAGACATGTTGAAATAAGAAACACCAAAGAACCGATGTGAAGAAGATTGGAAGTCAACAATTATATCCTACCCCACCAATCCCCCCTTTCCCTATCCCCCTTCTTCCCCATCTATATTAACCCATCTTACTCTAGCCACTCCATCCAACTTACTCTGTCTCTTCCCTTTGCACATATATTCCTATCTATTTTATTGTCCTACTTTCTTATACACCTAAAATGTTCCCCCTCTTTTATTGTACTCTTGAAAACTTTAATAAAAATGATTTTTAAAAGAAAAACCACCACTAGGGATTCAACAATTGAAGAGAGAGAAAAGGTTTAATCCCTTTATAATAAACCTATGGAATTAATATAGCATCAATCTAAATGAGCAAAAAGAGAGATAAAATTAAAAAGCAATTTAATAGGGCACCACATTATTGCTCCTTAGGCAATAAATCCATCTAGAATATACAAGTTACTTATAGTGCAGACACCTCGCTCTAGATTCTCTAGAAACCTATTTCCATCAATGAAAACGAAATCTGATAAGGAAAGGCAATTGATGATAATGATGTTCTTGCCATTCCAACTTCAGGTGGAACATTCCTTATCCAAAATGCTTGGGTTAGAAGTGTTTTGTATTTTAGATGATTTTCCATTTTTGGAATACAAATAACATAGTGTGTATTGTGTTTGAGACAGGGAGAGAGGCTGGAGAGGTGTAGATTCACCTAGAGTACTACGCTTGGATTCCTCCCTGAAAAGTGTTCCCTACAGTGAAAAAGAAACACATGGGATTGCTTTAAACTAAGTATCACATTCGGCTACAGTCATCTCATTGCACTTTCAAGAAAGAGTTGATGAACTAAAAAGGGCTCCAAACATCAAGGCCAATGAGGCAACGTTTGAAAAACAGTCATCTGAAACACCATTTACACAGCTGAGAAAACATCTAAACACAGGATTAATTGTGACTTGATCAGCATTCTTTTTCAACTGGAATTTTTCCAGTTTAGAAAAAAACTCTAAAGGATGCAGAATTGCATTGTCAAAATGCTGAACTATATGTTTTCTCACATCACTGTGACAATATCATTCACCCACTGAATTTAGGGCAATGGAACCGAGTCCACTGTAGGTACATTCTGGAACTTCCAATTGTACCATTTCTTGCTGTTGTTTAAACAGACACCCGTGGATCTACCATCTCTCCTATGTACCGCTTTGCTTCTGGGAATGACCCCCAGGAATGAGTCATTCCTGTGCCAGCATTATTCTTTCTTCCAGAAGACAAGATATGGAATCGGAAGGGGAAAGATATGCACTGCAGCTTTTTACATCTGTCCCACCCCCAAAATGTACTGATTTATATCACTTTTATAACTAGGCAGGCATGTGGCCAGGGGGTGTTCCGCGAGAAGGCCTTACTGGTACATTATTTAAACTGTTATGTTTATTCATATCATGATCTGATCACCATGCTCAATATATCCCATATTCAGGGGGGTATTTGGATAACAATACAAAAGGTTTGGTAGGGTAGACCCTTTCTCACTCAGACTCAGCCCCGAATCAAACTCACCCCCCCACCCCATACCCCCCCGAATCAAAATCTTGGCTACGGCTCTGTAACTAGGTATATCTGCCAACTCTTTCGGTGAACATTGAGTTTCCCTTTCCCCTGCAAGTTTTCATGTAGTAGTGACCAAGAATTATAGCAAACTGAAATTGAGCTGTTGCCCATTGTAGATGTAATGGGAAACAAAGTAACATATTGATGTAGTGCAGTTTTATCCTGCTCAATTATTTAATGATGTCAATTTGATGTGCATTCTAAAGTTGATTTTCTAACATGTTATTTCCCCTCCTTTTGTAAATAAGAGGAATTAAATATTTCCGTTGATAACACCACCCGACAATGTCTAATACATACAATAGGAAGTTATACCTTTCACACTAAAATAGTCTTGTTAGCAGTTTTATTAAATGTTATTTTGTCAATAATGCAATATTCATTTTATTTTGTTTTGAAAATTATTAAGCTAAATAACTATATCTTGAAAAAATATTTCTATTAAAGTTGTCAAGCACAATAGGTGCATTAACGTGATACAAGTCAGGGTCCTATGAAAATATAATGAATGATTTCAAATGAATTTAACTTTCTTTCCCACTTATTTTTAAACAGATTCTTTGATCTTCTTAATGGTCATCTAAATTTGAGTTCAGAACTTACAGAAGAATGCCTATAAACATTGTAGATGTAATAATTACATCAATAATTATATGCCCTGTCTGAATTAATGAGCAGGGAACCTGCTGCTGTGGGTGCTCCTCTGTGCACCATCTTTCTCCTTCTTCTCTTTCCCAGGGGTCTCAGAACTCCATGCACTTTCATGAGCATATGGAATAATCAGCCAATCAGATTGAGCCTCCCAGTGCAATCTGATTGGCCAGAGGAGGTGGACTTGAGTGAAGAGGTCTTCACTCAGGTCTGCCTCCTGAGAATATAAATAGGTCCAGCAGCTCCCTTTGCTCAGTTACTTTTGAGCTTTCCCCTCCTCTTTCCATTTCATTGCTGTTGTTTTCATGCTGTATCATTCATTGTCACAAGGGAATGGTTGACATAGGTCTTGTATCCGGTTTTGGCTAATTTTCCCTCATGTGAGGGATCATCCTTTTGTGTACTGGGGAATGTGTTGAGACAGGGATCTTAGAGTGGTATTGAACAGGAGTCTGCACTACACCTTCTCTCAACTTGTGCCATTTTTTTACTCGGACACGGCATCTGGATCCTGACCAGAAGCTCCTCCCCAGTGTTGTTAAACCAGCATGTGTGTTTACTAGGCTCGGTTGATTTTAAAAGGTTCAAAACTTGTTTTGGATGTAGAGGGCACTGGTGGTTTGAATCGGATCTGAATTCCACCCCCCCAAATCCATAACTTTCCGAAACTTTGGAATAGCGTCGTTAATGGCAGACATGCATGAGCAGTTGGAAAAAAAAACCCAGCACTGGCACTGGGCAAACTTCAGGAGTCTTCCACTCCTGACCGAGGGGCTCTTACTCTCCAGGCCTGCCTTGGCTGTCAATACGGAGGAGGAAGGAGGAGGCAATACTCCTCTTGTCATGTAATTCAGATTATCAAAGTAGAGGTAAAGGCTTCCCCTTTACATTCAGTCTAGTCCTGTCGGACTCTGGGGAGTGATGCTCATCTCCATTTCTAAGCCAAAGAGACACATTGTCCATAGACACCCCCAAGGTCATGTCACCAGCATGACTATATGTAACACCATTACCTTCCTGCTGGTGCATCAAACTGCAAAACGGAATTGAAACTGCTAAACCGGATTCAAACTGCAGACCTACTCCATTATACATAATGGAGACTCATAGAAGGCAGCTAAACTGCATGATAAAAGTCTACATAATGCAGTATATACATAATGCAGTTTCAAGATGTATTACATGGCAATGTATATGGGGCCTGAGAGCAGATCAGGTATTCCTTCCAGGTGTTTTGGACTTCAACTCCCACCATTCCTAACATCCTCAGGCCCTTTCCTTTCCCCCTTCAGCCACCTAAGCGGAGGAAGAAGAGGAAATGAGTAGAAAGAAGGAGAGGAGAATGGAGAGAAAGGAAGGGAGAAAATTCATCCAGGCTGCTTTAACACGCCTTTCCAGGACCCAGGCAGAATGGGAGGGGAAAGGAAGGTGGAGGGGAAATTCATCCACTCTGTTTTAACACAGCTTTTCACTTACTGTTTCATAACAGAAATGGCAGAAAAAGCTTCAGAAGGGCAAAGGGACTTCCGGTTTCCTTAAAAACGTCAAAATCACTTCAAAAAGCAAATCTTTCCAAATTTATTCTGAATTACAAAGATTCCGACTGAACCTAACAATGCCTAGTGTTTACTAATTCTATTTGAGCTGTAATCAATAAATAAGAGATGGCCTTTTTAAATCCCAACCTATCAGTGTCTTGTACTTTAGGAAGGGGTTGGTGCATCTGTCACCTTGCATGAGCTACTACAATGCTAACAAGACATTGATTTTAATTTGTTGTTGTTGTTGTTATATTTATTTATACTCCCACTTTTTATCTCCACAAGGATATTCATAGCAGCTTATCATGGAAGACTGACATAGATAATGGGTTAAAAGTTGATCAAATCTAAAAGGAAAAAGGGGGGGGGGGGAAATGGGAGTGGATTGAGACCAGGTGTTTATTGTTTCAGTCTTCCCTTTGATAAAATACCTAAGCTTCAAGGGCTATTCAATAGTTGGCTTGCTCACCAGCCAGCCACTTACTGGAAGGGACTCCTACTCAAGTCCCAAGGCCTTATAAGTGAGAGCCAAACATTCCAGACCAGGATAAACTCAGGTCTTGTAGAGGACATTCCAGAGTTCCACCCTTTACCAAATGACTGCTAAGGTATACATCAAACTTCTAAATCAGCGGTGCTCACACTTTTTCAGCATGCGAGCTACTCTTAAAGCAATGAAGTCCAAAAGATCAACCTGCCCCCACCGTCGTACGCTCCCGCATGCACCCGCCACCGCATGCTCTTGCCACCGCATGTGCTCCTGCTGTTGTTTTCCGCCTGCGCAGCGCTTCTTCCGCCTGCGGGGCATTGCAGGAAGGAGAAAGCACGAGGCGGGGCATCCAGAGGGAGTGCTCCGCCCTGCCTGTCTCACCGGCAACGGAGGCTGCACAGCTGCTTCTAGACGAGAGAGAGGCAGGGAGCTCCCTCCAGAGGCCCCACTTTGTGCTTCCTTCTTCCTGCAATGCCCCGCAGGCGAAAGAAGCACAGCAAGAGCAGAAGCTAGCAGCAGGAGCACGCGTGCGCACAGGGTGTGCGTGCGTATGGCAGGAGTGCCCCATTTGGCTGGTGAGGTCCGAAGATCACCTGGAAGAGGGCCGAAGATCTACTAGTAGCTACCTAATGAGCACCCCTGTTCTAAATTCTCCCCAAGCTACCTGCCAAATGGCATCCCGTTTCCAGGCACCACCCTTAGCCAATTGCTGATACAGAAAAAGGGTAGAAAATTCTTACGTGTCTCTGAAGCAATTGACAAAACTCACACTACATTGAGTTTGGGAGGGTGAGTCATACTGTGATGATCAAAAGATAAATGTTAGGGGGCAGGCAGGTCTTAAGTAGCTTCTGACTATGCTCCAGATATGTGCTGTGTCCTGGTGCTCTGTGCCACTCACAACAATCCCATGGAAACCATTAAAAAGTTTCCTTGCAACTCCACAGGTCCAGGTATGTAAATCTGCACATACCTGTGTGGTCTTTGACTGTTCAGATTATTGCTTCTTTCCAAATACAATAAAGCCATTAGTATAGGTAATTGCATTTCTCCTCCTTCACATTTCTGCTCTTCTACTCCAGCATGGTTATTCTTGAATTGCTTTCGTTATTTTGTTACATTATATCATGAAATTGAGCCTTAATTCATGCCCTCAATTTCATAGATTAAGACTGGGATGTGTACAGCAAAGTGACATCAGAGTTTGGACAAGATGAGAAACATTACAAAGGAGAGTGGCTGTGGTCACTTGCTTTTGTCTGAGCCTGAGAGCACTTTACCCTTCCTTTCCTTTCCGCTCACATCTTGACAGGGCAGAAATGGTGATGCTGATCTGGAATGGAGTTTTCTGGATCAGCATTACCAAAGGCTACACCACCCACCACAAACTGGCTTGAGAGTTGGAATGAGGCTATATTCTGTGCCCCCAATTTGCCATGGTAGCTGGGTTGCCAGGATTTATTTATTTTGTCCCTGGAAAAGTTGTTTTTGACCAACTTTGGTGTTATTGCTTTGTTGTGCTTTTGTTGTTCCCATGTCTGTGTATATGTGCGCACACACACAGTTTGGGATTTTTGTACATTGTAAGATAATGCATACTACTTAAAACACATGTTTAAAATTGAGTCTTTTGAAGAATTTGTGGTCAAAGACAAATAAAAACTTGTTTGTTTCACCAAAACCTCTGTCAGGTTTGGACAAGTTATCATAAATGATCTAAAGTCTAACAGGTTTTTAAATCTTTGCATTGACAAATATATTGGGTGCTTATATCTGTGGACTCAAGAGGTTAAATAACGATCTGGAAGGAAAAAGTGAATTATGATTGTCTGAGTAGCACCCATGACAAGGTGACTCCTATAACAGGTGTTAGTTTGCTGCATTAGATAAAAAGAACATTGAATATTTATAGGCAGAGAGCATTTCCCCTGGTGTACTGTTCTAATAATATCTATCAATTCCTCTATGCTTGGTAGGACTAAAAGGCTATGGAGAGTTTTGTGTGATTCGGTTAATGGTCTAAGGTCTCCAAATTTGTGAAATGCAATCATCTCATTCATCATTCACCAAATATATAAATCTTTGATCTTTTTCTAAGAGGAAATAGAATAGAGCTAAAGTGTAAAACTACTTATCTACCTTTTCTATCCACCTCCTCATATTAATAAGAACTGACAAACCCACAACAAGACTGCAGTGATAAGCTGTATAAAATATTCATTACTGGAACTTAAGATGAAGGTGATTCACAACATGAGTCCCCTCAGCTTTGTCAGAAATTGTTGAGAGATTGAATGCATATTTAAAGGATTTATTAAAGAAATAACAATGGGGCCACTGTTGTGGTTGCCATGATTGCAAAGGTCATATGTCCGTGTCTGTAATCTTCTTTCAGTGCCTCAAGAAAATAATCCTGAGGCAATGGATGCTTCCCAATTGTTCGCAGTAATAGGAAGTGCAGTAAAATAATTTGGGGCATTTATATTGAGATAGAATATTTAAATGAGTTGTATGATCATGATCAGGGATGGCTAAATCAGAAGAAAAAAGTTTCCTTATACCATTAAAAATGTACACACACATACACAGAATCGTAGTTTGAGATGTTCCTTTTAAAATTAATTCATCTGTGACACTTTTTGCAAAGCTTGTAAGACCTTCTTGTTTAGGCAAGCCTTCGAGTCTTAATGATATTTTAATGTGTGTGGGTTTATTGTTTTATTGTTGTGCTGAAATTCTGTAAACTGCCCTGAGCCTCTGGGAGTGGCGGTGTACAAATTGAATAAATAAATAAATAAACAAATAAATAAATAAATAAAATAAACCTGAAGCTCTTAGATAAAAAGGTAATTCAGGAACTGTCTACATTGGCCTATGACCCCAAGTTGTTCCTGGAGATCCAAATGACATCCAGCACATAAGTGGGACAAAATAAGTCAAATTGTTTAGAGCCCACATTATGAAAAATTAGATAATGCCCTCATGTTAGTGTGGACTAGCTCTATTCCATTGTCTACACAAGCTGACACCGCCACCCACCTTCTCCTCCACGTTGTGGCCTAGGGAAAAGGGGACATATTAGGCTGTTTCACCTGCCTGTTGCTGTGGTAAATGCCACTGTTTGGTACCTTTGCTGACATCAGCAAAGATGCCTGTATGACCAGGGAAAGGGGTTCTCATGAATGAAAAACGGTTTATGCTGAAACAAACCTATGTGTGTTCAATGTGCTTCTGGATTCCTTCATACACACCTAGTCCTTCTCATTTTATGCTGAAACAGACTAACACAGCTTTCCCATTGAACAGTACTGAATAATTATCTAGGTTCATTCATTATCTGATTATCTGGGTTCACTCTGTGAGACAGACGAAATGATGACCAAAAAAATAACAGAGTGGTAGACTCAACCAATTTAGTTTAGCTGTGGGCAAACTCAGAAAAATATAAGATACTTCATAAAGCTCACTTTTTCTTGAAGTAGTTTTTGGGTTTTTGGGGGTTTTTTAAAGAAAGGAACAGTTTAAATTATGACAAAGGGAAAATAATGAAACAGTATATGCCAACAAACCCATAAAATGGGATGCAATTTATGTGACTATGACAGTCTTTCTCAACCAGTGTGCCGTGGCACACTAGTGTGCCGTGACGGACCTCCTGCTGTGCCGCGAGAAAAGCTCTCTGCCCCCTTCCTCCCCCCTCCTGCCGAACTCCTGCTGCTTGGGGGAGGAGTTGGAAGGGCCGGGCAGTGGCGAACAAAAAGAAGGGGCCGGGGCGCCACCTCCTTCGGCCATTTCCCCAGCCAGCCTCCAATCTGCCATGACTCCCACCATGACTCTCGCCCCTCGCTCGCTGAAGCCGCGTGGAGGAGGAGACCCACCCACTGAAGCCCATCCACCGCTCATGCTCCTCCTCTGTAGGACAGCTGAAGCTGGGGGGAGGGGGCGGGGCATGGCCTGGCCTGGCTCTGCCTCCTCCCTCGGCTTCGGCACTCCCAGCAGCTGCTCCAGCCTTGAGGGGACAGTGCCAAGCCAGCCTCAAGGCTGGAGCAGCTGCTGGGAGAGGTGAAGCCAGGGGTAGGGGGTGGGGCATGGCACAGCCTGGCTCTGCCCCCTCCCCAGCTTTGGCACTCCCAGCAGGCCACCAACCCCCAGCCGTTCTTTACTGTGTTAGAGTGTCATTTTGTGCCATTTTGGTTGGTGGTGTGCCCCCAGATTTTTTTAATGTTAAAAGTGTGCCGCGGCTCAAAAAAGGTTGGGAAACACTGGACTATGATATATTGACATTATATATTCAAGTGACATACGAGGTCAAACAGTAGCAAAATTCCATCCTCCTTTGAGAAGTTTATATTACAGCCTTTCATGTTCAACAATCTTGTCATGTCATTAGAATGGATGGATGAGCTAAATGTGTGCCTTTTAATGGCTTGTCAGTTTTATTTTTGACTAAATATAACTAAAAGGACTAAGTCAATCACCAACCCCCATTCTTGCATTACATGTTAATATGTTTTATGTCAAAACAAAGTTCTCCATGTAGCAAAGACAGGAGTTAAATAAAAACACACAGACATATGCAATCTCACACTGAATGAATAATAAATTATAGGTTACTTGTCTCTTTGATTTTAGAAGATGCATAATTTACAATAATAAATAATTAACATATCAAAGTATTTTAATTTAACTATTGCCTTCAGCAGTTGAGCTGCTTGAACACAAACACCCCTGTCTGATTTTTACACCCAGCCTCCACCTAGAGTTTAAGTCGAAATTTGATACAGAGTCACTATAACAATTTCCAAGGGGTAATTTATGCTTACCTGTAAAAAATTGTCATAAAGTCTGAAAGTCTTGATTTTTTATGTATGATGTGCAATCCTACTGATTCAAGGAGAAATGGCAGCCTAATTATCATCATACTATTAAAAATATACAGTTTCCATTAAGAACATTTACCCCAAATATTAGTTCTGAATGGCATTTGCATTTAAACAGTTTCAGCCAGGCTAAACAGAATAACTTTTAGAGTTGTTTTAATTTTACATTCACAGCTATATGGCTAAATTCTTCAATACTTCAATACAGTATTTTTTTATTATTCTCAAAGAATAAACAAGTTCCAAAGGTCCGAAGGGAGAGTAGAACACGTAGGATAAAAGTGTTCCTCTCTTTTCAGATTTTTTTTTAAAAAAATGTTTTATTGCTGATTTGTGAGCCTGGAAGTATGAGAACAGAACTTCAGTGGGGCGGCGTACTACTAGAATGGGAAAAAATAGTTACTCCACTCAACTAATATTGCTCAGTTTTTGGGGTATTTTCAAAATACAGTCAAATAACACATTATTTTCTTGCTGTCAGATTTTGCTGCTTTCCTGTACATAACCCTCTGATTTCTATATCATATTTGCTCTATGTGGATTAATAAATGTAATTCCTGAACCTAATAATTTATGCATTAATATTGTGCACTTGTCATATTTTTAATTTTTCCAATTTATTGTTTTAATAACTGAAAGGTTAATTGTGCTCTTCATCAGCATTACTGGCAGTGATAGACAAATAGCCATTCTGACTAATCAATTCTGTTATTCCTATTGAGAAAGGAGTTTGCAGAGTTCCTAATTGATTTATTAAATTGACTTGGGACTCACAACTAATCCTCTCCAGAAAGAAAAATAGATTTGTGATAAAACGTCAATTACTGAAGGAGAAAGAGAGAGAAACAATCCAATATAAATATATTCTTCTTTAAGCTGCACTCCAGACATGAAATACAGGTAAGGTTTCATTGTTTACAACTGTGGTGATTTGCTGCATTTGTGATGCATATAGTTTGAAACATTCGCCTACAAGAATTTTGTTGGTAAATTCACCAGGGATTAGGAAACTTACTTTATTGGCTGCAACTTCCTCAATTTTCCCAAAAGTTTAGAGTTCTGTGGTCCCAAAAAAGTAACTTTTCCAAGACACATAATGCCTTCTATGTTCTACTGGCTATTGATGATACACAAAAAAAATTAGCAAAGGCTACCAGTCTAACTTATATAACGAGGCACTGAAAGTGATACCTCTTCCCTTCTTTTGCTTTTTCTGTGCTGCTTTCTATGGATCCTTTCTAGCCATGCCACCTATTTCTGTATTGTAAATTTGCTGGTTTCTCATTAGCTTCCCCTCTTTTGAGCTTTAAAACCTCTCTTAACAGTTTGTAATCATATGCACATGTCTTTAGAACTCCCCTTTCACATCCGGAGCCAATGGATTAGGACATTACTCTTTCAAGTTTCTACCTCTAAAAATGTAAAATTCTTTGATTTGGACTCCAATTGGCAACGTATATAGAACCTAAATAAATGTTTCTGAGGTAACAGTACAGAAGCATCTTGAGAAATTCAAAATCCTCTGCCTGAGAAAAGGACAGTCAACTGTGCATAAGACACAGATAACCTGCTGCTAATGGATTTGACATTTATTGCCTGTTGTTTCCTGCCATTTGTTCCTGATCCTCCAATGGCCTCCACCTGCATCAGGATCCCTACAGACAATCACAACTGACAACAGACGTAACATGCAAGACAAAATGTTAACTTTGATTCAAATAATATCTCTTTTCTATATGTTTTTTAAACATTTTGCCTGATGAAGAAGTCAATGAAACTTCAAAAGCATGATGTATTTTGTGCTTTTAATTGACTAATTACCTCTATTTTGTGGATTTTTTATTGTTGTATTCAGATTGTTCTATGAACCTCACCCCACCAATTTACTGAGCAGTGAAAAGTGCTACCCCCATTTTCATTTTTTTGTTAGAAAGAGAGATGGAAAGCAAAGGAGAGAGAGAGCGCCCAATGTTTATGGCACTTCAGTAATAACTGCTTTGTTTATGAATATATTAGTCAGCAATTCAACATTTTATGTGTATAATGAAAACTGTAAAGGTAGCACCTAAAATCAAATAAGAAGAGATATTATGTACCTATGATATCTTCAAATTTCTCTGGTCCTATTACAAGATCTCTCTCTCTCTCTCTCTCTCTCTCTCTCTCTCTCTCTTTCTTCTTCTCGTATTCACACATACACATCTCAGTTGGGATGTGCCTCCTTCCCTACATTTTCATAATAAAGTGATAAAAGATCTCTGATGTCTTTTTCTATTTTAGTTCTATTGACCAATTGTCTTGGAATTTAAAGACTAGTTTTCTTTAGAAAGGAATAGCCATGGCAATGGCAATAGACATCAATTTACTTAATTTTCTCCCTATTAAGACACAAGTATTAATCACTATCACAACATGGGCCCCATCTACACAGGCACTATAATCCACATTGAAGCCAGCTAAAGATCACCATGTCTACACAACGTGCACCTCCAAGGTGATCTGTAATTCACAACCAGTGAAAAGTGCATATTACAAACCTCAGTAGAAAGTCCAAAATCCATCAAAAAAACTACTGAAGCCAAGTAGTGTAAGGCTGCTTGAACACTGTTCTTGATGGAGTCTGGTAAATGTAGCCTCCCAATTAAATATCTCATTAGATTCGGTCCCCAGGCCTTCCTGGAAGTCAGTCTCTATAGGCACAATACCTTATTAGTCCCAAGCCTTTCAGAAAGGCCCGGATCTAATGAGGTATTTAATTAATTCAGAATAAACCAAGAAAACCTTGGTTTATTCTGAATTTATTTTTACCAGAGGCATTGTTTGGACACCTCCAGTAAAAACTGAGACTGGTCCCACATTTTGGGCCTGTCTGGATGAGTACTAAGTTTTCCAACCTTAACTTGACTTTTATTTATTCATTTATTTAGAGATTTATTAATCACCCATCCCAGGTGGCTCTGGGCGATATACATTAAAACACGCAGCTAAATATCTAAAACATCTATACAATTTAAACAATCTATACAGTTCCTCAGCCAAACACCCTCTCAAATAGCCACATTTTACAAACCGTGTGAAAATCTTTTAAATCACGGGTAGCTCTGATGTAGGGAGGGAGGGTGTTCCAGAGTGATGGAGCGAACACCAAAAAAGCTCTACACCGGGTTGATGTCAGATGGGCTTCCTTAGGGCCAGAGATTTGTAATAAGTTCTGATGGTTTGAGCGTGGTGATCTCCAGGGTCAACAGGGAGAAAGGCATTCCTGTAGGTACGCTAGCCCTTGGCCATACAAGGCCTTGAAGGTTAGTACCAGCACCTTGTGGGTAATCTGGATCTTGATCAGAAGCCAGTGCAATCGATATAGAGCAGGTATTATATTGTTCCTCACCGGGGTTCCCGTGAGGAGTCTGGCCACTGCATTCTGCATTAGTCGAAGTCTCCAGGTCACCGACAAGGGAAGGCCAACATAAAGAGCATTACAATAGTCAATTCTTGACGTTACCGTAGCATGAACCACTGTGGCGAGATCATCCCCAGATAGTTAAGGCACCAGCTGCCTAGCCTGCTGAAGATGGAAAAAGGCTGACTTGCTGGCAGCAGAGACCTAGGCCTCCATTGTCAGTAATGGGTCAAAAATGACACCAAGGCTTTTGACGGTGGTAGATGGAAGAGGAGGCTCACCGTCTAAATACTTTGAAGTTGATATGGAACTCTGGAGTATCTGTAAGTATCACAGAAGTCTGGACTGCTGGATCACAACATTTTTCACCCAATCCACTATTCAGTTGCACACTGCCTCCATCATCCTTTTTCTGTGCTGGTCAATGCAGGGGAAAATAATGACTCCTCTTTGTGTCATTGCCACTACTACGTCCTGCCAGCCATGGAGCTCCCTGCAAGCATTTGCGCTCATAGTCATGTTTGTTGATGTTAGAAAGGGGGATCCACATTACCAGCAAGGAAGAAGGGATCGATTTATCCCCTCCTTGTTGGCCATGTGGATGACCCGTAATAACATCAACAGATGTGATCACAACAGGCAGGCACTCACAGAACTCCATGACTGTCTGCAAGTTGTAGTGGTGACAAAGACGATAAGGTCATGACATGGAAGGGCTAATGCATTCTAGGTCCAGATGGACCATCTGTGTTTTTTCTTTTAAACTGCATCCAAGGATTTTAAATTTAGTGAAGGTACAGAAAATGAATGTAATCAACTCAAGATAGAGGCATTGTTGGTCACTGAAAAGGGGAAATCAGGGAATAGGGTTTAAACTAAAATGAACATTTTCAGTTTTGGTTTACTGTTGCATTTAACCATAACCTGCCATCCTTGGTTTCAGCAAGGGGCCAATAATGCATATGCACAATTAAAGTTAATTAATACAGTAATTGGTATAGATCTTTTGAACCATTAAAATAGTAATGTTGCATATTTTGTTTAATAATTTGGCAGATTCACTTCTAAATTTCTGAAGAAGCTTAGATAATTATATCATTCACTGATTATATATTACTTTAGTTGAGTTTGTAGTTTTATTCTCCTATTACTTCTTTGTATCAGACTAATTGCTTTATGATAAGAAATCAATGCCACATAGGAAGAATGCAGAAATATTCAGCATGGAAATGGGGATGGGAAACCTACTTTCTGTGTACATATTTTTCCATTCACTATTCCCTGTGGATTTTATCCCTTGGCTATAAAATCCATGATTAAATTATGGTTTACTTCAGCTGCATGGAGTAGGTAGGATACGTTGCCTTGAGCATGCCTACTTCTGCCTTATAGCATAATATTCCCCAGTTCTAAGGCTTAGTGATGCTGAATAATGGAACATAATGAAGGCTGCATAGCACATGCAGAGAGAGAAAGGGAGAGAGAGGAGCAAATATTTAGCAATAGTAGAGTCCAAAATGTAAGTCCTTTTCCGTAACTACCCTCTAAATTAGATATCATAGCTTTAACAGTTATTGTACAAGCAGTACGCCCCCCCCCCCCCCCACACACACACACACATACACTGTTTTTCTTCAAATGTACCCATTGACCTTCATTGTTGGAATTATAATCTTTAAAACATGAGAATGCAGACAAGTGTGGAATTCTGGAATGCTGTGCAGCAACTACAGGAGAAGTCTTTACAACTTCTTCAAACCACTGATGAACATGCAAACAGCTGCCTTGGGAAAACATGCCACCAAGTTACCCAATTGTAAGGCATATCCTCAAATCTCAACATTCTTTGCCTTGAAGTATAATTCCACTTTAGGACAGAGTGGAATTAGACCACCAGCATAGTGCTGAAGTAATAAATAAATTATTTGATAATTCTTCACAAATTTTCTGAACATGTGCACATTTACAGATTAAACTCAGTCAATTGCAATACTTCCATGTCTTAAATAATCCAGTAATAAGGAGTTTGGGTGTACAAATTTATGGGAGAATAATGTCCATCTTCTTGCAGAAAAGGATAGTCTATGTTTAAAGTAAGGGCATGCTGCTTCAGAGTGTGGTGGAGCCTCCTTCCCTGGAGGTTTTCAAGTGAAAGCCGAATGGCCATATATCTGGAGTACTTTGATAGTGTGTTTCTGCATGGGAGATTGGGCTTGGATTTGATGACCCTTGGGGTTTCTTCCAAAAGCTCTTAATGTTTTGACTTTGAAAAATTTTTAATAGTAAGAAGAAAAAATTGTGAGCAGCTTCCACTCTCATGGGCCTTGTACGCCCATGCTGATCAGACCAACAAGCTTTATTCCAGTGTTCATGTCAGATCTTTTAACTATTGCTTCAACTTTTTTTGCATTTGCTACTCTTTACCTGAGAAACTGGAAGATCTTTCTATCCCAGGGCTATGGAGTTTAGGGCCAAGGTCTGGCTCAAGACATGAGGAAACATAAATTGGATTTCAGAAATGTACAGGAACTTTCCAAACTGGTACCTTTTTCCAGGAATCATTTGCTCCCAGGGTCATAGCCAGTGGGGGGAGGGGGCTTGAGGGGCTCAGCCCCCCCCCAGAAATTCTCAGGGTGGTCCACAAGAAGGCCTTACTGGTACATTATTTAAACTGTTATGTGTATTCATATCATGATCTGATCACCATGTTCAATATATCCCATATGCATGGGGATATTGGGATAACAATACAAAAGGTTTGCTAGGGTAGACCCTCACTCAGTCAGACTCAGTCCCCCCCCATCAAACTCAGCAAACCCCCCATCAAAATACTGGCTACGGTACTGCTTGCTTCTTTAAGAATAATGTTTAACAAAGGAAACCTCTTGTGCCATCCAGCGCTGATGGATTTTCCTGTTGTGGTGCCATTAACAATGATACCAATTATTGTGTTTTGTGTTCTTCAGCAGCAAACCTTTGTTAGCCAGAAACATTTAAAGAACTTACTTGATGGAGTAATAATGGAAGTCTAACACTTGATTTTTGATTTGGCTATAGCAGATCCTTTACAAATGTTCACATGGTTTTTCATTTAACAAGGATGTCCACTTGTTCCATACTTCACCATGCCGTTTGGTAACCAAGAATTTATGCCACTGGCCCAACTTTCCTATTTCTCCTATGTTGACAATGTGGAGATCCTTGTGTAAGAAAACTCATAACACACTGCTCTCAAACATTCTTGAAATAACTGTACAAGTAGAAATCATCTGCAAACATAGGGGCTCTCTTATGCAACAAACATAGGAGCCCTCTTATACAACACAAGCATAGCACTATGTGTCTACATTCTAGTCGCATCCTGTAGAATTCTGGGGTTTATAATTTGTTTAGAGACTCTCAGGGCCCTTCCACACAGCCATACAACCCAGAATATCAAGGTAGAATAACCCACAATATCTGCTTCGAACTGGAATATATGTGTCCACACTGCCATCTATCCCAGTTCAGAGCAGATAATTTGGGATTTTATTCAGCTATGTGGAAGAGGCCTCAAACTATCTGGCAGTGAATTCTATGATCCTTTCACCAATTTACAAATTAAAAGTTTCAATTGGATGGAGTCGTGACAGTTAAGATGGAATGATAGCATGATAATTGTATAGCATGAAAGAGAACAAGATATTGCCTAGCAATTAATCAGGGCCAAATTTCTATTTAACCTCTGCCTCCTACATAACATTAGAGTTATGTTGTTCCAATCTCTGAATGCTGTGTCTCTCTGGCTGCAACCCAACATCCCTTCAGCATAATGCAAATATATATTATCTACATGTTAATATACATTACACCAGAACTAGAAAACTCCCTGCAGAATAAAAGCACTATACAACACATGCCAAGGATTAAATGGCACAATGCACAGTCACAATATCCAGTGCACAGTCTCTAACAACTTTGCATTCTACAATTCACCCTCCAACAAGTTGGAGGGTGGATCATTTTTGTCTCCTCCCCCCGGAGAAGAGATTGGTTGATTTTGCAGAAGATGCTGGAAGGGAGGTGGAGCTGGCATAGCGTGGTGCCAGCCCTTTCTCCCTCATTCTGCTGTAAGCCATCGTCGAAGGAGGCAGCTTGTCCCAGGAGGCCTATTTCCAGAAGACGAAGGTCGGTTTGGGGCCTTCCTGGGGGCAAGGGAACCATTGAGAGGCCTTGCATGGTTACCCTTACCTGGTTTGGCTGCCTAGTCAGCCGGTCGGCGGTAGGGGCCACCCCCCTCCCCGTTTAATATTATGGCATATTTTTCTTGATTAATCTATGGCTCCCATATTAATTCCCCCTCACCCCCCGCCCCGTTTAATATTATGGTATAATTAATTGACTAATTTATTGCTCCCATATTAATTCCCCCTGCCCTTGGCCCGGGTGCCTCTTAAATGGATTAAAAATACAAAGAATCATAGTTTAAAAAAAAAAAAGAGAGGCAAACAAACAAATTTATATAATAGGAGCAATAATAATAATAATTTACTTACTGGTGGGGCTGGGGGCAGGAGGGCGTCGGGCCTCCGTCAGGCCCAGCTTGAGTTTTGGCGAGCTTGGCTGTCCGGGCACTAGGGCCCAGGCAGCAGGCCTCCTCCTCGGCGTCGCGTTGGTCGGCTGGGGGGGGGAGCCCCGGCGGGTGGTCGGCGGCCTGGGAAGGACCAAGGGCCGCAGGTCATGCGGGCTCCAGCAGAGCGGGCCCGGTCGCGGCCTCCGATGGGCCCGATCCGGCGAGGGGGCTGGCGGGATTAGGAAGAGCGGGCCTTGGCTGCGGCCCATGGCGGGCCCGATCCGGCGGGACTTGGCAGTCTGACTGGCCGCCGCTTATTGCGGTGGCCAGTGTCGCAAGGGGCGCATGCGCCTGTTAGGGCTGCGCATGCGCCCATCCCAGTAATGGCTCCCCATGTAGCTGCCCGCTTGCCGTACACGGCGGGCCACTGCTGGTCGCCATATTGTACGGCAAGCGGAAGTGGCTGGGCCGCCATTTTGTTGGTGCCGGAAGTTGTCGGCCGCCATTTTGGCGCATGGCGGCCTCCTATGGGGGCCGCCATCTTGCTGTACGGCGGCTTGTTTATGTAGGCCGCCATTTTGGCAGCTACAAGAAGTAAACAGCCGCCATTTTGTTGTACGGCGGCGAAGGACGGCGGCCGCCATCTTGGCCACATGGCGGCCTGCTATGGGGGCCGCCATCTTGGCCACATGGTGGCTTAGTTGTGGGGGCCGCCATTTTGGTTTGGCGGCCATTTTTAGCTTTAAAATTAATTAATTAAATTTATAAAATAAAAAAAAAAATAAAAAATAAAAATAAAAATAAAAAAAGAATAAATAAATAAAATACAAAAAATAAATAAATAAATAAATAAAATAAATAAAAATTAGACAAAACGTTTTAACTCAAAAAAAAAAGAAAAAAAAAAAAAGGGGAAAGCAATAAATTCATAGATTGTATTTATGCAGATATACAATAATAGCAAAATATACTATATAAAAAAAGGAGAAATAATAAAATAAAATAAAAGGAAATGAGATATCTATAAAAAATAATAATAATAATAAATAAATTAAATAAATAAATAAATAAAAATAATAATAATAAAAAAAGGAAAGATTGACAAATTTATATGCATAATTAATTATAAGACAATGACTACAACTATTGTTATAGGGAAAGATTATATTTATATATTTTATTATATATATACAAGTTGGAGCGAGCTCCTGACTTTGAGGTTAGCTTGCTACTGACCCAAAAAAAAACTGGGGCCATATTGAGGCTTTTCCTTTGACGTTTTGGTCTCGATCTTTACATTGCAGATGGCGCCTAAGAAGAACGTCGGGGGGCCGAAAGGAAAAGGCCCGGCAAAGAAGACGACGAAGAGGGCATTGTCCCCGCAGGCCTCCCCGTTAGGGAGAGGGGGGTCACTGCAGCGGACTTGGACGCCCTCGCTCAGAGGGTTCGACAGATCGAGGGAGAGATGGGCTTAAACGTGCAGAGGGGGGAGGCGAGGCCCGCTCGCGTAGCTAGTCGAGACTTGATTTATGCTGATCTATTGTCTCGTCTTTCTGTAATAGATGCCGAGCGTGAAGCACGGAGACGAGCGGCAGATCGTCCAGTTGAGCAGTCCCCAGGACGGCAGGTGGATCAGCCCGAGGATCAGTCGCAACCGGAAGCGGCGCCGATCCGGTCAGCAGTGATGGCAGTGCGACCCCCAGCCCAAGCAACAACAGTTGCAACACCAGCAGGGTGCGATCAGGCGGAAGCGGTCCAGGAGCTACCCCGGGTTGTGGTGCCAGAGAGACCCTCCACGTCGCAAGGTACAAACACGACACTAACTTGGCCCTGGGATCAGGGCCAGGTTGCACCCCCCACACTGCATAACACTCAGAGTAGTATAGTGTCGGCTCCTGCGGCGCAAACCAGTCAGGAAAAAGGAGGAGACGCTCCACGGCCTGCCACGTCGTCCCTGGTCACCCTGGAGGAGGCCAGGACTAGTGACGCAAACAAGTACTGGGGGACTGAGAAATGGCCCGCCCACATGACCCCCAGTAAGACGGTGGTTGCATTAGGGGCGCATCTTACGCAAAAAGTAATCGATAAGATTTTGCGTAATGAATACATAGACATCTTCTCCCTGTATTTCAGGGAGTTGGATAAAAAAGAAAAAGAGGACTTGGATGATGAGCGTAAAGATGAGTTGAAAAAGAGGAAGGTAGAACAAATTTGGGAAAACTGGCATGCATGTTTCGCGGTTTATGCAGCCATAATTTCAGAAGCACATCCCGATAGGGGCCCAGCTCTGTTTAGATATCAAACTTTAATAAGTGAGGCACACCTCAACGGCCCCGGGGAAGCATGGCTCATTTACGATCGGCGTTTCCGTTTGAAAGCCGCATCGACCCTGACATGAGGTGGGACCTGATCAATACTCAATTATGGTCCGAGGCCATGGGTTCTTTAAAAGGGTCAATTAAGGCAAAGGCGGATAGTGGACAGACCATCGTCACCAGAAATACCCAGTCCTTTCGGCGGGGTGGCCCGCAGCAACAGGCCCAGCGACGGGGAAACCTTTGTTGGGATTTTGCTGCCAGGGGGACATGCAGCCGCAACCCCTGCCGTTTTCAACACGCATGTAGTATCTGTTCAGGATCACATGCAACGCGTAACTGCTCAAGGGGTAGTTTCAACAGGGGCGGACCCAGGGACGGTCAGCACAATAAAAAAGAACCCCCGGTCAATCAGCTCTTCCCAAAGGGCCCCAGCCCAATTAGGCTGGACCAGTTAAGGGAGTGGTTAAAGTTCTATCCCAATAGGGAAGCGGCGCGTTATGTTTGGGAAGGTTTTTCACAGGGCTTCCGGATACCAACAATGGGGCCACGCAGGCCACAGTTGGCTAGGAATTTGAAGTCAGTTACCGGTTTTGAACAGTTAGTTCAGGTTAAGATAGATAAGGAGGTTAAAGAGGGAAGGGTTATTGGACCGTTTAGCACGCCGCCGGTTCCATGTTTGAGAGTTTCCCCATTGGGGATTGTGCCCAAGAAGACACAGGGAGAATATCGGCTCATTCACCACCTGTCCTACCCCAAGGGTGGGTCAGTGAATGACTCTATCCCTGAGGATTTGTCTTCTGTTAAATATACTTCGTTCGATGCGGCTATACGGGTAGTTCGTCGTTTGGGCTTGGGAGCCGACTTAGCCAAATGCGACATTAAGTCAGCATTTCGTCTGCTCCCGGTTCACCCGGCGGATTTTGATCTCCTCGGATTTCAGTTCCGGGGCCTTTTTTATATGGACCGGGCTCTGCCAATGGGCTGTTCGGTCTCATGCGCCGCATTCGAGCAATTTAGTACGTTTTTAGAGTGGGCAGTTAAGATAAAATCCGGCCTTCAGGGAGTGGTCCATTATTTGGACGACTTTCTTTTTATAGGGAGGGCTGGGACTGGTGAATGCAGTTTCCTCATGCGCGCATTCCAGCAATTGACTAGGCAGTTAGGGGTCCCGTTAGCGGAAGAAAAGACGGAAGGTCCGAATACGGTTTTGACTTTTCTCGGGATTGAGCTCGATACCGTTAATCAGTTTTCGAGGCTTCCCGCTGAGAAGGTAACCAATTTAACCATTAGGGTCCGGCAATTCCTGTGTCGCAAGAAAGCGACCCTGAAAGAATTTCAGGAGCTAATTGGACACTTAAATTTTGCATGCAGGGTGGTGGCACCCGGGCGTGCATTTTTACGCAGGTTGTGTGATGCCATCTCAGGCATTGAGCTGCCTCACCACCATTTGCGGGTGACGCGCGCCATTAAGGCAGACCTGTTAATTTGGCTGGAATTTTTATCAAATTTTAATGGGATATCATTCTGGAGGCAGGAATTGGCCCTTATGGACGCATTAAAGGTGGCTTCGGACGCTTCAGGGGCCATAGGGTTTGGGGTTTATTTTGATGGCCAATGGTGTGCAGAGCAGTGGCCACGACGGTGGCATGATGCTGGCATCACGGCCGATTTGACTTTTTTAGAGTTTTTTCCTATTTTGGTAGCGGTCACAATATGGGCTGAGAGGTTTGCAAACTCTACAGTCCATTTTTGGTGTGACAACTTGGCGACTGTGCAAGTAATTAATTCTTTGACATCAAAATCACAAAGGGTCATGAATGCACTTAGGCATTTCACACTCCAATGCTTGAAGTTTAATATCTTATTCCGTGCCTTCCATGTTGCTGGGATTAATAACTCACTTGCCGACGCACTATCTCGTATGCAGATGGAGCGTTTCCGGCAGTTGGAACCCGGCGCCGACGTCCGGCCCCAATGCATGCCAGACCATCTTTGGACGGTTGGGAGCACGAAACGTTGACTGGTATGGCATCAGCTCTAGCCCCCAGTTCCAGGAAGGCTTATCAAAGGGCGGTTAAGGAGTTTGAGGAATTTAGGAAGGACTACGAGATGCCGCAGGCTATCCCTGTTCCCTATGAGCATATAGCACAGTTTTGTGTGTTTTCAAGGAGAAGAGGTTTGGCCCCGCATTCGATCAGGGCGCGCCTGGCGGCATTGGCCTACTGGCTCAAAGCACAGGGCCTTCCAGATGCCACTAATGACTTCCGGCTTCATAAGATCTTGGCCGGTTGGTCACGCAGCCAGGGGCAGCTTCGGGATACGAGGGAACCTATTACCCCGGACATCTTAAAAGGCTTGAAGCTCATGTGGCCCAAGGTTTGCGCGGATGCCCATGAACAAATCTTGTTTCATGCGGCCGCCTTGACAGCTTTCTTTGCAGCCTTGAGGATTAGTGAGTTAGTCCCAACTTCTAAGACTGATACATCTTTGAGGGCCCTGTTATATTCTGACCTAACCATTACTCAAAATGGTGTAGAGTTGCTGGTTCGTTCTTCTAAGACGGACCAAGGGTCCAGGGGCTCAGTCATCAAGCTATCGAAGTGTAGTGACCCCGATTTATGCCCAGTGACAGCTTTGGTCCTTTTTAATGGGATTCGGAAACAAGGGCCAGGTTATTTGTTTAGTCACCAGGATGGCACAGCGCTATCAAAATACCAATTTTGGGCTGTTACTAGCAAAGCATTGAAGATGTTAGGATTGGGTCACTTTAGGTTTGCAACCCATTCGTTCCGCATCGGTGCAGCTTCGGTAGCCAATGTTATGGGTTATGACACGGAGAGGATAAAAACCCTGGGCAGATGGAAATCAAATGCCTTCAGGAAATACGTACGTACTCCGTTGTCATAACGATTTGTTGATCTGTCGTTTCAGATCCGGTGTCGCTGAACCATAGATGGAGGATCCTCGTCTGCGGGCACAGTTTTGTTCACTGGGCAGCAAGGCAGGCCATGAGGTCTCACTATGGTCAGCATTTGGGCCTCGGCTCAGTTGCTACTGTGGAGTGGCATGGAATTAGAGGTATGCGTTGGGACGGTTTGCTCCCGCTTCTATTCCAGTCCAGGAGGGCCCCCTCCTGGACGTGTTGGTTATACACTTAGGAGGCAATGATCTGGGCCTTTTGAAGGGTAGGGCCCTGTACTTGCAAGCTTGGGAGGACATCTCTAAAATATGGCTAGCATGGCCTCGGGTTCACATTGCTTGGTCGGCAATCATCCCTCGCCTCCGGTGGTCAGGTGGCGGGGATGTTAAAAAAATGGAAACAGCAAGAAAGCGGGTGAACCGGGCCATGCGCACGGCGCTTGCAAGGGGAAGGGGTTCCTACATATTTCATGGACAGATCTCTCACGTAAGTCCTCACCTTTATAGGGCAGATGGAATCCATCTATCCGATGTAGGTAACACAATGTTTCTTAATGATTTAATGCTAGGTGTTCAGTCAATTTTAGACGGCTTGGTGGGGGATGGGAGCTAAATAGGACATTTGCTCCCAATCCGTGGCGTAAATAGTTGAGTTCTACAAAGGTTTGTATACATTTAAGGTACCCCTTAAGGGTGTGGGGCATTCGAAAAACACTCACCTAGAGGTTAATTTTAGGGGTGAGGTGATGGTGAATGTCCCAGGAACGGGGAGAGTCTAGTCTCAAAAGTTGAGAGAGATTTTTCCTGATGTTCCCTTATGGGTTGCCCGGGTTGAAATCTACAGGGGACCCAGGTAGTGCGCCTAAAGAGCTGAGGGGTAGACTCTAGAAGATGCTACCTTCGCTTACACACACCAAGTTGAACTGACACCAATAGTTAGTTGAGTTACAAGTTAAATAGGTAACTATTTAATAAAAGTTGCCCAAAATTTGAAACCATATATTTTGTGTCTGTCTCATTATTTCGGGGGGTTGGAAGACAATACAATTCACCCTCCAACAAGTTGGAGGGTGGATCATTTTTGTCTCCTCCCCCCGGAGAAGAGATTGGTTGATTTTGCAGAAGATGCTGGAAGGGAGGTGGAGCTGGCATAGCGTGGTGCCAGCCCTTTCTCCCTCATTCTGCTGTAAGCCATCGCCCACCACTCCCGCCCATGGATAGTATAATAATGATCGCTCAAATGGTTTCACATTTGGGGTCGGATAATTCGCCCACAGGGTTTTGCCTATCCTATACTGTCTATTAGGGGCTTATATGGATTGGTCGGCTAATAAAATTAGCTAAGCGTAAATAGTTGAGTTCTACAAAGGTTTGTATACATTTAAGGTACCCCTTAAGGGTGTGGGGCGGGGGTTGGAAGACAAATAGTGCAACTTACACACATGTCTCTTTGGACCTCATCACACTACACAGAACATAAATCCAGTTTCTGCCTCCTGCAGACTTATTTATTTATTTTATTTACCATATTTGTACCCTGCCCTTCTCATCCCGAGGGCAACTCAGAGCAGACTTTCAACTGCTCAGCCAGAGAGTTTCTGGACCTCACTAAAATAGAAACCACAAAATTCTGCAGAAGGCAGAAACCAGATTTAAAATGGATCCATGCACTGCTGTGATGAGGCTGTTAAGTAGAGAATGTCAATCCCAGTGTGTTCCATGTCTTTTCACAGCTAAGTAAAATTATGTTTGTTTACGGGCCTGTTGAAAGCCATCAGTTAAAGAATAAAAATTATTATTATTTTTACCACATTTACTTTCCAATGCATAAATTATGTCAGGGTGGTTGCATAAAACAAATTGGGAAGTTGCTTTTAGAGGGTGGGCAGAGCAGAGAGGACTTGGGAAGTAGGGAAGATGCCCTGGTCCCACCTTCACTGATCCACTGACTTTGGCAGCTTCCTCCACTTACAATCTAGCCACCTCCTGCTGCCTTGGGCCTATGAATGGGGTGCAAACCCAGGAGAAGAAGGAAGACAAAGAGAAGGAAGAAAAAGGAGGAGGAAGCCTAATCATATTTGCTAACAGGTTATATGCCACAGTTGTTGCTGTTATTATTATTATTTTGTTTCAGGGGTTGGAAAGTTGGAGTTCACACTGGACTCGAGTAAATATGGTATTTGTGTGTTTTGCCAAGTTAATAGTAGTATACCTTATTACTGAGGTTTCCATTTTGTTTTTCTGCCCTCTTAGCCAACGTCTTTGACATGGATGGGATATCATAGCCATGTCATCACAAGATAGAAGACACAGCAGAGAGTCATAATGGGGAATCTGAACAGGCTTAGATATTATATTTTATTTCATATTTAAACATTTACCAATTTTTTGTGAATTTGTAGAATTATTTATTTGCACACCTTGTGTATGTATGTATTTGTGTATATTTTTCATATATCTCTGAGATATAGCAAAGAAGTACACTTACAGCTAAAATGCACAAATGTCTGCGAAGTAGTAGATAACGACATGATTGATTTATCTTGGATACATATCCCTTCCAACAGTTAATTACAAAAGCTTGTTCTTGAATGCCAATAAACACAAAAATCTTGTTGCAGAACCAAAAAAGTTATTATGTGATGGTCTTTCATAAAATACAGTTTAACAGAGCATAGCAGCTGGTAGGCAAATGTCTGAAAACTGTAACAAGCAATTATATTATGGAATTTATTTTCCCTCTCATTTTATTACCTAAATTTCTTTGAATTTTAATCTGATTCTTTTAATAATGTGTCAAGCCTGACACCCCTCTGAGGACATGAAATGCCTAATGGTCATGGATGAGGGGATCCGTCTATTTAATTTTTCCCCCTTTGAATAGTTTTAAAAATTAATTTATCTGATTGTTCAGACTATTATATAAAATGTGTTGGATTTCTTTTTTCCCTACTAATAGTTCACCTTCCATTTCTTTCTCCTCATGTCTGCTTTGATAAGGTTTCTCTAATTCCTGTACATATACTAGATTAAATAAAATGGAGCATGCTGCCAGAAATAAGGTTTGCATTAACTCTCAAGAGACTTTACATAGCCACTGCAACTTTAATAGAAAAATAAGATAGGAATGAAGGATAAAGTTTGAGATTTAATATAGCAGTTCCCAAATCTCTCTCATTGTTTTCACACATTAAAACTGTGATTTTTGAACCTAGGTCCCCAAATGTTGCAAAACTCACCAAGAAATCTCAGCCAGCAAAGATAAAGGATCATGCATGTCACAGTCAAACAGCATATGGAGACCCAAGTTTGAGAAGCACTACATTGAATAATGCATTGTCTCTGCTTTCCTCTGCCTTACTTTCTCAGCACAATGGATATTTCCTCAAGAGCCAAATTAATTCTGCTTATGTATTAATTTATATAAAACATTTAATGATTAAAACAAGATTTTTGCAGGGATATGGCTAAAGATCTTTTCCTTGGCTCATTGCCCAAATCAAAACTGACTGTAGGTAAGTTCCATCTGTTTTAAATGAGAGATGGTCTGCACTTTACTAAAAAGTCATCACTACATGCTTGTGACTTGAAGAATTGTCATCTGGCAGAGAATATACTTTTCTTAGACCATGTCTAGCCAGTAAATCAGGGGCCAGTTCAGAGCAGGCCAAGACTGCATTGGCCCCATTAGACTGACATCTCATATCACTGTTGATACTACCAGACAGTAACAGAACACAGTATGAACTACTGGCCATGCTCACATTGGCACAGAATGCCTGCAAGACTAGGAAGAAGGAGGGGATGATCTCCCCAAATTCTTTTTAGTCATGTGGACATCTTTATTGGTGTCAGAAAGGAGTGTGTGCAGTGACTAGCACAGAGCTCTGAGGCTGGCTAAAAGTGACAATGGCATTAACGATCCATCACAATCCATCCCTGATGTATGATGTTGAATGTTCATATACAATATTCAATAATCTACAAAATAAACCACATAGCGACCAAGTGAATATACACAAAACTACAGGTAATGGTCATACATTGAAATGTAAGATTGTGTATTCACCTTGTACGTTCATAGGGTATGCATGTATTTTTCTCCGCTTTTCAGATTTCTGGCTTAATTAGCATGGAGTTGCATTACCTGTAATTTTGTGTATATTCACTTGGTCGCTATGTGGTTTATTTGGTAGATTATTAAATATTGTATATGAACATTCAACATCATACATCAGAGATGACGCCTTGAAAAATCCAGGAGATAGGCTAAACGGCTCAGGCCTAGGAGACCATCGGCGGTCTCTTAATTTGGATTATACCGCTACCTGCCGCACTCGTTCCACGGTGCCCTCAGGCTTCCTCTTTGCCTCTTCCCACACCCCTCCGCTTCCTATGAACCCACTACTTGGGGAAATTACAGACAGTGTTGCAGCTGCTAAAAACCTGACTGTGAGACTCCTCCTGCATACTGCTACATCGGATTTTTCTATATATACTCATGACATTGCTTCGTCAGAAGCCAGGAGTTGACAGCATCACCGACCTTGCCTCGACCCATGGAATTGTTTCTTCATCCAAGGGACATCCAAAATAGACTGGATTATCCACCATTCAGATTTTATGGACATATAATCCGGGATATCCGCTTCTTGGGTTACACCAATCTTCGCTTCCGGAGACCACTTGGATGGGTCAACCTAGAGGTACTGGTTGAGGATGTGGACTGAAATTTTTGGTTGCCTTGAGTTTATGTAATTTTGTGAATGTAATTTCATACTGATTGATAGTGCTATTCAATTTTCTGGCACACATTTAGATTGGCAGTGTAGGCAAGGTTTTCCTTATCCCGTGGCATTGTACTATATAATATTGTGGATAACCGATTGACTGCTTATGAAGGCTCAATAGAAGACAAATTTATTTCTGAATCTTTACTGGTTAGATTTTGATTTATTGTGTAGGTAGATCCATGATAAGCTTCCAGATTCCATCCCAGTTTTTTGTTCTTTGCCTGAAGCAGGACAAAGCTGGTTGAACCTAATTTGAGATACTGACCAGAAGCACAGGAACATTATGATGACAGCCAGGAGTCAATTCAAGGTGAGTCCAGGGGCTTGGGGGCTTTCTGCACATCCTTAAAATGCAGGCTGGGAAGCAGATTAGCCTGAGGTGTCCAGATGACATCTGAGTCCAATCCACTTAAAACTGGAGTAAACCAAATTTACTCAGTTTAATCCAGGTTTAAAAAACACCTCTAAAGAGGTATGGGGCCTGTGAAAACTGACTCCTGTGATTACCAACAATGATCCCAGCGCCTGTTTCCATAGCAATTCCTCCCCCCCAGGCTGAGGCAGCCTGGAGAAGAGGAATGGCACTGCCAGCCTCCTCCTCCCTACCCTCCATTTCCCACTCCACTTACTAGAGGAAGGCTCCAATGCGGACTTGGAGCCTTTTCCCCTCTCTCTCCTCCCCAGAAGAGCCAACAGAAGGCCTTGATGGAGGAACCCCCCTTTTCCTCTCCACCCCTCTTTCAGCTCTTGCAAGGGAGGGAGGAGGGAAAAGGGTTCCAAGCCCCAAATGGAGCCTTCCTCTGGTAAGTGGAGGGGAAAATAGGAAAGCAGAAAGGGGGAAGGGCTGGTGGTACCCTACCCACCTATCTCAGATCAGCATGGATGGACATCTGGGCCCCACCCCTGGAAAAGCACGGGTTTTCATCCAGCTGTGTAACCTCCATCCTGAGAGGCAATGGGATTTAAAATCCCACTTCTTGGGATTTTGGCTTGACTGGAAAGGACCTTCACCACCCTAGAGCATTTATTCACTTTAAATCCAGTTGCTGCCTCTACAGTTTGCAGTTTAGGGATGTGCTTTTAAAATGCTCAGCCAAGGAGGTCATGCTCCACTAAACTACAAACCCCAGAATTCTGCAGAGGGTATGTAGTTTAGTGGAGCAACCAGATTTAGAGTGGATCAATACTCTAGTGTGCGATGAAGTCCCTTGCAGGTTTAATGCCCCTACAGACTCAGTCTAGAACCACAAATTCTACTTTTTAACCTGTGATCTGCATCTGTGCTCTTCTTCATTCATGGAAATACTTTGGCAATGTCAGTGACTTCTCAGTTTGGCTTTGATGTTGATTGAAGTATTTTAGTTTTATGTTCTATGCAAGAAATGAAATTGTCCCTACTATAACTTTAAAGCAACAGAAAAATAGGGCATGTTTATTAACTGTCATTGACATTCTTGATGGTTTCACCATCTAGTCTTATTTCTATCATTAGGTTTTCCTTTTTCCTTGAACAATCAGAGGGAATGCTTTTTAGTCAATTGCTATTGGTTAAAAATGAATGGAAACTAATCATGGTAAGTAATCTGGGATTTATTTTGCTAGTTACTGAATTGATATTTCTACCCGGAAACCCTTGTAATGGATTCAAAGAAAGCTGCAAACATTTGGAGATTATGAGAAATCAGTCTTGAGTCACAATCTAAGTAGGCAATCGCCCAACTAACCACAATGTGCACAGTAAAGTTTCTGTTCTTCTGGGAACATTTTTTTCCAGTCTGCTAAACTATTAAAGGTTAAAAAGAGGGTAACTGTAATACCAAGAATAGTGAGAATCTTCAAAAAGGAAAGGATAACTTAGGGTATGTTCTTTCCCTCTCAATCTCTTTATTCATCCTTTAGCCATAGATATCCAATTCTGCTCTTCTCACCATAATAACAATAGAAAAAAACACTTCTTACTGCAGGCAAACTGCATACAATATACTCGCCATAGTTCAACAGCTAGAAAAATAGATGCCAAATTCCCAGGCATGGTTAATAATTACTGGATAAAACTTAAAGTAAAATGCAACTTAAAGTACAATAAAGGAAGTCTGAAGTCTAATTCTAGATCAAATTGTGCAGTTCTGATATTTAACTCCAAATAATCACATATATACATGTTACTATATAGGAAATCCCACTATGCAGGGATTAGTGCTTATAATAAATATGAATGCATTTTAAGAACATAAATTAAAGAAATTTGAAAGGAGAACTTCAAGTCAGAACCTCTGTTTTAATATTATATATTGTTAGCTGTCTTGAGTAGTATGTTATAGCATTATATGATTTGAAGGGATGATCTTGCAGGAATATGCTGCTCACAGTCTTCAGAAAGATGGCCATCCAATCTTTTTCAAAGATTTCCAATACAGTGAGGGGTTTTTTTTTTATCATCCAGGGCAGTCTGTTCCACTCCCAAGCAATTACCCTCAAGACATTCCCCCTAATATTTTGGTGCAATCTCTGGAAGCAAGGCAGAGTCTGGCTTGATTAATATTTGGATTACAGACTGCCAAGAAATACTAGGCGTCATAGCTTATATATTAGAGAAATGAAATGACAAACTACCTTTCAGTATTTCTTGTCTAAGAAAACATGCAATTATCACATGTCAGCAGGCAACTGGGAGGTGCACAGGCATACACAGTTTTCTTGTAAGAAAGAAGACCTCCATCCCAAAGTCTTTTCATTTAACATATTTCCTTGACATAGTCTCTGGAAGAGCAGAAAATAAATTCGCCCAATGATGTCCTCTGAGATACTGCATTTGACCACTGTGGTCATCTTGTTCTGGACACATTCTAGAACTGGAGACAATATTCTAGATGAGACCAGATTAAAACATAATAGGGTGGCACTATAACATCCTTTGAGGTAGACACTATCCAAACTAAAATTAAATTGGATATTCTTTAAGCAATATTAGTTATTTATTTAGCATCACAGAGTTAACTTATGTTTAGATTGTGATTTACTAAGATCTTTAGATACATTTGTGTGTTCTACAGTGGAGTTAGGTGCCACACATTCAATATTTTTTACTTTTCAGTTTTCTCTCTCTACTTAAATGCAGTTCTTTACATTTATACTTGTTGAAGTCAATTTTTAGGTTTGGTAATCTCTCCAACCTATTAAGGACATTTGGAATTCTGATCCTATCCTAAAGAGTATTAGCTACCTCTCAAGTTTTATCATCATTTTCAGCTTGTGATACAGATGTCCTTTGTGCCACAGTCCAAAGGCGCTTCCAAACAGGCTTTAATCCTACTGCAAAGCAGGTTGAAGAAACTCACTTTGTTATGGGTTTAAGTCCCCACAGGCACCCGAAAGACCTGGGCTTTCCCAGGGGATTGTCCCCATTCCAGCATGGTAACTACCTTAAAAGAAAATAACTTAACATGCCACCATTAGGCCTCTCTGGAGGCTTCTTGAAGTATACCAATGAAGTGGCGGGAAGTGGGGAGCTGGAGAGTTTTGGCTCTCACCTCCTGGCACATCATTGGTATGCTCCAGGTTGCTTCCTGTTTTTATTTTCTTTTAACACTTTTTTGGGAAGAGGTTGGGGTGGGTGGGTGCCCTCTTCAGTTCTCTGGACTTTTGGAAGCCCAAAGAACCAACATGGGCTGTGGGGACTGCAGAAGTAGTCCTGTCGGTCAGTCCCCATTGGCTCTATACTCCATTAGACCCGGGCCTTTCAGGAAGTTCTGGGTCTAATGGAGTATCAAAGTAATTCAGGACAAAGTAGGGTTTACCTGCTGTCTCAAATTACTTCACTTTTACCTGAGGCGTTGTTTGTATGCCTCAGATAAAAGTCTGACAGGGCCCACATTTTGGGCCCTGTTTGAAAGGGCCCCAAGTTATTTATAAAAAGGTTGAGTCACACCAGGCTTAGGACAGAACTCTGTGGCACTCTATCAGTTACCACTCTTCTAGAATAAGAGGATCAATTGATAATTACTATTTAGGTTGATCCTGTCAAATCCAACTTGTTGACAAGAACATCACATAGAACTTTGTCAAAAACTTTATTGAAATTAAAATATTTATAAATACAATTTATAATAAAGGAATAAGTAATTTTTAATCCAAAGAATGAAGTTGCAAATAAAAATAATTTAATAGAAAAGAAATAGTAGACACAGATAAAGTTTCATTCCAAGAATAGATTAAATTCTTAAACCATATTTTCAAAGATAAAGCAAACCTAAATGTATTTTCCTTTTAGATAACAAATAGGTCACCACTAATATATCCAAAATAGTTGCATACTGTACTTACATTATAGATAATTTTTATTATTGAAAAGTAAAGAGGAAATTATTTACCAGCAAATAGGACACATGGATGATTATTGTAGTATCCCCTGAATCTGACATCTCAGGAATACCTATTTCTTCATGTCACTGAACATTGTCCAGAATATCATTGTTGGCTCATTTAGGAAGGCTGAGTCACTTCTCAGGAAGATCCCTGATTATTTGGTTGGCCCCACTGAGTGCTGTTTTCTGAATTCCTGACAAGCTAAGTCGATCCTTGCCACATGATTAAGTGCCCAAGGATGCATGTGCTACACTTGTCCCAACAGCAGAAGTGTAGGAACATTGTGGGGACAGCCAGAACTGAATCCATGGTGGCAATGGATTAGATTGCCCATGTAGATGAGCCCCTAGTACCATGCTCAAACTACTACACTGCTAAATTTCACCCAAAAACACCATGCATTTTGTATTCTTCTTCATTATCCTTACTTTTGTCATTTTAAAGTGGAATTTTCCTCAAATTTTGAATCATTGATATTCACACTCAAAGCAAGAGCCTTCAGATATTATTTAGTTGCTCACAACAATCAAAAACTTTGGTCACTGTGGATTCTGAAATGCATTTTTCAATGTGAATCCATATTGTACACACAAAAACAGAAGATATCGACAGAAGGCGAGAAAGCCCTCTGGGGGTGTCTCTGCCTATCTTGACTTACCACCGCTTGTGCTGTTCATGAGTGTTGAAAAAGTAAATAAATGAAGAATTATGTGGTACAGAAAAAGTGCCACCTCTTGTTAATTTGTGTTCTAAAGTTCATGGGTGGCACAGTCCTACATGAAAAAACAAAACAGGGCAATTTTTGGGGCCAAAGGGAAGCACATTTTTGATGGAAAGTCATAGTACTTAGGCAATTTCTAATATTTAAATAAACAAGTGACACTACATTAAGCCTTTCCTTGTTCAAGACTTTCTAAATAAAACCAAATAGTTATATTTACTGTATATTTAAATGAGTGCGTAATAGGAACCTGTTGACCTCTGCCCTTGGCTCAATGCAAAGAGAGCAATAATTAATATCAAAACTTCACACGTAACTACTGTACGGAAACCTGTGTTTTATGATATGCAAATAGGATGTATGCTGCAAGTTAATTGTGCCATTATCACATGGCACCCTGCATTAATAATTGTGCTTAACCCAACTTTAGCTTGGTAGATCTTACAGAGGCTACACATAATTCATAGCTTGCCTGATGGTTAGGAAATTTATGAAATATAACCTATTATATAGGCAGCAATTTACAAAGTGATAAGCTATAGTATGGTTTAGTATAGCATCTTTATTCTCATACTCTATTTTTTTTTCAGAAGTAGAGGCATTCTCTAGAGATGTAAAAGTTAGAGATAAGAGTGAGGTAAAACTTTTAGATATCACATTTGCGTAATGCAATGAAATGTTTTTCAAATCTCTAAACTCTGCCTAGAGACTATCCATCATTTTGGGCCTGCCTAAATTCAGTAAATTATGAATCTAAAGAGATTGCAACTGTCATCTTCCATCTTTCACTAAGGCAAAAGATTCATATTTCAAACCTTGGTTATCTTTGCATACAGTTTGATGCTATATTGTCTGCCACCTACTAATCGTGATTGGGGAAGAAGATGAATCTCCCACAGTCAAACATGTATTTTTCCCTCTTATCTTAACAGAACAGTTACTAGTTTGTAGTTAAAGTCTAAAATGGTGTCCTCGTTTTGAAAATTCTGCTGTCAAGGGAGCATGCATGCTACGTCAAAAAGTGGATTTGGGAATTAAACTTTATGTAAAAAGATGGAAGTAGTAGTGCAGAGCCATACACATTACAATTTATTTTAGTTTAATATCATGCAGAAAATACAATTTACTATTGCTTAGTGCGATCACAATGCTCTTTATGTTTACCTGACATGCTGGGATCTGTTCAGAAAAGGTAATTCAAAATAGTAGAAGTTCTGGAAGCCAAACAATAGAAGAGCAGCTTACGTCTCTGGATATGTTTAGCTTAGAAGAAAAAAAGGCTGAGATGGCACATGATAGCCGTGTTTAAATATCTGAAAGGATATATTGAGGAAAGTTTTCTGCTGCTCTGGAGACTAGGACACAGAGCAATAGATTCAAATTAAAAAGCCAAACATTAAGAACAATTCTCTGATGATACGAGTGGTTCAGCCATGGAATTCACTCCCATGAAGTGTGGGGGAGTCTCCTTCTCGGGATGGGCATCTGTTGGGAGTCTTTCGGTTGTGTGTGCCTGCCTGACAAGGGGTGGACTAAATGTCTCTTGTGGTCTCTTCCAAATCTATAATTTTATGATTCTGTGGGCATGAATCGATTGTCTACTGTTCCCACTCACCCCTCCTCACACACACATACACACACACACACAAGCAACCTGATCTGTGGCGTGATGGGGAATTGTGAGAGGGGGTCCCACTTCTTCCAGTCACACCAGAGGTCACTAGCAGGATAGGTGGAAATGGTAGCCAACTGCCTTTTATTCAACAGAGGAACAGACCCTTAACAATTGCATTGGCAGCTTCCTGATAAGTGAGAATAGGGGATCATGTCAGAATTCACTATGTAGCACTACAGCTCCACTGGCTACCGATAAATTTCCGGTCCCAATTCAAGATGCAGATTATTTTATTTATTTATTTATTTACAGAATATTTACCCTGCCCTTCTCAACCCTCGAGGGGGACTCAGAGCGGCTAACAAAGGCAGCAATTCGATGCCACAATCAATATACAATATAAAACCATAAATACAGAATCAAAAGCAGTAACAGTTTAAAATAAAACAAATAATCAAACAATTAATTAAAACAATACTCTGTCCACAAACCCAATTGATAAAACAATGAAGCCGTATCCACATATCTATCTAGCCAATCCATTCTAGTCCAAATGCTGCTTTATGTTATTGTGCAAAGGCCTGGTCCCAAAAGCCCTAAACAGTTAGGGTCCTACCTATCTTTGTAATCGCATCTTACCCTATGAACCTGTGCAGGCTTATAAGATCTGCTGGAGAGGCCATTCTCTTGCTCCGCCTCTGTCACAAGCACAGCTGGTGGGGACAAGGAAGCGGGCCTTTTCTTGGCTATTGAACTCTCTCCCAAGGGAGCACCCACCCTGCACACCTTCTGTAAAGACCTAGAAACTTGAATGTTTCAATGTGTGTTTGATTAATCAGTTCATCTATTGACTAGCGCCCCCCCAGCCCTAACTTATTGTCTGGCTCTGTAACACTTTATTACCAGCCCCTCCCATACAGCTGTATTGCACTAGCCTTTGCCCTACCATCCTAGATCTGAACATGCCCACTGTTCTTGGCTTTTGGTTGATGCTTATTGATGTCCTTATGTTTTTATGATGTCTGTTGCTCGGTCTTATTGGTTTAATTATTGAAATGCAATGTATTTTAATTGTGTTATTTCTTACTTCTCTTTTTGCTGGGCTTGGTCCCCATGTAAGCTGCCCCGAGTCCCTTCAGGGAATAGGTGTGGGATATAAGAATAAAGTTGTTTGTTGTTCTTGTTGTTATTGTTATTACCGTGCTTATGCAAATGTACATTTCATAGAGGATTCAAGCTAACCTTTATAGTGGTAGAGCCACATGTGTTTTTCTGTCACATGTTTACTTGATGATGAATATCTCAGGTTGAGTCTACCAAATTTTGTGAGTTCAGCTCATTTCTTCTCTGTTATAAAAATACTGAGGGAGTTCTGTCGCAAACCAGTATTTATAAGTTGAGAATATGACTCTGGATATGAGTTTTGAGCTTAATATGACATACATTAAATCATTTATCTTGAGGATTTTATAGTTTATAGAAAACAAAATAGATGTCAACATGAAAGTACATGCCAGCTTCATTTTGAAATATTAAGTTACTTGAAGCAAAATAAGCTCAAGTAAGTGCTGTATGTGTGATATTCTGTTTTGATAAGAAATGGTGTAGGTCTAGTTCTGGTGACATCCCCCTAAAGAGCAATTCTCCTGTGAAGAGGGAACATCTAAAACATTATATTCCCCTTTGCAGACAAATCTCATGCACAAAAAAACAACAAAAAACCCAAGGGACACTACATTATGCTGTAGACTAATTCTTCTAAAGTGAAAGTAGCCATGTGTGTAAAAATGAAGAAGAAACATTCTCCATTCCATGCAGTGTTCTGTGGGATTATGGATTCACCCCACAAACTCCAGCAGATACATTTTGCAAAGTAAACCCTGTAATAGTGTTACCATAAGTTATAACCAACTTGATGACACAGTATATCAAGAAACTAGTGTGGCATGCTTGACTGGGAGAAAGTTTCAGAACTTGCTTTACTATACAGTCTTATGAATGTCTCCTCAAGCAATTCTATGCACACTTACTGGGGAGTATGTAATTCCTAACTATTAATTAGGAATAAGTAAGTGATAAATAATATAATTTCTTTGGACTTCAGCCTAAATTTGAAAATAATGTATCCTATTAATGATAATGTTTGAATGTGACCTTGAGTTATTCAGTCACATTAATCTCCCCTATATGGTTGCTGTATATACATAATACATAATACAATAAAAATATATACTCAGTATTCGATATCCTCCCCATACCCTGTTGGGTTTGCTGAGATCTGTCATTTGTTCTATGCTAGAAGTGCTATAACTGCCATATTATGTCCAGAATTTAAGAACATGCCCATACACAAACAAGTTTTGAGTATATTCATGGTGGTTGCATAGGTTTCCAATAAGGATTACTACATAGTACATATACATTGGATAGGCAGTTTTGCTCACATCCACTTTGTTTTTGTCTGTGTGGTTCTGAAATGTGATTTTTTTGAAAGCCCGACTCTTGGAATATTATTGTTGTGTATTTTAATTATACCCTACCTTCCTTCCCCAGGGGACTCAAGGCTGCTAAAAGTCATACACTTTGATCAATTTAAAACAAAGAAAATAGAAAAAAAATTCAAGCAATACTGTGTGTATTAGGTTAAAAATACAGTTAAAATATAATAAGTAGAATTAGATGCATTTCAAAACCCAACCCTCCTCCCAAAAAAGTCCCCTCCACAATCTCCCCAATAATATGCCTCTTCTCCTCCAAATGCCTGCCTGCAGGAAAAAATCTTTTTTTAGAACAATTTTTATTGAGTTTTTTTTAAAAGATACATATACAGAATAGCAGACTCACGAAGTATGACACACGGGGGCGGGGGGTGGTGGTATGTACTGTGAGGTGAGCGGGATTGTTGAGTTTGGGGGAGGAGCTGGGGTAGGGAAGGGTGGGATCGGAATGGGGGGGGGAAGGGTTGGGGTAGGGAAGACAAACCTAACAAACAGAGAATTACAAAAAAACAAAAACAAGGTTGACTTCCATTCAGTCTTAAAGTGGTTGTCGTCTTTTCAGTTGCGTCTCTGAACTTGCTGCTTCCTTAGAAGTAGAAAAGTTCTGTTTCTATTTTACTCTACTGGCTATAAGTTAGCCTATTTGGTCCATCATTTATCTTTGTAAAGGTCTATAGGACTCCAATCTGTTCTTCTTCTTATGGAGCCTGTGTTTTTTCTCAGGAGGAAGGTAAGGGTATCCATTTCTTTTATATCGTATAGTTTGTCCATTCAGTCCTTTATTTGGGGGATTTTATCAGTTTTCCAGAGTCTGGCGTACACTATTCTTGCCGCCGTAGCCATATGGGTAAAGAGGATCTCACTATTTATGTCCATCTTTCTGTCTTTGTCTGTTAGCCCCAGAAGGTAACAATCTGGTTTCAGGGGGAAATTTATTTTTAGAATTTTTTGCGTGGACTTATGAATATCTCTCCAATATTTAGATGTTATGGGACATGTCCACCACATGTGGAAATAGCTTCCCAATTGTTCGTGGCATTTCCAGCATTTTGACTGGCTATTTTTGTACATGATCCCAATTTTTTTGGGAGTGATATGCCATCTGTGGAACATTTTGATCCAATTCTCTCTTAGGTTTGTCGCATAGGTATACTTGATTTTGTTATTCCAAATCTGTTCCCATTCCTGTAGTTTAATTTGTCTACCTAAGTTCTTGGCCCAATGTATCATGCAGCTTTTGACCGTTTCTGTTTCGGTGTCCCATTCGAGAATTTTATTATAGATGTTTGATTTTTTTTCCCAATTTGATAAGTTTCTCCCAAAAGTCTTCTCCCTCATGGAAGCCCTTTTCTTTATCTAGAGCGAAGGTCTTTTTTAGTTGAATGTATTGAAACCAATTTATGTTCACCCTTAGATGTTTCAGTTCCTCATGTGTTTTTATGTCTCCACTCCCACTGGTTCTGTTTAGTAAATCTTTGTATGTTGGCCAGGTGTTCCAACCCTGTATCCTCCGGTGTTCTGCCTCTAGGGGTGATATCCATAGGGGGGTTTTTAGATAGAAAAAACTTATTTATTTATTCCAGACTCTGAGTAAGGCCGATCTTACGAAGTGGTTGCCGAAATTCTTTTCTATCTTCATCCGTTTATATCACATATAAGCGTGCCAACCCACCCGCAGATCAAAGCCTTCCAGCGTCAGTAGATTTTCTTTCTTTAAGGAGATCCATTCTTTCACCCACATAAGGGCACATGCATCAAAGTACAGAATTAGGTCCGGAAGGCCCATTCCTCCTCTGGTAGCTCTATCTATCATTATTTTGTGTTTAGTTCTCTTGCAGAAGACCATTAGCAATGGAGCCATCCTGGTGTCTCCTGGGAGGGAGTTCCACAGTCTAGGAGTAGCCACCATTTTATTATTATTATTTATGTCATTTATATTCCACCCTTCTCACCCCTCAGGGGACTCAGGGCGGATCACAATGCACATATACATTCCAGAAATCAGTTAAATTTAGCCTCCCCACTAAGTGGTACCTAAATTTCCTACTTGACAAATGCAACTGTCTTTTGGGTTGCAAAGGTCGACAACGAGCTACACAAATTGGTTGAGAGCTCACCCCGACCTGGGCAGGCCTCGAACTCATGACCTTCTGGTCAGTAGAGATCTTATGCAGCTGACACCCAGCTAGCTGCGCCACATTCCTGGTGTTATCTCCCATGTTCTCACCAAACATAATTTAAATGGTGGTGGGACAGAGAAGGCCCTCTCCAGTTGATCCTAAATGTCTACCAGGTTCATAGAAAGAGAGACGCTTAATCTGTTTCAACCGGTGTGGTGAAGATGTTAAAATGAAAGCAATGCTGAGTCCTGGTGTATCTCTGGCAAACAGACAACAACCCAAATAATTGTTCGCTGACTCTTTGTCTTTGGATCGTATCACATTAGGAAATACTTCATTTCTAAGACTGTCTGACAAAAACTTCAAATGGATCCTGTCATGTGATGTTTGCCCCATTTTGTCAATATTCTGTTGGAAACCATCTGTGAATTGTTGCACAAACAGATTATTTGTACACAGGATTCTAATCAGGGTTTTAAAAACACCATCTTCTGGTTTCTTCTGTTGCTGATGCTCTATTTTTAAGTGTGATCAGAAAATCAGTATGCACCCTATCAGCAACATTATGACTACTCATTTGGAAAGATGTCCGCAGGCAGAGTCTCCTGGCCCTGGACCATTTGTGATGGGAGCAGCCACCATTTCTGTTTTAAACACTGAAGGGGAAAGATTTCTGGGATTAATTAAATTGGTGTTTGCTGCCTTACCTCATTATTTTTTAAAAACTGGAATCGGCACAATTTTTCCCTCCTTGGTATTTCAATTGTCCTTTTATATCACAGAAAAACTTGGCAATGTGTTGTTGTTTTATTATTACTAATAATAATACCCCACTTTTTCTCCACAAGGGGACTCAAAGTGGCTTTTAAAATAACGATTGCATTGCTTCCTTTTCTTAATTACCTGTACAAAATCTCCTAAATGCATTCCTCAGCTATCATTGCCTTGGCTCTGGGGAGACATGTCCCCATGTAAGGGCATTGTCTTCCTCAGCCCTGTTGGTTGCAGTAAACTACTCCATATTTTAATGCATTTTATGCAGTTTTATTTTTAAAGCTGATGTTTATTTAAGTTTTATTATTCTTTGTAGTTATTATAAGTTTATATTGATGTTGTTTTATTTATTGTGTTGATTAGGCTGGGTTTTATAAATAAATTTTTATTATTATTATTGGAAACTGGCAGCAAGACAATCAGTGAAGATTTACAAATAAATTATTATTATTATTTTTGTCTACTCCAGCAAGACAATCAGTGAAGATTTCAAAGTAATATCTGTCATGCCCTCTCAAAAGGAGAAGCAGTGCTGACAGAAAGCTTTTTGGCCTTTGCATTGCTTCGAGCTTCATAGAACTGAGCTACTAACGGAAGCAACATCAGTAATAACTGTCTTTGAAAAGTTAATTTGTGGATTAACAAAAACAAGAAATCACAGGATTTATTGTTTTGTACACATTGCTGTGCAGACAAAATATCTTTTTCAAATCTTATGAGAGTGGTAGTTTGGGATCTCAAGGCTACATCACCACTCAAACTTAGAAAATTTTTTAGAAGGTCACGGAGTGATGTAGAAATTCTTTCAAATGGATTGGAGGGAGCTGTGGTAGGATGAATCAAAGCACAGTATTTTCTGAAAATAAGAATGATAGTATTTGGGTGTGATATGAACAGTATGCACCCAATCTGATACGCACTCAGTCATAAGAAATCCGGGATGCATTCTGGTTGAAACAAAGTATTTCCTGTTGATAAGGTCCTAGTCTTTTTCAGGGCTCAGTCCAGCTTGTGTCCCACTTGGGAGGATACAATAGGGCTGGATAACCCTTGTGGTCTCTTCCAACTCTATGATCCTATGATTCCATTATCTGTCCCATTGAAGTAAACAAGAATGATGATGATGACCCTAATTGTACATCTTTATTTCATGATGCCAATTTCCTTTTCACTTTATTTGGCATGGACAAAGTTAACGGCAAGGACATCATTCAACTGCCCTTTTCATCAAATTATCCCCATTGTATTTCCCAAATATGCTATCAAAATGGTAATTCTTTGCTTTCCTATCTGTAAGATAGTCTGGTTTTCATAAAAAAAATAGTATTATTGCTACAAATATATTGGGAGGAAACCATTTCAATTACTGAAAGGAATATGTAACTCCAAGTCTATTTATTTTAATTTATTCAACTGTCTCCATATATTTGTGCACAGAACCTTTATAAAGTATGAATAAATTCACCTTGAAATCGTACCAATTGACTTTGGGTGGGCTAGGCTGTGAGAAGGAATCAGAATCACTTTTTGAAATAAACCCTGACAATCCTGATCACAACAAAGTGGCTACTCATTTATTAAACTGACAGCTCAGCAATTGTTTCAAGCAGAGGAGATGAAGTGGCCCGAGGTGTTAGCTATGGCCGGGGGTGATAGCCGTGGCTGGGTGCTTTTCCAGGAGTCACATGTTCAGAGGTGGCATCTGATAGTGTGACATTTCCTAAGGCTCCAGCACCTGCCTAGAAGTTAAGCAGCTGGCGCAAGCCCTGCATCCATTTCATATTGTTCTTCTGTGACTGACATCAGATATTTGAGAATATATACAGCTGAAACCAAAGTCTCTTTGTTAGCAGCCTTCCAATCAATATTATCTGAATGAGGAGGACAGTGTCACCAAAAAAATAAAATATAAAAGAGCAATACACAGACAAAAATTGTCAGGAAGTTGTAGAAGGCAATATTTAAAGCAAGGCAGTTGCCAGGGGGAAACAAACAGGTTTCAGACAGAGTAAGATCAATAGTTAATTCTATTCCATGTTTGTAAATGTGTATGTGTAACATCACAGGGGCATGTCTTTCTAGTAATGCATTTGTTATGTATGTATGTATGTATGTATGTATGTATGTATGTAGATATGGTTCCAACAAAGAGCTCTGAAGCTCTTTCCCCAAAGATGGTAGTGAGAAGGGCCCAGGTAGGCAGGTGGGATGGAAGAAGGAATGCTGGATGGCTGGGCAAGGAAGAAGTCCCTTTGGCATATGGCCAGGCAGAGACCATCACATTGAGACTTTAATATGGGCAGCCCCAGCATTCCGAAGCAATCAGAATTCTGGAAAATGTAGTTCGGGGGGCTTTGAATTATCTGTCACAGGAGTCATTGCCTTTCCAAACTATATTTCCCAGAATTCTGCTTACTGCCTTGTGCCTCCTCCTCCTCCCTGAAAGTTTTGGTGGAGTAAAACCTGTGTTCATTCTCTAAAGGGATTTAGAGATAAAAAGTTATTGTTGGGAGTTGAATCAACTCTGTGAGGCAGGCAAAGGTGGGAGTCAGTAACTCCAAAATGATTTATTATTTATTATTTTCTATATTTATATCCCACTTTTCTCACCCTGAGGGGGACTCAGAGCTGCTTACAGATTGGCCACTTCAGTGCCACATTGCAATGCAAAGTAAATAAAATAGAACACAAAGCTTGTCTAGTTGGTTTCCTATCATCATCATCATAATCACCATCATCATCAAAGGACTGAATGGATATCTGTCATCTGTTCAGGGTGATTTGGCAAATCTTTCTAAAACTTGGGGTTAATGATGTCCTGGTTGTGTTGTATCATTGGAAATAGAAAGTCAAGGAGATAGGTCTTGTGGTTTTTTTTCAAAAAATAGTTCATTAAAAGTTTTTTTTAATTTCCCAAAATTATTGGCTACGTGAAACATTCTGAAACTTGAAGGGGGGTGCAGTGGTAAATGTGTTCTACAATTGTTCTACAATTGTAGCAAGTTTAAACCTGATAGCTGTAAAAGAAGAAGAAGGGAGCCTTGGAAGCTTCCATACTTGTGCAATTACATAATGAAAAAGTAACAAAAAATTTGTTATATTGCTATAGTTGTGAGACAGACCTTTTACAATATTTTAGAAATAGTTTAGAAATGATTTGCCACCTCTCCCCTAATTTAGGAATGAGTATTGAAACATGTTTTCATTGATCACACAGGCCTAGTTTATATGAATACGTACATATGCCAACCCTCTGTGCATCCTATGTACTTTCTTTTTGGTTTTTGTTTTCTTCTTCCATTCCTTCTCTTCCTTCTGTCTCTATTTTTTGTAAACATACTTTAAAAACTCAATTAAAATATAGACATATCATATTATACAGTTGTCATGGACAAGACCAAGTGGGAGCTGAGATATTCTTATTAATGAAGCAAATACAGTATGAAACTGAAGTATTATGTTCATATTGTATATATGTTTGTGAAAAAAATCTTAAAGGTGATAATTTTATTCAATGATGAATACCCCATTCATTACAGTTCTTCTTTAAAGACAGAGCCCACCCTTCAGAATGTTTTTAGAAAAGTAGTACTAATACTAATACTGCTTGATAAAGCTTCTGCAACAAACCATACCCCATTGTGGAAAGAATCACAATAACATTTTGAACCAATGAAAATTGAAGACAACATTCTATGAGATAACTAAGTGCCTTAACATACTCAACATTAATTTTATAGTGACAGACAAAAATGTCTCTTGAGTGTTAGACACTGAACACCAAGTGAAGGCGAGATGCATAAAAATGTGCTGTTATGGGGAAACTGTGTAGGAAGATGTATTTCTCTCTCCTCGCAACAGCAGAACCAAGGGTCATTCAATGAATCTGAACAGTAGGAAATTCAAAACAGATAAAAGGAAGTACTTCTTTACATAGTATGTAGTTAAAGTAGGGGATTTTCTTCAATAAGATAAAATGATGGCCACCAACTAAAATGAATTTAAACAAAAAAGATGAATTTATAGATGATACTAGCTGAACCCGGCACGCGTTGCTGTGCCCTATGTAGTAGATGTGAGGAAGTCTGAGTATGTAAGGGTTTGAAATGATGTGAGCATGTGTGTTGTGTGTGTATATATGTGTATACTTTTGTGTGTGTGTGTGTGTGTGTGTTTATATTTGGGGGTATGTGTGTGTGTATATATATGTTTGTGTATGTATGTGTATGTTTATATATGTGTGTGTATATATGTGTATATGTGTATGTGTATATTTGTGTGTTTATATGTAGGTATGTGTGTATTTTTGTGTATGTGTGTATATATATGTGCTTATATATGTGAATGTGTTTATTTGTGTTTATGTGTATGTATAGTTGTATATATATATATATATGTGTGTGTGTGTTTGTATGTGGTTGTGTATGTATTTTTGTTTGTATGTGTGTGTTTATGTGTATATGTGTATGTATATGTGTGTATATGTGTATGTTTGTGTATATGTGTGTTTTTGTGTTGTTTTGTGTAGGAGTTGTAATGTTTTTTTGTGTTATGGGTTTGGTAAGCTTGCCTGCCTCTGTGATGGCCGTCTCTTCTGCTCCCTGTTCGTCTGTCTTCGCCACCTCCTTGTCGAAGGGGGGCGAAGGGGGACCTTGGGTAGGAGGACAGTTGCGGAGGAGGGGGTGCGGTGTTGCCTGTGGAGGGGCCTGGTCCGAGAGCGTGCCTGCCTCTCTCTGAGGTTAGGGCGTACTTCCGTGTTGTCTCGGGTCAGTGGGAAGGAGGGCGGAGAGTGGGCAGTGCGGGGTCTTCTGGGAACTGTAGTTCCTTGGTGGTGGCTGCTTTATTCGTCGTCTCTCTGTAGTTTTTGGACCTGGGTTGCGTGGGCAGCATGTTGGCCGGCTCCTCTGGCTCCTCCTCCGTCTTCCAGTTGCCCACGGGATCAAGGTGGCCATGGCGGCTCCCGCGCGTCCCGGGTCCGGGACCCGCAGGGAGGTAGCGGAGGAGGCCGAGGAGATGGCGGAGGAGGTGGCCAGGATGCCGGGCGCGCAACCCAGGTCCAAAGACTGCAGAGAGACGGCGGGAAAAGTAGGCACCACAAGGAACTACATTTCCCAGAAGACCCGGCATGTCTTGGCCGTCTCCTCCGCTGTTTGCTCGGCCTCCTGCGCTGCCTCTCTGCGGGTCCCGGACCCGGGATGTGCCGGAGGCGCCGTGGCCCAGCCGTGGCCTTCTCCCTCGCCGTTTTGAACCCGGGCCGTGCCGGTCGCCTCCTTGGCCTCTGCCGTTGGTCTCAGGAGTGTTTGGGAAGCGGCGGAGGAGGGGGGCATGGTGTCGGCCATGCTGATCGTGTTCGGGAGTGGCGTAGAGGCGGCGAAGGAGGTCAATAAGGCAGCAGAAGAGGTGTGTGTGCGTGTTGTTTCTTTGGGGTAGTGGGCAGGTATGGAGGGGGTTTGGGGTTTGCTGCGATGCGGTTTGATGTTGCGCATGCTCGGTACTGTGATGTTTTGATGGTGGGCATTTTGTGTGTTCGTGGTTTTTGCGCATGCGTAGTAATGTTGTGTTTTGGGGGATGTTTTGGGGGTGTTGTGTGGTGTTTCGGGGTGTTTTCGTGGGTGGAGTATGGACCTCGGGGTATGGATGAGTGGCCCTGTGATTTTCGTGTGTGTGGGACATGTAGATTTGGTGTGCATTTGCCCCGTTGCATGACCACTTCCCTTTTATATATATAGATGGCAGCCATTGTCATGATTGTATATTTAGTACAATAGAATTAGCATGCCTCTTTGTGCCAGGTACCAGGGAAAGCATAATCCTGATGTATTCATCATGCAAAGGGATCTTGTAGCACCCTAGAGAATGAGGCACATCTACACTGCCATATGATACAGTTTGAAATTGCATTACATAGCCAGTGAATGAACTTAATTATGTGTAACTGTATTGAACTGCATTATATGGGTCTATACCAATTTATATAATGCAGTTTAACTGCATCATATACCGAGCATGGCATTATATGGCAGTGTAGATGGGGCCTTGGGGCCCTTCTACACATGCATTATAACTTGAATTAAATCAGGTTAAAAGAGGGTAGTGGCTAAATGACATTTAGCCAAAATGCAGGAGGAAGCAGGAGAAATTAAGTTAAAGGTGGGAAAGCACATGTTTAAAAGCTGCCTTTTAAATCCAAATCCTCTTGATATGTCTGTGTATTCCCGCAGGCATAGAAAACATGTGTTTTCCTTACCTCCCTCCTGTCTGGACTCCCTCCTGATTTACCGGAGCAATCCTGGTAAAAAGCAATATAATCCGGTGTAAATTGTCAGTGCCAATGCAAAGATTTGTAAAGTTCCACAATCGTTGGAAAAGCTCCAGACTGGAGCGGTATGTAGTGATCCTCCCCGATTGGGAGGGATCCAGTGGACGTGGAGGGGAAGGAGTGGGTCCCTCCGAAGTGTAGGAGGCTCTGGAACTCAAGCTGACAGCAAGTTGTTGCTATTTTGTTGGCCAAAAAACCGTTTCACCATTGCTGGCTTTATCAAGGCGTAAATCAATAGTAATGAGGCGTCCAATATATCTGTAGTACAATACACAAGTAGTACATGTTGTTAAGGTAACTAATCACACCCAAAACTAGCCCAAATATAGTAGATAATTATAACAAATATACATACCCAGAATATTCATGGAAATAACATAACCCTTCCGTCGAAAGATAGGGTGACCCAAAGGTAAGTTATACAAGAACCGATCAGATTATATAGTCTATCATTCAAATCAGCATTGAAGAGAAGTAGAAATAATAACTATTATCAAACCAGGGAAGAATCCTAGAGAAGTAAATTCATATAGACCAATCAGCTTAATGAACCAGGATTACAAAATATTTGCGAAGATACTAGCAAATAGGCTAAAAGATTCATTACCAAAAGTGATAAAGGAAGATCATTATGGATTTATAAAGGGGAGAAATATCAGTCACCCAATTAGGAACTTGCTTAACATCATGGCACAGAAAAGTAAGAAAAAAACAGCATTTATTAAATTGGATGTATATAAAGCTTTCGACACAGTGAATCACAACTTTCTATTTAAAAGGATGGAGAATTTGGGAATGGGACAAGAATTCATAGAGATTATAAGAAAAATGTATAAAAAAGGATTAGCAAAAGTGAAAGTTAATGAGGGATACTCCAGGGTAATAGACATTGAAAGAGGGGTCAAACAGGGGTGCCCGTTATCACCAATGTTATTTACAATACCTATAGAATATCTGGCAGATAGAATTAGAAACAACGGTAGAATAACAGGATTTAGGATGGGAATGGAGGAAGTAAAAGTGAATTTGTTTGCAGATGATTTTTAAAATAATAACAGAAAACCCACTGGATACATTGAAGGAATTAGAAGTAATATTGGAAGATTTTTATAAAATATCAGGTTTAAGGATTAATATGACAAAATCAGAGCTGTTGGGGTTTAACTTGGGGAAAGGAATCCAAGAAGAGATTCGGAGAAGGAAAGATATACAGATTGCAAAAAAGAAAATTAAATATTTGGGAATTTATTTAACTAATAAACCAATGAGGATTTGGGATTATAATTATAAGATAACATGGAAAAAGATACAGGAACAAATGAATAATTGGAAGGATAAGAATTTAAGTATTTCAATGAGAATTAGAGCAATTAAAATGTGTATCCTCCCTAAATTACTGTATTTGTTTCAAATTCTACCACTGGAGATTACACAACAAAAATTCAAAAAATGGGATGGAGAAATAAGGAAGTGGATATTTGGAGGGAAAAAATCAAGAATAAGTAATAAGGAGCTATATATGTCAAATAAAGAATTAGGATGGGGAATACCAAAGTTACAAGAATACTACGAACATTCCAACTGAAAGCAATTCTGGAATTGATAGAGGACAACCAAGAGAAGTGGATAAGGATAGAAAACGAAGCAAACAATGGTCAAGGAGTCTATGGAATTTTTACAAATAATTTAAAAGAGGAAATAAAAAGAACAATAGGTCCAAGGAAAATAGCATTAAAAATATGGGGGAAATGGAAAGAGAAATGGATGTCATATTTATCAAAGGAAGCCCCGATATGTAGTTTAAGAAATGAGGAAGACTAAAGTATCATTAAAAAAATTGAAACAGATGGGATATAGTAAAATCAAAGATTTATATAATGAAAAAAAGGAATTCATGGAATGGAAACAATTGGAAACATTAGGGGGCAGGATAAATTGGTTAACACTAAGAAGAATTTGGGAACAAATTAAAAAGAAAGTAAGTAGTAGGGAAGAAAATATAATAGACAAGATATTAGAAGAGAGATTCGAAGGCAAAAAAGGTCTTAACAAAATATATGGAAGAATGATAGAAGATAAAGAATCTATATATAGAATAATGGAAAACAAGTGGGAAAAGGAAGGGGGCCTAGGAAGAGAAAAAACAGAAAAGATAATCAATGGTTTAAATAAAATAAAAATAGAAAAATACAAGGAATTAGAACTGAAAATAATAACGAAATGGTATAGAACACCAATTCAACTGGCACACATGATTCAGGGATTAAATCCCAAATGCTGGCATTGTGGAAGTCGGGAAGCATGGTATTCACATCTATGGTGGGAATGTGACGAGATACAAAAATTCTAGACCAGGTAGAATTACATACTAAAATAAAATTTGATATAAATATGCAAATTTTGTTAATAGGAATATATGGTGATAGAAGAGTTAAGGACCAAGACCAGGAATTAATGATGATGATGTTTAGAGCAGCACATGCAGTAATAGCATGGGGTTGGAAAGAAAAAAAGAAATGGACACTTGAAAATGGTATGAATATGTGTGGGACCAAAAACAACTAGATATTATGGACATCATAAGAAGCAAAAAGACATGGTCAGACAAACAGAAGAAAATTAAAGAAATTTGGACTCCATTTAAAAGATGGTTACAGGTCGTTAAGCCAGATGATGAAAGCTGGAAGAAAAAAATTGAAAGAATCGAAAGAAGGCTCATGTAACGGGGGGGAAAGGACCTCATTGTCAATAGGGAAGAGGGAGGGGTGGGAGGGGGAGGAGAGGGGGATGAAAAAGGACAAAAGGCATGGTAATTGTGGTTATGTATAGTTGTTTATAATAAAAACATTTTAATTTTTTTTTTTAAAAAAAGCATTTGATTCCATACGGAACTTGCCTCAGTTTGGTCGATACCGCAGCATCACCAGCTTTTGGACTTTAGTCGGTATGATTTAGCGATATTCATTGCTTTGAATGTTTATACTATACACCTAATTGAATGTTTGCATAATACAGAGTGTATCTTTACTATCTATATTTCGTGTGTTTTGTATGCACTTACACCCTCGGTGTTTATATGACTTGTATCTAGCCCTGCTCGGGTTTTTTTTGTGGAAGGAGAAATAGCTGTCACACACCAAGGCTGAGAATGCATTTTTGAACCTAGAACCACACCAACGCAGGACCGGATGAAGGTAATGAAAACTAGTAAGCCAACCTTATTTTTGGTGCCCCCTTGCTCTCCAGCCTGTAGTGTCCGCATGTGTGTGTGCGCACGCGTACATCGGAACTCGCAGCCAGCTAGTTTTGCGCTGGAGGAGCATTCTGGAGGAGAAGCGTTTTGGTGGAGCGTTTTGGAGGGAGAAGTGTTTGGAAGTGGCCAGAGGCGGAGCGCCTCCGGCTGCAAAAGCTCCTCCCATGACCCTGTGGTGCAGGCTTTCGCGCTGGCTTCCTAAGTGCGACATTGCCACAGGGCGGGCCTGGCTCCCCAGAGCCACTGGTTCGCCCTGCTCTGCCTCCATATGCAGAACGCTCCTCCTCCTGAGCCCCACGCATGGCGGCTAGCCACGCAACGCCCTCAGCCTTCGTGGAGCCTCCCTCCTTTGGCTGCAAAATGTTCCCCTGTCCATTTCGGCCTCTTGGGAGTGCATTTAGCAACTTCATCCACCAGAAGCGTTCCGTCCCAATGGCACATGCATGAAAGTTTCACGCATGCGCCACTGGGACAGAGCGCTTCTGGTGGACGGAGTTGCTAAATGCACTCCCAAGAGAATGAAAAGGATGGGGGAACATTTTGTAGCCGGGACGGAGCCTCCCACGTCAGTCCTGTGCGCCAGCCCGCAATGATGCACTGAACCTGGCAGCCGTGGCCAGATGTGCCCCTGGCCACGTGACGCCCGGAAGCGGCCGCTTACTTCGCTTACTGTTAAATCCACCCCTGCACCAATGTTCTTATAAGCGAATAGTTTATTGAAAAATAAAAATAGCTTCAGCAATAAAGGGTAAAGAAGTTCAAAAGGATAATATAAAATTGTCCATACAACAGTCAGTTAAGCAAAGTAAGCCAAAAAGTAAGCGTCAAACTCTGGCTGGGCAATCTGGAGAGCGGTGGGTGGAGGAATGTCCCAAAATCCACTGGAAGTAGAGTACAAGTAAGCGTCAATCTCTGGAAGCAGGAATGTTCCAAAATTCAAGGCAAAATCCACTGGAACTAGAGTATGTGAGTCCAGAGTATTCCAAAGATTCAAAGTCCCACAATGATCCAGGAACAAACTTGAGTAATCAAAACCAAAGGCATAACATACACCCACGGCAGGAAACAATGGGAAACAAACAGGAATCTCAGTATGAACATGAAGCTGTGAATACAAGGATGCTCTTCCATTCCAGACGTTGGTCTCACTAAAAGTTACAGTTTCACAGGCCCTACATTTATTCAAAAAGTCATAGCAAAAACATTACATTTCCCTTGGGAAACCACTCCCTGTCCCATTTTTTCTCTCTTAATCTTTCAGACCTTCTTCAACCCCCTTCCAGATGGCAATGTTGATTGAATTGACTTCTCCTATCAAAGAGTGTTGTCTGGTCCTCCCTTGGTTTGCCAATTACTGCATTCTTTTCACATTCTGACCTTGACTGTTCAGTGCCTCTCTCAAACTGTTCCTCTGCCTATACAAACATATCTGCTTCATTCTGGCTAATAGCACTCTCTTGACCAAAATCCCCATTTCCAAACCCCCGTGAGTCTGCAGGAACTTGATCATTTAACTCAGCCCTTGAAACCTCTGCAGACTCAGGCATAGAAACCTCTGCAGAACCTTGATCTGAGGCAAAGAGACAATTGCAGACTGAACTCCTGCAATAGCACTGTCATCAGAAGACTGAGGGCACCCACTCCTAATCCCCTTATGACCTTCCCCAGGAGCTTCAAATAGATATTGATCAGCATGGTGAATAAAATGGATCTTTGTGGATGCACACAGCTTAATTGTTATAGACCCAAGTATTATTTCCTCAATGCTACTCTCTAAAACTAGTCTCTAGATAGGAATTGAGCCACTACTAGTCATGTGCCTGGTTTCTGTATCATCTGTTTAATTCGTGTTTCTGTTTTGTTTCAACCATTTGGATGGCACGATACCAAAGACCCACCTCTCAGAATAAAAATAAACATGATATGAAAAGGCAGTTGGGAGTGGGTACTGGCTCCAAGCCTGCTTTCAGCATCACAGTTATAGAGAGAAGAGGAATTGCACTGAGGTCTCTTCATCAGAGATCCTTGGCATGGGGCTGGTAACTTGCCAGTTGCCGGGGCTTGCCCTCCGCCACTTGGAACCATGCAGGCCCAGAAAGGCCCTGGCAAGCCCCCATGCTGTGGGCCTATGCATGCAGGCCTGTAAGGGCCTACACCTGAATACCGAGTAAGAAGCATTCCTTACTTGGATCTCAGCTACAGGCCCTGGTAGACCCACATGCCCAAAGTGCACAGGCCTTCCAGGACTTTCTTGGCCTGCACAGTTGCCAAGTGGTGGAGGGCAAGCCCTGGCAACTGACAAGCCACCAGCCCCACATCAAGGATCTCCAATGAAGAGACCTCAGCAACATTGGCACAAGGTAGGTTTCCCAACTAAAGTGAGAAACAGCAGCAGCCCTGAAACTATGAGGAAGATTTGCATTTGTATAGGTTTGCCTGCCCATTGCTGCCAATGGGATGGAAATATTTTGGGGAGGGGGGTCAGATGTGGGACAAAAAAATCTTGTTTGGAAGCAACACTCGAAAATGAAAACGGGGCCATACAAATTAAACAAACAGAAACAGATAAATATCCTATACAAATGCATGATACTATATTGAACACTGCTTTCTACTTTAGTGCCACAGAACTGGTCCAGTAAAATGCCATGATCAATGGTTTGAAAGGCTACTGAGAGATCTGGGAAGATCAACAGGATAGAACTTCCAGAGTAGAACTGGATCTACTGAGGCTGGATCTACTCTACCATGTAATACAGATTGTAGGCTATTTCTTGATAGTTGGTGGCCATGGGTTACAATCCCTAAGTTCTTTAGGCCTATGCCCAAAATACTCCACACACTGTGAAATAACTGCACTGTGTGGGAGATTGAGGATGCAATACTTGTGATATAATACGGTTTTGGCTGGTTTCAGAGCTCCATAGTAAGCAAAACAAATATTAATATATGAATATTTATAATGGAATCTTGTTAAGCAATTATGAATCTAAAGCAAACAATTTTAAAGTTATAAAGCTAAGCATTCAATTTTGAAATGCACAAACAGATGTTGAACATAGAATGCGTACTTCAAAATTGGTATGGTGGAACTGGAAAATATTTCTTGACTGCTTACAAATATTGGAGCTTAGATGAAATAGAGAGAAAAAGACATGAGTCAGTTTGAAAGCTGGCAAGAAAGTAGGAAGAGAGCAGCAGAAGTTGGTGGGATGATATGAAGGCAGGCAAACTTGAAAAATCACCAATTTCAATGTGAAATCTTGGTTTGTCAAAAGTGAGGACAATTAGGCAAGTGGCAATAGGTTAAAGCCTTTATGTATCTATTATCACTAAGTCAAAAAAATAACCCCAGTTTCCTTGCAGTAGATTATAAAAGTATTTAAAGTAACCTTCACCATTTTTTGCTTTGCTTTTTGAAATGAGATCTGAAACACATGAAAGAGGAAACGTCTTGCACCACAGAAGAGATGGTAACTGAGAAGGTGACCTGTAGAGTAAGTTGTTCCTCCCAAGAGATAGCAAATAACTCTTTTTTTAACTTTTCACATTCTCTTATATATACCTGTAATTTCATCCCCTCCAACTGAAGTTACTGATCTTGTGTCAAGTTTCGTTTGGATTACTTTTTTAAAAACAGAATATAATGTCTGTTTCATGCAGGTCTCAAGACTGTCGCCAATTTAGTTTAATTGTCTTTTCCCAGGCATCTCCAATCTAGTGACATTTGTTCTCAGATATCTTGGCTGTTGTTTTTTTTAAAGAAATGTGAACTTATATCCTTTTTGCTGAAGCTGACATCCCACATATATGCACTAATGAACACCTTGACAGTGGCACCAACATCACTTATGATTTTCTCAGATTTTTTTTCTCACACAGCCATTGTACATCATTATTGGCATATCATCTGCTATAGGGAATGTCACTTTCTCTAGGCAACCATCCCCAGTCTCCAACTCTTCAGAGACATGGGTGTTACTGGGTTGTTTCCTTTTCCCACCTGCACATCCTAGCATGAAGAAACACATTGATCACACTTAACTTGTCAAGCTAGACTTCTCTCCCCTGTGCATTAAGTCACACTGCTGATCAAATGCTATAGCATACAAAATCTATCCCTACTCCACACATGGCTTTCAAAATATGCTAGGATCCCAACACTTATTCTAGGGTTTGTCTTAAGGTGTGTGTGTGGGGGGGGAGGGGCAGATAATCTAGATGCCCCATAGAAAGACCCTATTTTTGGCCTACAAGCTTCTTCTGCTGTCACATCCAAAAAGTGATAAGTGATAAACAGGTATTTAAAATGCAGGAATTCTTTGCTTTGGAACTGGGCTCTTGCACTGGAGGTAATTTCTGAACAGACATGCACAGAACTGGGCTGTGCATTGTATGCTCAGCTGAAAATATTAGAAGTGGTAACAGGTATATTTCAGTTTGTTCCCTTTGCATTATCCCCTGACCTGTGCCCTTAATCTAGTCCCATTGCTGGAAAATAAAGCACCCAAATTCTTCCCAAAGTGCAGTCTGGGACCAGAGCTATAGAAGGGCTCCCAACCCAAAATAGCAGGTAACTTAAATATCAGTAGGGTGGTGATTCCATTCAAAGTTTTTCCTTTCAACATGAAATGAGCTGTCCAAAGTGCTGAATCTACTTTGTCAATAGTATTTGGTATTTGGGATAGCTCCTTTAAATTTCAGACTAAAATCCAGAAGAAATTCGCCACACAACAGACATGTAACTCACCAGCCAGCACTGCACAGTGCTCCATCTCTTGGCTTGGACACATCCGCTGAATATTTTGATTTTATCATCCCTTTGAGTCAGACACCATCACCTTTTGCCATATGTTAATCTTCTTTTGAACATTCCAGCTCTTGCAGGAAAAAACCATCCCGTAAGACCCAAATCCCATTACAAAACCAAGATTCTGGTCCACCTTTTGTGTTATATATAAGGTTGTTAGACAAAGGCCCACAGTTCTAAAAATTATGTTTATCCTGTGTAATTGATAATCAAACCAATGTGTGTGATTATCACTTACCTCCTTCAAAAGGTCACATCCAAACCTGGGAGTGGCTGGCTGTCAGTATATAAAAAGAGCAATGACTTAGCAACACCCCATCTGTAGGGCCACCTTTGTCCAAGATCAGAGCAGAAAGAAATATAAAGTAGCTGGGAAAATACTCAAAGCAATCTACAGGTAAAATCCAAAATGTTCATCTTGCTGATGAAACTGTCTCTGTCAATAGTACCGGGGTGTTCACTTCAGATGTTTCTGGAGGAAACCTTATACAGCAGTGGTTCTCAACCTGTAGATCTCTAAATATTTTGGTCTTCAACTCCCAGAAATCCTAACAGCTGGTAAACTGGCTGGGATTCCTGGGAATTATAGGCCAAAACAGATGGATCCACAGATTGAGAAGCACTGTTCTAGAGGAAGGATTTGTTTCATAACACGGAAGACCTGCAAAGGAGGCTGGGAGGAGGGAGAGGGCAGGATGGGACAGTCGTTCTATGTTTCCTGGCTCTCCTGAGTCCAGAGAACATGGAATTGTTTTTGAGATAGTTGCAGCCCATTCTATTTAGAAACTGGCTGCAACTGTCTGGACTTTACATAACTTGGACTATTCCTGCTTCAGGAGTACAATTGTCCCTTCAGTGAGTTTAACCCAAAGTAAAGCAGCATTTACTGACTTTGTCCTGGGTAAATTCAAATCAGCTCTGTGCAGTGTTTAACCATCAGAGAGCCGACTGCTTTCCACACTGACTTTTTCAATTGTATGTATTATTTGGTGCACTTCATTTTTCTGCATAGAATATTGCTAGTCTCAAAAATTCTAAGTCTGAAAATTTTGAAGGTAAAATGTCCTGTATCTCATTGATAGTCTTGGGAAGTAGGGCATCAGTATTTTCATAGGAAATGCACACACAATCAATTTCCACTCCTACTGCAACTCTTCCAGTAGTTGTTGATTTATGCTGGGGAGTACTGCAAAGAAGAGATGATGATATTCCTTTTGCAAAAAAGAAAAACAAAACAAAACCCCCAAAAAAACCAATTCCTGTCTTCTTGCATTACTAGACACAACACTTCTAGATTCAGTCTACTAAGATTACAATTTTGAGTCAGGCTTTTCCTCCTTATATCTTTTTGAATCTTTATGTCGAGTTAGCTGTCTCTCCTGAGCACACTGTTGGGATGAGTTGTACCTATTCCATTAGTGGCACAAAACAAAACAATATTAGGATTATCTGAGTTCTTCCTGTCTTTATTCTGCTCTGTTTCTTTGATACTCAGTTTTGTTATTCTCTATACCTCAATCACCTTTAAAACATTGCTTTTTGTATGACAGTAGTTTTCTTGTTTAGAGACAAAAATGCAAATGATACATGATGCATTGACAAAGTATGACAAAATGTCACTTAAAAGAAGAAGAAAGCCCATAAGAAAGCATGGATTGCAAGAACGACTTAATTACCCACTGATTATTCTTATTGCGTTTTCAAAATATGACACAATATTTGAATTAGTAATGGCCATTTCATTTTTATATGTTTGTCACTTCACAAATATTTGCCTAAGCAAAGACCTGCTCAGTGTGCAAATGTTAGGATGTACAAGAGAAATTGACAATGTTTTCCCAGAGAAATAATGAAAACATATTTGATAAATTATTCATTTCTACCAACTGTGCATGGTAATCACTCATAATGTAGCCGTTCTAACAAAGCCACTCACTCTACAAGTTGTCCATTAGAAAAATTGTACCGGCATGTTAGGAATGTAATGATAGCCATATGGTAGTATTTCTTTAATAGCGGGATGTGGCTTCATAAAGACCATTTCTATCAATATTGCTTTTAGATAACTCTAAATCTCTGGCATTACTTCACGAACAAAGATTCTTAGGAAGGACTCATCCCACGCCCCTTACAAATGCATTGATGACTAAAGGAAGTGGGATGTGTCCTTCGAGCCTGTGCAGTTGATTTTTCTGGTGGAGCACAGCGTGCACAGAACTGGCCTCACCCTTTACACCAAAGGTTCGTCTGCCAGGGCCTAGCAAAGCAAACTCTAAATCTAGCTACTTTTAAAATGAGATTTGCTTTTCACAGTTCACATTTCCTCTTTGTCTGCTATTTGTTTGTAATTATTGGCATATTTACTTCATGTGCATTATTTCAAGCAATTCTTGGAATAGTCAAAGAAAGTGAGTGGTTTCATATTGCAGAAGGAGGATGAGAAGCTTGGAACCAACTGCGGCAGTCTGGACAGGCCCAGACTTGAGAGAGAACCTAACTCATTCTTCAGAAGTCAGTTTTTTTTCTCCAAGTTAGCTTAACCCTAGATACAAGCCATATTAAGCACTGTAGCTTTCCACAGGTTAAGACAGATCAGCTTCCATGTGGCATATAATTTTCTCACAAGTGGTCAATGTAGATGAGGACATGGACATTCCTTCTGATAGGTTTTAAGAGGTTCAAATAAGATGCAAAGTTTCTTTTTCATCTAGAAGTTTCCAAAGGCATAGCTTTCAATACTTTGAATCAAGAAATAGCTTCCTAAGATCTACAGAGATACTCACAGGAAACCCGCAGCAAATAAGAGTCTAAACGTAGCAGGCTAAAACCCAGAACCTCAACCCATGGCTGATACCAAATGAGAGAGACTCTCCTGGGCACACAAAAAACTGGGTGACATGGAAGTCACTGAACAGACTGCACTCTGGCAACTTTAAGAAATGGGGCTACAAAGTAGAGTCCATGACATGCGAGTGTGGAGAAGAGCAATGCACAATGGAGGACCTTCTTACAGCAATACCAGAGGCACTCCAAGTGGTCAGCTACTGGTCAAAGGACATTTAGTATAATGCCAAGTTTTAACTTTGTTTGTGTTTTTAAAAAACATTACAACTGTACCCTCAATTTGCTTCTGACACGATAAATAAAATAAAGTACAACCCATAGTTCTATAGAACGAGCCATGGGTGGGAAAACTGCTACTCACAGGCTTTATAGAATCCCTAAGGCCATTATTTTGTTTTTAGTGCCTCTCAGGATCTATTAAAAATGCTGTACCATAATCCGAGGCAGAATATTCCACAGTAGAAATGTTACTGCATCAGAAAGTTCTTCCTAATATACAGGTGGAATATGTTTTCCAGTAGTTTGAATCCATTGCTCTGTCTCTTCAACAAAAGAAAAGAAGTCTGCTCCATCTTCAATATGATATTATTTCAAATATTGAAACGTATTGTTTCTTATGCTTCTTTTCTCCCAGCTATAACATACCAGCTCTCTCATAGCATATGGTTTTCAGACCACTGCATGGTTTTCCAGTAATACAGTAGTGTTGCGGCCTGCGCTAAGCTTGGCCTGTTTACATTGGAGGTGTATGATTACATCTTATGTGGTTGCGAGATTATCAAGCCTCCATTTTTGTTTCTAGGCCTCTTGGCAGTTTGGCTGGGGTTATTGTTTTATCCTGGGTAGGAGGGGTTCATCTCCTTAGACTTTCCCGCCTAAATTTACCCCAGACCTTTCCATCCAATCAGCACCCTAGATTTTCCTGCCAATTTTTCTCCTCAGGGTTTCTCCCTAAGCGAAAGGTTATAAAAGGGGGAAACCTCTCTGAGTTTACCTCAGTGACTACCAGGGACGTGTCACCTTCTTTTAATGAAACAATACCGCCTTCAACCAGCCCTGGACTCAGCATAGGAAGGACTCGCCCTTCATTTAAAGGAGTTCAGTGGCTGGGGTCTGTCCACCATCCATGGCAGCTGACCAGAGAGAGAGAGGGAGAGGCGTTTACCATCTACCCCTCACAGATTGAAGAAGACAACTAAGGAAGACAGTTTGGATTCTTCGAGCCTGTGAACTTTGTAAAGGTTTTTGGAGCCAGACACCTGCAGCTTTGTGTCTTGTTAATAAACCCAGTTACTTTTTTCATGAAGCTTGGTTCTGTGAAGTCTTTGGGGCCCTCTCTCTCCCTCAGAGGAAGGCAATCCACATCCCCTGGGCATAGGATGTTTATAGCAACTTACGTGGTCACTCCATCCAAGCCCAGGCCGACTGCCATAAGTAGAGTCTTGCTTATCCAACCTTTGCTCATCCAACATTCTAAATTATCCAACACAGTCTGCCTCCCATCTGGATCCACAGCTGTTTCAATATATCACAATGTTTTGGTGCTAAATTCATAAAAACAGTAATTACTACATCGCATTGCCATGCATTGAACTGCTTTTTCTGTCAATTTGTTGTAAAACATGTTGTTTTGGTGCTTAATTTGTAAAATCACAACACAATTTGATGTTTAATAGGCTTTTCATTAACCCCTCCTTATTATCCAACATTTTTGCTTATCGAACATTCTGCCAGTCTTTTTATATTGGATAAAAAAGACTTGACTGTACTCCAAATTCTGTACCTCACTCCATTTGAGTTTTCTTTTTTTCCAAAGCCTTGCCATGGCTGAACTGATTTTCAAATTTCTCATAGAGTTGTAGCTTGAACATCTACAACATATTACTTCAATTTTAAAGAAAGCTATCAAATATAAAAACATATACATTCCAGAAAAAAATACTGGATGTTGTGATAGTTAAACCAAAGGACTCACTTCACATGACTAACAATCACGTAATTGGCACAAGCGAATGCATCCTGGAAACAGCTGGTAATTCAACAACTACATTACTACACTGTTTACACAGAATTCTTTGAAGTTAATTACAGTCCTTTGATGCAAAAATCTTTCCCTTAGGGATTGGCAGGATCAGGTGGCTCTTTAAAAACAGTGGTCCATAGCTTATTTCTCTTACCTGTGAAAAGGTATATAATGCACTTGAGGAGCAAAAAAAATTTGTTTTTAGAGCGTCTCTAAAATATAATGCCGATTGTATACACCTCCTACATAATAGTTGGGGAGCGGGGCGGATATCAAGTAACCTTTTATCTCTTAATTTTGAAACCACTACAGGTCAGAGATAAAGAAGCCATCGCGCAAGTTACACAGTAGAACATTTCAACTGCTTATGTCTGCTCAAAATATTCAGTAGCATTTGATTATACAAATGGTAATGCATTTTACAATTCAAAATAATAGTTTGATTGTATGCATTTATGTGTATGTTCGATATATCAGCTGCCATTTTCTGTCCTGTTGCCTCCGCTATACAGACATTCATTAGAATATTTCCAACATACCGATTAACACCGTCATTTCCAAAGCCAAACAAGCAAGATGATGATGATAGGTGTGCACATGCACGTTCTAGTTAAATGCTCCAAACTAGTATTGTTTTAACCACTTGTAGAAAACTTGTTAGCCCTGTAATTATCATGATGATATTTCAAGTGAGCTTTAAATGCATTAATGCTGTCAAATGTCATTTTATAATGTTTGTTGTTTTCTTTATTAATATTATTGATTTCATTTATAACCCACCCTTCTCTGGGCAGCTGACGAAAGGCAACAATTCGATGCCATATACATAAGTACAAAACTACAACACATCAAATACAACAACAGATTAAAATCAATTAAATATCAGAGCAACTACATAATCCCCATTCCACATTCATAGGCTGTTCAAGACAATCCTCAGTCTGCCTTCACAACAGTGTCATTACTCAATTGTCCGTCTGGTGCTCCATATCAACCAAATGCCCGGTCCCAAAGCCACGTCTTTAGTTTTTTCTAAAGGAAAGGAGGGAAGAAATTGATGTTATTTTTCTGGGGAGCGAGTTCCAAAGATGAGGGGCCACTACCGAGAAGGTATTTGCGACAAAAGTGGGATCGAGAGCAGGGCCTCCCTGGAAGATCGTAAATTTCGAGGTGGGACATAAGGGGAGATAAGTTCAGACAAGTAAGCTGGGCCAGAACTGTAAAGGGCTTTAAAGATCAAAACCAGCACTTTGAATTGTGCTCGGAATTGGATTGGCAGCCAGTGGGGCTGACACAACAGAGGAGTGGTATGCTCCTTGTATGTCACTCCAGTTAGTAGCCTGGCAGCCGCTGGACTAATTGAAGTTTCTGAACAGTCTTCAAAGGCAGCCCCACATAGAGTGCCTTGCAGTAATCTATTTGGGATGTAACCAGAGCATGGACCACCATGGCTAGATCAGACTTCCCAAGATACAGGTGCAGATAGCGCACAAGTTTTAGCTGTGAAAAAGCTCCCCTGGTCACCGCCGAGACCTGGCGTTCCAGGCTCAGCGATGAATCCAGAATCACTCTCAGACTGTGAACCTGCGTCTTCAGGGGGAGTGTGATCCGATCCAACACAGGCTGTAACCCTATACCCTGTTCAGCCTTTCAACTGACCAGGAGGACCTCTGTCTTGTCTGGCTTCAATTTCAATTTGCTAGCTCTCATCCAGTCCGACACAGCAGCCAAGCAGCGGTGCAAGGTCTGGACAGCCTTCTTGGTGACAGGTGGAAAGGAGTGACAGATTTGGACATCATCTGCATAAAGATGACATTGCATTCCGAAACTTTGGATGATCTCCCCCAGCGGATTCATGTAGATGTTAAACAACATCGGGGACAATATTGAGCCCTGTGGGACTCCACAAAACAACGGTTGTGGAGTCGAACAGGTGTCACCCAACAACATCTTTTGAGACCGTCCCTCGAGAAAGGACTGGAGCCACTGCAAAACAGTACCTCCAAGCCCCATATCTTCAAGGCGTCTCAGAAGGATACCATGGTCAATGGTATCGAAGGCCGCTGAGAGGTCCAGCAAAACCAACAGGGACACACTCCGCCTGTCAAGTTCCCGGCGTAGATCATGTACCAAGGTGACCAAGGCTGTCTCAGTTCCATGTCCCGGTCTAAAACCAGACTGTGCCAGATCCAGATAGTCAGTGTCTACCAGAAACCCCTGGAGTTGCAAGGCCACCACATGTTCCATGACTTTTCCCAAATAGGGGAAACTGGCTGATAATTGACTAATTGAGCGGAGTCCAGTGATGGTTTCTTCAACAGCGGTTTTATAACATCTTGTTTTAAGCTGGCTTTAATTTTGCCCTCCTGTAAGGAGGCATTAACCACCACCTTCACTCACTCTGCCAAACCCCCTCTGGCTTCCTTTATCAGCCAGGATGGACAGGGGTCTAGGATGCATGTCGTAGGCCTCGCCTCTCCAAGGATCCTGTCCACATCCTCAGGCTGAACCAATGGAAAAGAATCCAACAAAACTGGACAGACAGGTGCTCATGTTACATCCTCAGAGACTGCTGCTAAAGTGGTATCAAAATCAGAGCGGATCAGAGCGACTTTATCAGCGAAGAACTGAGCAAATGTTTCACAGTGAGCTGCCAAGTTGTCAGGGATCACACTCTGAGGCAGATTTAACAGCCCTCTGACATTCCTCTGTAATAACGCTTTCCCAACCTTCTTTCTCCTCCTCCTTTTTCTTCTTCTTGCTATTACTGTCACTGGGATCCAAAAGAAAGGCAAGGACTAGAAAACAAATTAGAAAGGGAAAGGAAATTGAGTCCTGTCTTGGAACAAAGCAAAGAACTAGGAGTGCTTCAGGACTTCATGGCCTCTATAGTACCAGTGGATCTTTCCCAAATGATACTTTCCCCCACTCATGTTGAAAACATCATTTCCTTTTTCCCCTTGTAAGCATTGTGTCTGCTCAGAGTCACCCAGCCAGAATGAAATAGGTCAAAGACCCATTACATTCTGGCCTGTAGAAAAATATTGACCACTTGATAGCTGACCATATAACTGCATGCCACTTTGCAGATTAAATCATTTGGATTTATTTCAACTTTGATAATACAATGGATACACTTCTTGAAGACTGAGGGCAGTTCCAGACAGCAGTTTAACCCAGGAACAATCACATTTTAAAAATGTGAATGTTCCCTTGTTCTAGTCCACCCTCCTCATAAAGCACATACTTTCTGGAGCAGGTGTCCAGATGCCCTCCCAGAATCTTTTGGGAGGAGAGGGAGACAGCCCCTAGCCCCTTCCAAAACACCTTCAAAATGAGGGGGGAAGTAAAAATAACTTACCAGCCACCATTAGGCCTTGCAGCATACTTCCTGGAATGTACCAATTATGCAGAGGAAGCGAAGGGGGCCAAATCACTCCTGCCTCGCTCTCCCTTTCTTGTGGTACATTCCAGAAACTGTGCTCTGAGGCCTAATGGGGGCTGGATAAATTCTTTAGGGTTTCAGGTAGGGGGGCTGAGAAGAGGGTGAAGGCAATCTCATACCTTCTGGGCTCCAGGAGCCCAGAAGGTTTGGGATGGGTGTTTGGATAGGCTGCAAGGAAGTCTTAGGACTGTCAATACAGGGTGTGTGTCTAATAGGCATGTGTTTAATAGACTTTCTTATTATTTTGTGACAAAACAGGCTTTTCCTCTTTTGTGCTGAATGCAGTCACAATTACCCGAGGCATCATTTGGATGCCTCGGGGAAATGTGCGAGAGGGTGTGCATTTTGTGCCCTGTCTGGATGGGCTTATAGGTTTCCTTCCTGTTTGTCCAAGAATGGGAAATAGCTTTCCATTTGCACAACATGAGGATTCCGATATGGTAATTGAAGAAGTGAGGTCTATCACGTTGATGAAGACATGATATACATATTGGAAATATATATTTAAACACATTGTATGTACTTTTAGAAGGAATGAGATGTCAGAAAAATCAAGTTCTCTCTCGGTATTAGAAAGTTCAAGCTAACAGGTCTGTGTCCAGGCACAGCAAGAGGGGAGATAAAGAGTCCTGGTACCGATCTCCCTCGCTCTTGACAGGTTTAAGTAGGCCTCATGATGGATTGGTGTGAGCTGTAAACTGTATGCTGCTCTTTAGAAAAAGAGATAGTGACATGCCTCTTGCATGTTGGAAGATAGAATTTTATATTCCTATGATGCTAAAATGATGCAGTGATGATGTTAATGTATATAGAAGCATGTTTCTTTGTTTGCCCACATTTGAAGAGGTATAAAAGGCAGAGTCGACGCCTTTCTCACTCTGGTTGCTTTTGGACACAACTTCACACCAGAGTCCCAGCTGGAAATAAAGCCGTACTTTTTTGCCTCCAGAAGGGATCTCTCTTGATACTATCTCTCCTATATGCTGCTACAACATGTATGTTGGATCTTTAACCTTCCTGGTTAATAAAGCCAATCATGGATGGATGGAGTTGATTAAATAAGTAGGATACCGAAGGAAAAATTAAATTTTTTCTTAGTGAAACAGTTGTTCAATCATTGCTTTAAAAGGTCATACTGAGTCTTGTCATATTGGTAATTACCACACACTTTCCAGTACTCCAGTTTGGGATAGATCCTGTGAGCGTGTGGTAGCTTCTTAGTAGCAATGATTTGTATTTAATATCCTAACCATTAGCATATAACACCCCTCAGAACTTAATGTTGACCTGAGTATTATTTAACAATTAACACAGGAAAGGGCATATGGGGATATCCTTCTGATTTCAGCTAACCTGGATGTAAACCATATAAAGCTTTATAGGTTATGACAAACACTTTCAATGGAAAATTTGCAGTGGAAAATTAAAATGAAAAAGAACTGGTAGCCAGTTGTAACAAGGGAGTTATATTTATCCTACAATAAGTGCTAGTCAATAGTCAGAATGCCTGCAGCATTCTGAACCACCTGTCATTTCTCAACACTTTTCAAAGGCAACCTTTTGTAGGGCATATTACAGTAATCCGCACAAGATGCACCAAAGGCATGTGCCACTATGGCCAGATCAGAGAATTAGATGAATAGTCACAGTTCACACATTAGCTTTATTCATGCAAAAAAAACACACACACACACAAAAACCAAACAAACAAAAAATCCCTCTTATTGTGGGCACTGTTGCAACCTGAAAATTCACTTTTAAGGAGAGTGTAACTCTATCTAGCATAAACTGAATTTCTACTCCGTAATCTGCTTTTATGACTTTGTTGTGTGTGTGTCAGAATCAACTTGAGAAACCGCAAGTTGCTTCTGGTATGAGAGGATTGACTGTCTGCAAGAACATTGCCCAAGGGACACCCGGATAGTTTACCATCCTGTGGGAGGCTTCTCTCATGTCCCTGCATTGGAAGCTGGAGCTGACAGATGGGAGCTTACCCCATCTTGCGGATTCAAAACACCGGCCTCCAGGTCGGCAGTTCAGTTGGATCAAGGGTTTAACCCATTGCACTACTGTGGCTCCTAGCTGCCTTCTTACTGACCAGGAGCATTTCTGTTTTCTTTCAGTTAAATTTAATGTTCCCCCTTTTGGCTCCAATGCAAAGGTTTAGAACTAGATAGCTTCCTCAAATTTACATAGCAAGAAAAATAGAGTTGGATGTCATCTCCGGGGCCGGAGAGATAGCACAGTGGTAACAACAGATGTGTTTGCAATCAGAAGGTTGCATGTTCAATTCCCAGGCTGGTCTGGACACCCAGCTGTGAGCCCTGTCCACTGTCCACCTAACAGATCAAAAACAAGCCAGCTGTGAGTAGATGAATAGGGACCGCTCAGCATGGAAGGATTTTTATAAGGACTTTACAACACCTGAATAAAAATAAGGAAGATCCGCTGCCGGAGATGGAATGCGGAACCAGAGGTTCTCGTCTGAGGATGAAGCAACAGCACCCCCTTGTGACGTAATGGGGCAACCGCACCCTCGATGCAGCCAGAAGAGAGAAAAATCCTTCTAATTGCACATGTTTGTCTGCACATGTTTGTCTGTACAATGTATTGTAATTGTATGTCAGTCAGCAGGGACTGTCTGCCGTATGTGTAATATAATCCACTCTGAGTCCCCTTTGGGGTGAGAAGAGCGGAATATAAATAAAGTGTTTTATTATTATGATCAGTATATTGGCAGAATTGAACCCCAGGCCCTTGGCAATGTCCCCTATCATTTCAATCATTTGAACTGACTAACTTGATATTTTATCCCAACTTTCCAAGCTCTGTGAGATTAATCTCATTGACTTCTACATTTTACATTTCCCTCTGGAATTGATCCAAGGCTGAAGTTGAGGTTCATATTTGAAATAAAGTATTTATTTTAAAATGTTAATTCAATGTTCATCATGAAATTTCATTGTTGAAAAGAGCTAGATGCTGATAAGACTATATTGGAAATGTGGCATGGACACATGCCAAATGATATCCTGATTTTCATTGGTCATGTGGTATTTCAGTACAGTGTATTAGTTTTAAACACTTGAGGCAACCTCAACGACTTCCTTGGACAAAATATTTAAGACGGTATTGTAAAATGTTTGAATATGCTACCATGACCGTCCTACTTGATATACCTGGTAACTACTGATGCAGAATGGATTGTCATGGGAGATTTCTTTGATGCATTTACAAACAATGTGTGATATTTTATGTAACACCTCCAATACTGTCAATGAAGATAAGAGTACGAAACTAACTGAGGTTAATATATGGGTAGTTTTTATTCCCCTGTAGAGCATTCCTCCTGTAAACAGTGTCAGGCAGTGAAGAATAAAATGGGGGAAGGAGCAGGGAACTAAAGATGAAAAAGCATTGCTGATTAGAACAAATGCCACAAATGGCATTTTTAAACTTTGCCATGATGTAATGATTTAAAAAGAGTATTACCATTAGTATGACAATGTCACAGTGTGAATGTACAATTGCAAATCTTATTTGTTGAAGAGGGGAAAAACTCTCCTGTCTAGCTGATCCTTCTCTTGTCATCAACACTTCATTTCTTTAGCTTTAGTAGCCATGGTAACCCTTTCTCACTGACAAGACCTTGACATTACTCAAATGTATCCCCCTTAACATAGACTTGCTAAATAGTCTATTTAATCTTTGGGAGTCAAGGACATTTGCATGTGAAAACCAGAAGCTCCTGCCAAATATTGCCTCTTTTTATGCCAAAATATATATAAAAGATTCCCTTGCCTTTCATCCTTTCAATCATAATTATGTCTAGGACTAAAAACAAAAGCATGTCACAGGACTGTCATTTTCCTCTACAAATAGAAAACCAATCTTATATAAAATATGATTGTACCCTGGAAAGTTTAGGAAATCATTGCAGGCTGCATATTTCCAAGCAAGGCAGCAATCCAACACACTTTTATTTTCTTTATTTAAATTGTTTTAAAAATCTAGTGTATACTTTGTTTCATAAGTGAGTTAGGACATGGTTGTAACATCTAAGAAATTGTAGGTTGATTACATTATTGTCAGATAAGATTCTAGAATGAGTATATCTGCAGAATAACAACAACAACAACAACAACAACAACTTTATTCTTATACCCCATCACCAGCTCTTCGAAGGGACTTGTGGTGGCTTACATATGGGACAGAATGTCCACAAAACATAAAAGCAAAACAATCCATCAAAACAAAAACAGAATAAAATAAAAACATAGTAATATATAACAATCCAGACAAAACACAATTAAATAAAACAAAAGAAAATAAAACAAAACAGCAACAATAAAATTCCATAAAAACAATGCTTGACAAAGACTAATAACCAGAAATACTAAAATGGGTGTGAACACGCTATAAAAGGGTCAGGCATGGGATACTGCAAAACAGCATATCATAGGGCCTGGAAGTTGGAAGTACAGAGAACTATCTGGAAAACTAGCAACTGGGTAATAAAACTAAGGATTAGTCATTTTCAAATGCTTGCTGAAACATCCAGGTTTTCAAATCCCTGTGAAAGGCCTTCCTGACCACCATTGACATTGGAGCATCAAGCATCAGCACTGAATCCAGAAGGACTCCCAGACTGCGGACCTGTGTCCTCAGGGGGAGTGCAACCCCATTCAACACAGGTTGCTACCCTATACCTCGACTGGTCTCACAACTGACTGGGAGGACCTCTGTCTTGTTTGGATTAAGCTTCAGCTTGTTAGCCGTCATCCAGTCTATCACAGGAACTGGTCTAGGATCTGTGGGGCTTCCTTGGAATTTGGTGGTCATCTGTGTACAGATGGCACCGAACTCCAAAACTCTGGATGATCTCAACCAATAAGGACACACTCCCCATGTCTAGCTCTCTGCGGAGGTCATCCACCAAGGTGACCAAAGCTGTCTCCATACCATGACCAGGCCTAATACTAGACTGAGATTGATCAAAATAATCAGTTTTAACCAAGATTGCCTGGAGCTGAAAAGCTACCACTAGCTCTAGAACTTTGGCCAAGAAGGGGAGATTAGAGATTGGCTGGTATATTCAATACAAATGAATCTAGGGACACCTTCAAAAAGCTCCATGTTAGGTCAAAGTAAGAATTAATGCAGTTGAATCCAAACATTGACCAGAGTAATGTTGAAAGATGTAGCAGCATGTCATGAGGGTAGCAGAATTCCCTTGTGTTTGTTATAAGCATATGGCACTATGATGCTTACTACTGTCTTTTGACCTCAGGATTTAATAAACTTATCCTAGATATTAGCTTCTAAACACCGCTATAAGTTAGAAAATATCAATTTGTATTGTACATCCCTTATTCAGAATTCCAAAATCTGAAATACCCCCATCATCCAAACTTGGTCACATGGTTGGCTGAGATAGAGACGCCTTTTAATTTCTGATGATTTATTGTAAACAAACTTTGTTTTAGGCACAATATTACCTTCAGGCTATGTGCTTGAATGTGGATTTATTTATTTATTTATTTGCAACATTTCTACCCTGCTCTTCTCACCCCCGCAGGGGGACTCAGAGTGGCTAACAATGGCAAAGTATAAAAGCAAAATAAAATCATACAATGCAATAAATTAAAACAACATTAGTTATACATTAGTGGATCCCATCCCCATGGTATATCTACATATGTACAAATAGGAGGATTCAAAAATCTGAAATTCAATACACTTCTGGTCCCAAGCATTAGCGCAAGAGGCTAAACTGCTGTGCTGCAGAAAAATCCTGCTTATAAAAAAGGTCAGCAGTTCGAGCCTGGGTCAGGCTAAGCACCTGCCATTAACCCCAGCTCACCTGCCCACCTAGCAGGTTGAAATCAGAAATGTGAGTAAATAAAATAGGTGCCACTTTTAGTAGAGACATAATAAAAGTGTCCTTAAGGACATTGATCAATTGGAGGAAAGCTCTTCGACATGGAAGATGGAGAGACAGCACCCCCCCCCCCATGGCCAGAGTTAAGCATAACCTCCAAGATACCAGAAAAACTGCCTTTACCTCTGTTTGCGTTTATTGTCCTTGTTAAGTGTATAATTAGCATTTAATGCCATCTGTGTATATTCTTTAAGCCGCTCTGAGTCCCCTTTGGGGTGAGAAGGGCAGGGTATAAATACTGTAAATAAATCAATAAGGGATAATTCACATGCAGTGAGCTGTTCTCCCAATATCTTTGTATTAAATCTCTGCAACAGTAATTCTACTGTAAGAAAGAAAAGGAGACATATTATATGCATATGGCACTGTGGCACTACCTTTGGCCCTGAGGATTTCATAACAATCCCAGGTATTAGCCTTTCAAATACTTCTGTGAATTAGGGAATATAATTCTCCACAAGTGGTAGCCTATGATGTTGATTATAACTAGTTAGTTGTTCTCCCAATATCTCTATATTAAATAGCCTCAGGAACAATGAATCAACTGTAAAAAAAAAGGAAAAAGACAATTATACAGCTGATATAGTAGAATGCTCAAAAAAGTTATTCACTGTTCTGTGTCTCAGGCTCCTGAAGAATAAACTAGAAGCACAATAAATACCATAGACTGATGAGAAGTTGTGAAAATTATGTGTTCAAACTATAACTCCATGACATAGCCAATAAATGCTGAATTAAAGAGGTAGGTTCTCTTGTTCCCTGGTGGAAAATCAAAGCAAAGATATATGTACAATTATATTATTGTTTGTACTTGCAGCTTCCAGATCCCTAAACCTCATTTTGTCATATACAGCAGAGTTGTCTCTCCCCCCCCTCCACACACACAAACACACACACACACACACACACACACACGAGCCAGGTCACAACATTCTAGCTCTTTCTCATACTTTATCTCATAAGGAAATTGAACCCAATAAGTGAGGTACAGCTATTTAATAGGTTTGGTTGATAAAAGAAAAATGTTCCAAACTCATTTTGGGTGTAGGGGGCACTGGTGGTTCTATTCTAAAATCACTTCTGGTTTTTTTTTTAAAAAAAGATTCAAAACTTCCAAAACTTCTAAATCACTTAATGGCAGACATGTATGCGGAGTAGGAAAAAAGCTAGCACTGGCACTGGGGAAAATTCAAGGGATTCTCCCTCCCTTAGTTTTAGACCAATTCTGATGAAACTTTCTACTGTGGTAGAACACATGGACCACTGTTAGTACACCAAATTTCATAACTTTTGACATATCCATGGATTTTTGGCAAATTTTCAAAGTTTTATTTAAAAAACCATTTTTTAAATAATATAGGAAATCTGTCCCTGGTTTGAAATTGTTATATCCTGTTTCATTGGGTGGTCTTTACTTTGAAAGCATTTGTTCTATTACAGAAACTTTGTGTGGCACAAACTATGTTAAATTGGTGGAGAACAGAAATCATAGTACAGACGCCATCAAGGTACATCTAGACTGACCCCCTTTTTCTGGGCAGAAAGGCACCATCCAAACTCTCCTGACATCCATTTGCTTCCTCTGTTGAGTTGGAGGGGACCCTCAAGTTGCAGATGCAATCAATCATTTTATTATTTTATCATTATTTACTGACGTAAAGGGCTAGCAGTGGCTGGCTAGTAGGGCTTCTTTGGGATCAGAAACATGGTTTTCCACCAAAGGGAAGAGAAAAGGGTCTCAGGAGCACAAGACAATGAGACAACATAACACATGGGCAAGTAGAAACACATAGGAAAGATGTAGTTTTCCAAATACCTTAGCAAGCCAGATTCCCTGGTGCATCAATCCTAGGGGACTCTAAAGGGAGGGATGGAGGAAGGAATGTCTTCTAGTTTTGGGAGAATTGGGCTGGAATGGCCCCACTGGAGAGAAAAGAAGAACCGGCTTCCCGGAACTGGGAAGTGAATAAGTATAAGTTCCGAATTGCTATTGCTACCGACCAGTCGGTGGCTCCCTGAGAGAGTGCACCACCCCCAAAACCGGGAGATCATGAGTTCGATCCCTGCCAGGGAAAAATGGCAAAAAGGAAAAATTATGGCAAATGGTGACAAATAGTTCTAAAGGGCTGAGTAATTTGTAAGTATCAGTTTACCGGTAAAAGCAATTAAGGGTGGAGGCATGCAGAGGATAGGTTGCAGCTGGGTGTTATTGGATTTAAGGAGCTAACCTTGGGGCTGATCTTTGGGAGAAAATTATTTGTCTTATCTTGGTGGTGGATGCTGCTGGTTTCCTCCCAGGTTTGTGGATTTTTGGTATCCTGACCTCTCTCCGGAACCCCTGGAACCCTGGAACCTTGAATCTTTAGACTGATCAGGGGTGCTCATTAGGTAGCTCAGGAGCTACTAGTAGATCTTTGGCCCTCTTCCAGGTGATCATCGGGCCTTACCAGTTGGATGGGGTGCTCCAACCATATTTGCGCATGCGCGCTCCAGCTGCTGGCTTCTGCTCTTGCGGTGCTTCTTTTGCCTGCGGCGCATTGCAGGAAGAAGGAAGCACAAGGCGGGGCCTCTGGAGGGAGCGCCCTGCCTCTTTCTCGTCCAGAAGCAGCTGTGCAGCCTCCATTGCCAGAGTGACAGGCAGGGCATAGTGCTCCCTCTGGATGCCCCACCTCATGCTTTCTCCTTCCTGCAATGCCCCGCAGGTGGAAGAAGTACTACGTGGGCGGAAAACAGCGGCAGGAGTTTTCGCGATAGCAAGAGCGCGTGGCGGCAAGAGCGCTCCGGACCACACGGCGGTGGGGGCAGATAGATCTTTTGGACTTGGTTGCTTTAAGAGTAGCTCGCATGCTGAAAAAGTGTGAGCACCCCTGGTATAGATGCTTGATCCCTGGACTTTGCTCAATGAACTCTCTGCATTTGACCACTGGACTGGAACTTTTGACTACGGTGCAAATTTTGCTATCAGTTTTTGTTTATTCTGTGGCTGAGTGCTATCTTTATGTTTTATATTTTGGACTATTGAAACAGCCTGAAAGTAAGTGCTGTTTTAATTAAATTGTTTTAAACAGGGTATTTGTTTGTTTCATCTCTACCTGAATAAGTCAGAGCCCTGGCATTGTGACAGATAGCCTGCAATTTTAAAATTTTTTAGGCTTTACCAAAGTTCCTTAATGGTTGTGAAAATTAAAATAACCTTGGGAGACATCCAAACATTATGGAATATTTCCAGAAAAAAAAAGGTAAATGGTTCAAATTTGGACTTGCCCCTCCCACCTTTCCTGCATGCTTCAAAACTGCTTCAAAAGTCAAAATTTGGAAGTTTTTTTAATGACTTTAAGGCTCTTCCGAATGAACCTATCCAACCTTACTATTTAAAAAGAGATTTTAGGGAAAACTGTCCCTGTATAGTTCTCTCTATCACATTAGAAACTGTTCAAATGATTTCCAATATAGTTCTGGGCATAATATGTATATGCAACATACATGTAGACACTGTCTGGTAGTGTAAGACAGTTTTGTCCCCCTAGCCTTTTGGCTGTGATTCGTGAAAGGCTGTACAATACAAGAATAGCAAAGTAGGATTTGAAACTTTCTTGTTAACAAACTGGAATGGAGCTACAGGTGGATAATGCTTTAGTTATGACTGCCTTGTGCAAAAGTGCAAAAGTGACTTATATAAAACTCTTTTACTTTTATTACAGTTAGCAATTTTAGCATAGTTGCTTTTTTGCATGACTGTAACAGTTTAGCCTGTTCTGTGTCTTTTCTTTTGTTGTTGTTGGTCATAACCACATCTTTTTGTTCCGATATTAATTAATTTGCTGGTCTGAATTTGTCTGTTTTCCCTTTTGTAATCTACAGTTCTCTCTCTTTTGACCATGTTTGAAGAATAAGTTACACAGTCCCTTGCCATGAGATGTTATGACAACTTTCATATTTGTAAGTAGGTCAACTTCATTTTTTTACAGAGAAGATTAAACCTGCTTTGCATCTTTGTCTGAACCCATTTGGGTTGTGATGTGGGATTGGTAGTTGTTCAACTTTTGAATACCGGTATGGGGAACTGAATTTTGTTTTCTATGATGATCATGAAATGTCCAAGTTGTATCTGATCATATGTACTTGTTATACATTGATATATCTATTGCTAAGGTCCCTAAAGGCATTTCCCAATTAGATTTTGGTCCTTGGATAAAAAATGTTCCTCATTCCCTATACACTTTTGGGACACTGAGAATGTGTTAACTTGGTGAACAAATGTGATCTTAAATAATTTCTCACCCATCCTGATTCAACATGTACCAAAAAAGACCAGAAGCATGTCCTCAGGCAAACCTCTTCGGGAAAGGTAGACTGGGAGGCCACTAAAATAATTTTGCTTTCTAGAGTCCTTCACTGACATTTACAATTAGCAGGCAGCAGAGTATACATAAAGCTGGCAGAGAAATGTGTCCAATTATATAAAGGAATATGTGTTCAAAATGTCCAAATGCAAATGCTTTCAATCACTCTTTCTCTCAAAAGTAGTTGATTTGTCAAATAAAAAGTGAATCCAAAGCAGAATATCCCAAAGGGGATTGTGTCAATCATGAACTTGCATAAAAATAATATATTACTCTAATTTAGACTGATAAATTAAATGAATTCTCCATTTCACTGGCCTTTGTGTTATTTTCAAGTTTGAAACCTAACTTTTATCCCCTTGGTTGTCATTCTATATTTATATTTTACACTGCTGTTCAAAATTGTCAACTTCCAAAGGGTTATTTTAACAGTTAAACGGTTAAACAGCATTGTAAGAAAGGAGAAAGTTGGGATATAAATAAAATAAAATAAATATTTAGGACTTAGAACCATTAAAATCCAGAATAAACTATACATGAAGTAAAAAATAAAGATCATTGGGTGATTCATATCCATCCACCAAAAATATTTTTTGTTAATATTTATATCCCACTGTCAGAGTGTGATTTTCTAATTAAACAATGTATGATTTAGCAGATTTAAAAGTTTAATCCTATTTAGAGATTGAAACACATTATTTTGTGTCAAATTGTTATGATCTCAGTCCCAAATACACAGCCTAGCCCTTCTTTGGTATTTATGCATTTAGCAAAAAAATATCTGCATGTGTTTATGGCTTCACATGAGCTACCAAGTAGCAAAGATTCCATATCATATGGAGACCTATCAACTTCTACTCTGTAGGTATTCACACTACTTATGCAGAAAGGGGACACTATAATATGTTCAAGTTAAGAAATAGGGTTTTGTCATGTAGCCTTATCTGGAAATGTGAGCCCCCAGATATGGCTCTGGGTACTTTGTTAGCAAACAGGGGGAAGAATTAAACCATATAACGGGGAATCCCTGTCCCCAGAAATTCAAGTTAATTTGTTATCTAAGCTTTAAATGCATTAAGACCACCAGGGCCCCATCTACACTGACCATTTAATACAATTTCAGACTGGTATTAAAGAAAGTAGTTTCCCTGTGCAGATAATTACATACCTAAAATCAGTTTGAGGCCAGGAAGTTTTATTATAGAACTAGCCTCAAATCACTTTGCAGGGTTTTCCTCCAATTTTTGGGAGAAATGTGCATAAGTGCACCAGAGGGATATGGGATGAAAAGAAAAGGAGAAATGACAGTTAATGCGGGAGATAATCAAGTACCCCTCCCCAGCCCCAGTCTGACTCGCAATACATTTTTGTGGAAACAATGTTGCCTTAGATCTAGAATATACTGGGTATCTGGCACAGCACATTTTTTGAACTCAAACTTTGCTGAAACTTTAAAAATATGTTGTATATACTTAGATGCACACATTGCTGATGTGTATTTTGTGGCCAATTTTTCTGAGAATTAGTTTTCACTTTAAGGGAGCTATCCAGGGTGCTGGATTTTAATCAAACATATAGATTCAACCCCTTATGTTGCTTCTTTAAAGCCCAAATTAAAATTCAGAGTAGATTCACTGTCCTGCAGATGTAGAAAACACTTGCTGCCACTACCTAATGAGATGAGTGTGGAGATTTCTATAGGAGCTGTAGGCAACCATAGACCTTTCAGATATTTGAAATGCAGTTCTCAGAAGTTCCAGCCCAGTAGGAAAAATGGATAGGAATCATGAGAGCTAAAACCCAAAATAGCAGAAAAGAAAGCAAAATGCTTCACAAGAGAGTCAGAAGACATTAACAGGAATGGATGCACCGAATGCTCTAGATTCTGCCTTGAGATGAGAGCGGACATTTCTATAGGAGCTGCTGGCAACCATAGACATTTCAGATATTTGGAACTCAGCTCTCAGAAGTTCCATCTCAGTGGGGAAATTGATAGGAATCATGAGAGCTGCAATCCAAAATAGCGGGAAAGAAAGCAAAATGCTTCACAAGAGCATTGGAAGACATTAACAGGAATGGATGCACCCAAATGCTCTAGATTCTGCCTTAGAAGTAAATAGAACAATTTTTCATCCAATTTCCACATTAGATTGAGATTTGCTTCTTCCTTCCTTCTTCTTCTTCTAATTATTATTATTATGGAATTGCAAATAATCAGAACATATTTTTTTACAATTTTACATAGCTGCATGGATGACAAGTCAGCCATTTCAAAACAATTTCTATCAATGTTTACCTGAACTACCATTTTCAGTTATCATCATCATCTTCATTAATGAAGTTTTTCAAGCAAAACTGAGATGAAACATGCAGTAGAATTAGTTTTATTTAGAGGATATAGGTGCTTACAAAGAGGTTTTTTAAATTTTCTGCATGTTGTGAAATTCTCTTGCCGCCATGTTGTACAATTGTATTTTATGATGTTATTGCTCCTAATCAATGAATGAGATATGCCAGAGACAAAAGGAAATAGGCTGTCATGCTCCAAAGTATGGATGTCCACGTCATTGAACTGTATAACATGCTTTGTTGTGAAAGACTGTAGGCGATGGTATTAATTATACAGGGGAAGAAAGCATTTTAGGAAAACAACATCACACAAATATAGCAGGACTGATGTTTTCAGGTGGCTGCAGACCGACAAAGGTCAGTGAAGTGACAACGTTGACAGCCTATGATCCATTCTTTGCAGCATTCGGGGAAACACTACAGAAGTCCTCGCAAACTATGCAAGTCCTACCCTGGCTCATTTTCCTGACATTTTGGCCTCAATCATTTGCCCTGTCAACTGTTTAAGCCACCTCAGCTGGGAGCCCCCATCAGAGGAGTCAGCAGTTCAACTGTGCTATCAGCAGTGTGAGGAAGGTCAAGCCTAGAAGACAGCAAATGATTGCCAAACTTTTATTTTCTCCAATGCCTTAATCCTAGCTTTGCTGTCAACATGATTGTGTGTTGAACAGAGGATTTAGGAAGAAATACAGACCACCGTAGGAAAAAAAGAAGAAGAAAAGTCACCCTTATCTACTGAAACTCTCACCTGATTTGCTGCCAGCTCTCAGGTAACTAAATTGTCACAACTTTTATTTATTTTATTTGACTATTTACACGTAGGCTTTATGCTGTATGTACTCAAATAATCACAGCCCTAGGCCTTTAACAGTAGAACAAATAGACTGCATGTGGTAGTTGTGGCCAGAATCCAAGAAGCATGAATCAAACCCCATTTGTTGCTTTCTCAAATAGCAGGACAACCCACCACACTCTACAAAAACTGGTTTTGAAACAGTGTGTGGGTCTTCCATTTTTCCAAAATAATTAACCTTACTGATTAGATCTTTTTTAAGGAGCTCATATCCCCACATAATTAGGATTGCATACATTAAACCGAGAACAAGTACACATGCTCTCAAGTGCCTCCGTCTCACGGTCACGGCCACAGGTGCGCCAAAGGGCGGCCATATTGACTCTCATCTTCATATGCTTCATTGTCCTCTTTAAGTTGAAAGGAATGCATCTTTTATTAAATATCTGTAGGTTTTATATGTGATTTAGGAACATAATCACCCAGGATTCTATGATGGAATTGAATCAAACTTGGCACACAGAACTTCAATAACCAACAGAAAATACTGGAAAGGTTTGATGGGCATTGACCTTGAGTTTTGAAGTTGCAGTTAACCTATATCCATAGAGCACCATGGACTCAAACAATGATAGATCTGGACAAACTTGGCACTGGTGGAGTTTGGGGAAAATAGACCTTAACATTTGGGAGTTGTAGTTGCTGAGATTTATAGTGCACCTACAATCAAAGAGCTCCTTGAACCCAGCAATGATAAAATTGGGCCGAACTTCCCACACAAAACTCCTGTGGCCAACAGAAAATACTGGAAGGATTTGGGAGGAATTGACAGTGATTTAGGGGAGAGCACATCTGCTCTTCCCTCCCTGCTTGGTCTCAGAAGCAGCCCTCCCCTTGGCTTAAAGGCCAGCTGGGATGCCAGCCAATTATAGCAGGAGAAGGGATTTTGGTGGGAGGATTTGCCCTCTGTTTCCAAAAAGGAAGAGAAGGACAGGTAGAGAGATCATTAGCCTTCACTGCCAAAGGAGTTACTAAGAACATCAGAAATATGTGTTTTCTGATGGTTTTTGGTGACCTCTCTGAAATCCCCCTTATGACACCCCCCCCCCCCCCCGGGCACCCGACCCACAGATTGAGAAACACTGCCATAAGTGTATATCATCAGATGCATAAACACATTCTACAGAAGCTTATACTATCAACTTCTTTTCCTCTGTTAGTCACAAAAGTGCTATAGGGCTAACACAGCTATGTCTTTGAATTCTTAACCAAGCATTATACATTGGAAATGAAGGAATGGGGAAAGGAAGCTTCAAGGCATGCTACTCCAGAAGTTTAAGCACGGCCTCCAACTGTTAGAGGTGATTAGAGTTAATAATGGCAATTCCATGCAAGAAGCAAACAGCAGTTGCTAAATTGTAATAGATTTTCAGGAGATATTTTCTGAAAGAATAGAGAAGCTAAAGCCTTGCACTGTGAGAGCTGGGAATGATGAGACCATCTCTTATGAACATTAATAACCAGAGATGGCACCAAGCTGTCATCTCTCCTAATCTGTTGATAACTGTGATAAATCAAGTTAAGTACAATTGACACCATCTGCCATTGTTGCAAAGAGTGGAGAAGAAAAGTAAAAGACCCTTCAGCCAAGGAATTGGTTATTGATCTATCTCTAAACATGAATTAATTGATTGTCTCACAGAGGCCACATCTTTTACTGTACAATTGTGGACGGCAACTGCTTGCCCATACTAAGTATCTTTTTCACATTCCAGTATGCTAGAGTTACATCTTTAAGTATTATTTCATGCCAACAATGAAAAACTGTCATATTCAACAATACTGTAATTCCTCTCAGGCCAGCCATGATTGATTTGTACTGAACTAGCCAATACTCCATAGAGTAGAAGAGACCACTCAGACTTACATGGATAGCAATAATAATTACAAATTGGGGATAAGAAAATTATGTTTTCATGTTAGCATAGTGAAAAGCTAATTACAAAAGGTTCCAAATATCATTTTTAAAACACTCATAACTGCAAGTAGCTGGTCTTTTCGAAGATGGCTTCAACCATCATGAAAGCTTTGTTCAGCTTTAAAACTTTCTATCTAATCATGGGTGCTGCATTGCCAATTGCTGCCAAAACCAATTATATCATGTTCTATCTTCCCAGAAGTGGTCAATCCAAATCCAAAGCTATGTACATGGCCAAATACAGTGGAGAATCAAATCAATTCATTTAAGAATGGATTCCAAATGAATTGGGTTAAAAAGCAGAGTTTGTCAGAATATCACTCAGATCTGTGCAGGTTGGAACTCCATTAAGAAGAGTTGTTGCCTGAGAAACATCCTAAGAGCAATATGAAAGCCACCTGATTTGGGCTTAATATTAAGTCCCTTCACTCTGAGAAGCTGTCTGTCTTTTTTAATGGACTATTATCTGATATAGCAGCTGGTTCCTCCAGCATGCCAGTGGTAAACATTACACAGTTGATGCACTTGGAATCGGAGGAACCTGATGTGAATCGGAACATCCTGGAGTAGCAGATAATGGCTCATTCAATTATGATCCTCCCTTAGGCCAGAGGAGGGAGTCAAAGAATGTGGCAGCCTATAGAACTGACAGCATTACTTCATGAGAACAGCAGTGCCTGTCTGTGAGCCATATATAGTTAGTTTCCCTTATCTGGATATCCACAATCCCAAATATTCTCAAATTTGAAACTATTTAAAGTATTGTATTAAATTGTATGTATATAAAGTGTATATGAAACCTAAATGAATTTGATGTTTATACTGGGTTCCATCTCCAAAACATCTCATGCATAGGTAAATAATCCAAAATCTGAAAAATCTGAAACCCAAAATAGTTCTGAACCAAGCTTGTAAGGGATACTCAATAAAAACTTTATTTAGCATCTTTTTATGTAATCACACAGTCTAAAATATATGTTTTGGTGTAACTTTTTTCATTAAATCTGCAAAAGTACTCATCATATCACACTGTCCTTAGACTAGCATATAAAAAGTAACACAGAATATTAAGTGTTTTTGTTTGTTCATTTTAAAAAATACAAAAAACATATTTTAGTTTTTTAAAAATAATGTTGGCATTCTTTTTCTGTTCCATTCCACTTTTTGGTTTTTCAAATAAAAATGATCATTTTTATTTTCAGCAGTATCAGTCTCGCACAAAATAAGGAATCACACTGAGATAAGAGTATTAAATATAAATTCAAACAAGGTAATCAAGAAGATACTTAATACAATTGTATTAACATTGTAACATTGAGAAAATAAAAAAAATGGCTTTTAAGACTTCAAAGTGCACATTTCTATATATGATGTTTTTTGAAGAGTACACTCTTTTCAGCACAACAGTATATACTGCCAGTAAAGAAAAAAAATAAACTAATGGGCTTTATAGTGGCCATTTTTTCTCAATTGTACACAGTGAAAGGAGTGCACAACATTTATCATAACCACAATAATGCATGCACTAGCGTAGAAGTCAAGACATGTTATAATGCCTTGCTGAGGAAATGGAAGGGTATTACAAAACAATCAATTTCTTTATCGATTTCACACTTTTACACACACATATACACTGAAATGCTATCAATATAGAAAGCACTTTGTGACATCATTTTTAGGCCAAGTGTTCATTTCACCGAAAGGTCATTTCTATATTTCCTATACATACTAGTCCGAAGTCTATAGGAATTATCACAACACTACTTTGCCAATGTACTCTTATATTGATAGTGAGTGAACATGGTGAGACTTAACAATATTTCTCTGTCTTACCATAAGGCTAACAACCAGTGACACAGAACATTGTTCTTTTATTCAACTCATGGACCTATTCGTGCATGCCTGCAGTTACTGTGCTTGGTCATTACAGAGCATTTTAGGATGAAGGGTGCAGGCTATCTGGAGTTTTCTGGATAAACACAAATGTCATGATGAAGATATTCTGTGTTAAACCTTCACAACAAGACTGCCCCATATATTCTTCTGGCTTCTTCTTTCATTGCAAAGATAGACTGGCAAATTCATTGAGGAATGAAATTTCATAAAGCAGAACAACTGTTATATAAGATCTGTGCATAACTGTAGCATAGACAGTATACATGGGTACCCTAACCAATAGTAACCTAGATCCTCTGAAGATGCCAGCCACAGATGCAGGCAAAATGTCAGGAGAAAATGCTGCTGAAACACTGGCATACAGCCCGGAAAGAAAGATGTTTTACTGTGTGAAATTGGGAAATTACTGAAGCCAATATGTGTACATGCAGAGAGATCTGATAATGAAAGCTTAAATGAATTCCAGGGGCCTGGAATTTGGGGGGTCTGGTTCAAAGTGAATAGATGCTTCAAACATGGGACACGTGATGGCACAGTCAGTGTACATCCACACTTAATCAAGGAAACCAATGTTCTAGGTCTGCAAGACCTGAGCTGTTGATAATGAGATGACTTGTTCATAGGGCTGCTGTGAGTCAGTCGACTTGTCAGTAGCTGACAACAAAACAAGGATTAATGAAGACATTTGGGGTGATCCCATGGGCTCTATAAAGAAGCTGGCTGGTGCATTGTACAGTGGTTGATGTTTTTGAATCCTGTTCAGAGACAGCCTCACGTAGTGAGAGTTATAGAAGTCCAAACAAGAGGTGTATAGTACATGGCTAAATCATATGCATTTATGCACAAACTTATTTCCTTATTCATCATTTGAATTAGATCCAGAAGAACCAGCCAATAATGAACCTGCAGAGACTAAGGGCACATCTACACTGGCAATTTAATGCAGTTTCAAAACAGAATTGAAGGAAGTGCTATGTAGATAATTACATAAAAAAACATGGAGTCAGATGATGGCGACACAAACTACAGAGCATTGATGCACAATAAGGGTGTTCATTAACACCCTTTTGTGGGTGTTTGTTGTCTGGCCACTGAGTTTAGAGCTAGCTTCGAAGTACACTGGATAGATTTAGATGGCACCCCTAACTCCATCCAATCAGCTCATTTCACTGACTAGCAACACATTCATCCCATCTGGATTACATTCATCTGGTCCATTCATTGTAGCAGCCATTGATTCAGAACTTTAACAGATAAGACAGAAAGGAGAAATGCTTTCATATTTATGCTGTAAATTTCAGTGGGGATTTTCTCTCTTATCTTGCAAAAATCATTGCCATTCTTTGACTGCCAACAGACTTCAATATGTGTCATGATCAATATTTGTGCACCAGCTTTTACATACATTGTAACCACCTCCTACAGGCTATAACAGCAACTAGTGCTTTTTGTAACAGCTATGAGAATGGCAATGGGACTTGCTGTTTAATGATAGCAACTGACAGGATTATGAGCTTTCTAAACACTTCTGTACCAGGTGGTGGGAGGTTTCCAGGTTTAGATGTAAATTGTCCTTTATCTGGGGTAGAATCTATCCACTCTCTTTGTCTCTTCTTCAGAAATGAGGGGATTGCTAAGAAAAAAAGGGTACGGTTCTCTTGATTTGCACAACTAACATAAAATATCCATGACTTGGAGCATAAATGAAATGCTGCTATATATCCTCTTGTTACTTATGCCTGAGTTGAAAATATATACCCAAAAGGCTTTCAGTAAATAACAAAGCCCTGACATAAAAGTCATATCTTCATAATCCCACAGGGGGTCAGCAGAAGAGGAGGCCAGGAATTCACTGCTAACGTTTGATGCCTGGCAAAATAAAAGGGGTTAACTGAGGTCAACTGAAGAAAACACACGATAGACTTGAGGGTTGAACCAATAACTACATGGGACAGACACTGTGAAAACTCTGAGATAAGCATAAGCAGCAATCAATATAGTGAAGGAAAACTGCAAGACTTAAGAATCATACAGGAGCAGTTTTTATTTTTTAAAAAACCGGATCATTTTATCTCCTCTCTGTTTTTGCCCGTTTTATTTATATCACATTCACTTCATCTTTCAGATATGGATCTTTGAATGAATCACAATCTTTTGTTTCATTCATTTATTTAACTATTTCAGCTTACAAATGTGAAACTAAAGATGGTACAATGATTGCAACTTACCCACACACACATTTTTTACATGAATGGAATGGAGACTGAGTGCATTTTGGAAGTGGGGTGGGAGATTTTTTTTCTGGGCAGAGGCAAAACTCTATAGTGGGATGTGACTGTAATTTTCATTTGCGTGTGCAAGGGTGATACACCTCGCGCCCAATGATAACACGGACACAAGGGTTGGACGAAAATGGCCACAACTCATTTATTAACAGAACAAAGGGTTGGCGGCCACGCAAGGGTCCTGGATCAGGGTAGGATAGGCCCCCGCGAATGTCCAAAGGCACTTGCAAGCCTGGGTGCGAGCGGCCCAATGCCTCTCCTCAGAACTCGGCACCCCAGGGGGCCAGGGCGTTATCCCCCTTCCAACCAAGGGACGATAAGCCATCCTGATCCAGGGCCCTGCCACCTGCCAACACGGAGTTGTGACAAAGAATATGTTAACACATGATCAGGGCCGTAGCCAGGATTTTGTTTCGGGGGGGGGCTGAGTTTGGTTCGGGGGCTGAGACTGGGTGGAAGAGGGTCTACCATAGCAAAACTTTTGTATTGTTATCCCAATAACCCCATGAATGTGGGATATAATGAGCATGGTGATCAGATCATGATATGAATAAACATAACAGTTAAAATAATGTACCAGTAAGGCCTTTTCACGGACCACCCTGAGACTTTCGGGGGGGGGGGGCTGAAGCCCCCTTAGCCCCCCCCCTGGCTACATGCCTGCACATGACTAACAATGCAACAAAGAACTTGAGTAAATGCACAAAATGAACACACATAAGCCATGTACCAAGTAGGGAGGGAGGGAGGAAAACCGAATTGGCCCCTGCTAGTGCTAGGAGAAATCCCAGGCAGCCTTAAATATGCTGCCTGGGCGAAGGGGAGGGCCTGCTAGCCATGTGGAGGGGGGGGAGGCATGGCCAGCCCCCTCTTTAGCTAGCTGGCCCTGGTGGTGGGAAACTTGGCGCCGCCCCAGGGGTCTCTGGGAAGGAGAAGCCCCTGACCTCCCCTAGATGGCGACGAGGACAGCACTACCCCGCAAAAAGGGGTTGGCCGGTAAATCGGCCATGCCCAGTATTGCGTGTGCTGTTAAATTGCACCTATTAGTGTTATGCATGTACATAGGCCAAACACTTATTATTAGTCTTGATTAGAGTGGACCCATTAAATCAGTGGGAATTACCAATGATAAATGATTTCAGCTCACAGGTTCAGGGTCCTGCCATGTCTAGTTGCCAAAGATTGAATGAGACATTGAATGAGAAAGATTGAATCAACTTCTGTGTTGATGGAGGCAGGCAGGATTTTCCCCGGGTACTGGTTGTGGGGGGTCGGGAGCAGGTGAGGGTTTTGCCCTCCTTTCTGCTAGAGATCCCTGTGTACAACTAGTGGGCCACTGTGTGACACAGAATGCTGGACTAGATGGGCTGAGGCCCGATTCAGCATGGCTCTTCTTATGTTCTTATGTTCTTACGTTCTTACGTTCTTATAATGCTCTTTAATGAGTTCAAAGAGAGAGAGAGAGAGAGAGAGAGAGAGAGAGAGAGAGAGAGGCCTCATTCTCTTGGCCAAAGTGCATTCCAGGATAGTCTGTGGTCTCAAATCTGTCATAAAGCAACAAACATTTACAGAAACATCTAAAGGAATTTGACAGCAATTTAAAACAATACCGTTTTGCTGCTCTGAGTGCCTATTGGCTTGGGCTTGGACCGGATAGGATTTGTTCAGTCTGTCTGCCACTGCTGCAGATGGAGCATGCTGTTTCCCACTGCCTCTGGGTAGTCTCCAGGTCTGATGGGAACTTTAATAAACCATGATATCTCCGTTTAAAGGTTTATTGCCATTTCTTGGTCTGCTCCTGTTGGGTACTCTCCTGGCATGCACTTTGTAATGTTGATGGGTGCTGATTGTATTCCTGCTAGCTCCGGGTGGAAAATGGGCCTGGCCAACTAAACAATGGATAGCAATGGATGTTGACATGCTTGAATGGGTTCACAGGAAAAGGAAAGGCAGGGTCTTGGGTAACTTCTATGATTTTTCAGTTTGAATTCACATTCTTAGGTATTGTGAAGGGATTATGCCTGCTATCTGAAGGGACAATTGGTTTTGCCTTGGTGTGTGCAATGTCCATGTGTTCTTCTGCAACTTAGAGGTCTCCTGCTGAGGTTAGCTGAACTGGTTTTATGGGGAAATGTTCATTCATGGATTCCTTAAATGGGATCCTTCTTGGCACTCCTGAGTCATGGGTATTGGGAATCCATTTGGGGTCACAAGGCTTTGATAACACCAACATGCTGACTTGCCATTTTTAACAATTGGTTGAATTGTCCTCTGCTCTAATTGAGATTAACAAAGAGGATGGTAGCCACAACTTGAATCTAGTATTAGATTCAGGGATATTTAGAAGCACAGAAGTAGGAAGAGGAAACTCATCAGATGACAGAATCAAATATCACAAAAGCAGAACAGAAGAGCATCATACGCTCCAACTAAGCTCTGGAGCAATATAAGAAGACAATAGGGGGAGGGTGAAGGACTGCATATCTCCCCCACCATGAGCCCCAAAGGACGTGTGCCACTATGTCAGGCTCCATCCCAATTTCCAGAGTATATTTCAACATCTGAAAAATATGTATAAACTACTTCAAAATCTTACAATAATAATGTATGTGTTAAGAATTGAGCCTTACTAAGATGACATATCTTCCTAATACTTTCCATGTTTGGTTTTCCCGTAACAATTATCTGAAATGGCCAAAGTGTAACTTTTGTCTTTTCTACTGCATTGCACTTTGGACCCATAGTTATCACCAAATATCATCAAAAATAAAGAAATAAAACCTAAATGAATATTTCCCCTTCCACAATATTTCTACCCGCCGGAGGGCGTTCTCTGTCATAGCACCTATGCTGTGGAACGCCCTCCCGGCCGGAACTCGGGCTATGAAGGACTTGCTCCCGTTTAGACGGGCCTGTAAAACATACCTGTTTAAGCAGGCCTCTGGTGAGTAAGTCCTGCCCATGCCCCGCCATCTATTCTTCTGAGGATGATGTGCTGTTCATTGTTTTAACTGTGTTATTAATTACTGTACTGCTGTTGTTTTTAATTGTTTTTAACTGCTTATTGCCTGTATTTTACTGTGCCCTTCGGCTCCTGTAAGCCGCCGCGAGCCTCAGGGAATCAGCGGCATAGAAGCCCGAATAATAAATAAATAAAATAATAAAATATCAATTGGTATCAAATGACAACAGATATGTATGAAGCACAATATAGCTTGTCTACATAAAATTCATATATAATTTAATACTGGTATACAAAAAGATTTAATTTCTGCATCATTAAGGTTTTTAAAAACACGCACACACACACACAAACACCATGAAATTAAGAAAAATGTCTCCTTCCATATGCTCTCTTTTTCTATATATACTCCCATTATGTGCAATATAATGTATCTTTCCATAAAATATTTTTGAATCCAATTTTTCCTATAATAAAGATTGTGTGAACATATGTTTCTAACATACCTATTTAGTTCTGTAAGCAAACTTTGATCTGAAAATTGCATTACAGAAACTCAGTATAATCCAATGATAACCATATTTTAATCTCACTATTCTAGGAAATTTAAACTAATTCAGTTTGCTTTTTGAAAAAGAATGAGTAACTTAAATTTGTTTTAAAAGATACACTAAATGAAATTCTCCAAAATCCCAGATTTACAGGGAGGAATTATAGTTCCAAGAAGCCTAAAATAATAAGATTACTAGTAGGAATATTCTATCTATAATTATCAAAAGCACAATTTATAGCTATTCTTCTCCACAGTGATTAATAGCAGAAGTGGGGTAATATATTTATAAGCCTTACATTGCTAGAGTTATAAAGATGTAATTCTCCATCAATTTTCTTCACTGAGTAATTTTAGCAGCTTTCTTCCTACTATGGAAAAGAAGTGTTCAATAACTATGCAACCTGTTTCCAAAATTAACATAAACATTGCAAAATTCACAATAATTTTCTAGTGTTTGTACCTCATATGTGCCAAGCTAGAAGGGGGTAATAATTCCGAGAGTTCTATTAATGAGATCTTGAGTCTTGAAATAGTTCAAGATTTTCCATATCTTGGCTTAGTCATTAATCTAAACTGGGAACCAGAGTCAAAAAATCAGAAAGCAAATGGGAATTAGAAGAAACTAGACAAGCTCCTGTCTAGTTTCTTCTATGAAGGAACTACACAAGCTCCTGAAGTGACAAGGTATATCTTTAAATACTATAGTTAGGATGCTCCATGCCATTGTATTCCATATATCGTTGCTGATTCAATGAAGAAATCAACTAATTTGAAATGAGTGGTGGTAATTTTTATATAAATACTAGGCATGAAAAAAATGAAACGGAAATTAAAAGGATTCGTAAGAGATTCGTATGTAATGGGACTTTTGAGGTTTTACGTATCGCTGCCCCGAACCAGGAAGTAGACTTCCTTTTACGGTCCGTGAGGCCAACAATTTGCGTTAGGATCGTTAGAAATTCTTAAGAATTAATTAATTAATTATTGTACTACTCACTTCTCCCTGTCTTCTCCCCCTCATTTCCTTCCCGCCTTCATTTCAGCTTCTTCTTTTCCCGCATTTCTATGGGGAACTGGAAGTGACGCTGCTGTTAGGTAGGCAATGCATTCTGGAAAGTGTAGTCCTCCAGGCTTCCCCCCCCCTCCTTCTCTTCCCCGTTGCTCTGCTGCCATGCATGCCCCATCGCAGGGGCCTGCTTCACACACACACACACGCGCGCGTTTCTCCTCCTCTCTCGCCCGGCGCTCTCTCAGATGCTTCTCTTCCCCGTTGCTCTGCCTTGCCCCATCGCAGGGGCCAGCTTCAGCCCTCCAGGTACGTGTTTTGGACTTCAACTCCCACCATTCCTCACAGCCTCAGGCCTCTTCCTTTTCCTCTCAGCCTGGGCAAACTTGGGCCCTCGCTCCCTCAGGATCGGGGTGAGAGAGAGGCAGCGAGGAGCGAGGGGGCTCCTCCTCCTTTTTTTTGCTGCTTCCAAGAATAGAAACCCCCCTCCTTCCCTCTTTCCCTCCCTCCTTCCTATTTGGAGAGTCCCATCTAGAATTCAGTGTGGTTTATTAAAGTTTTGGCCTACAACTCCCAGAAATCCCAGCCAATTTACCAGCTGTTAGGATTTCTGGGAGTTGTAGGCCAAAACCATCTGGAATGCGCATGCTCTGGCATACGAATTTCTAACGAATTTCGTTAGTACTTAAGTTACATTTCCGAAATTTTTGGGAAATTTTTTGTAAGTCTTTCTTTTACTAATCAAACCCCCCCCCCCAATTTGATTTAAGAATCGCCATTTTAGGATTCTAAAACATGCCTAATAAATACAGTGAACTACTAAAAAGATAAATGAATGGGTCCTAGAGCAAATCAAGCCTCTAGAAGTAAAGATGGCTAAACTGAGACTATCACACTTTGGACATAGCACGAAAAGACATGTGTGGATTGTGCAATTTATGAATCTGAACAAAATGTTAATTTCACAGAGAAATATATGACTAAGTTAACTGACATCAATACTTGCATCATGTAGATAGCACACAAACCTGTTAATGGCCATTTCCTGAATACCCTATATTCCATGACATTTAACTGGCAACACTGCAGAGGACATATAAATGGCGCAATATGAAAAAACAGGTATTTGACTAGTGGGTTCTCAAAGGCAAAGGAAAGTTAAAAACTAACAATGTAACAAAAAAAACCTTCTTCAAGATCAGTCAGGAAGTGTTAATAAGGATGGTCAGGCAGCATTTTAGTTCCACATCTTCAACGATGTGTTACTCGGCAGCCAAAGAACCTTAATAACAGAAGCAGAATAGACAAACTGCTGATGTCTGCACTCCCTAAATCTCATCACTTCATAGAATTCAGAATCTTAAAATAATTGTTCTTTTGGATTTGTGGTCCTGTGTAAAAGACACAGGGATGGGTGTAATTCAGAGGCCAGAAGGTATAGGGTTGTCATGCTTAATTCTCTCCTTATTTACAGCAGTTACCTTGAAATTAGTCCTTTCATCTTACCATGTTTCCATAAATCCTTTTAGAAAAGAATAGCCATTGACTAACATTGAATTTAAGTTTTTTTAAAAAACAAGATTTGTGTTTCTAATCAATGTGAACAACAAATTATCTGCTACAATTATTCCCGAATGCCTTCCACATAGGAATCAACTTAGGAATCATTCACAAACTAAAATACCCAAATTGTACATGTAATCACTGCAGATACAGGGAAGCAAAATGTAGCGTGAAGCAGGGAAATTGGATTAAAAATGTCAATTTCCAATACAAAATTATGTCAAAGCAAATGATAAATTTATTGACTTGTTGCCAGATTTCAATTAATTATGCTTGCTACACAGTGCAGATCTAGCTTATTAGATGTTCGCTGACAGGGCTTATTAGGTGAAGTTTCTTCAATCAGTAAAAAAGCAGAATTAATGTCAGAAGCAGCACTGAAAGTAGTGGCTCAAAACAGCAAATCCTGACAAATGCAAAGTCCATAATAGAACTAACAGATAACTCCTACCCACCAAATCCCATTTTGTACTAATTTAGAGCTGTACATAACCCTTTGGAATTCACTAGTTAAAATCTGGAATTAAATTAAACTTCAAGTCTATTTTATACTTAAAATACTAGACTACTTTATATCAGTTTTCAGTTATATCAGGAAATTGGCATATGAAGTTCCTGTGAGTACAGAGAGAATCTTTTATAAATATCACTCAAGCAAATAAAAGTCTACTGCTAAACATAATCAGGCAAAAGTATAGGTCATTTGATTTAAGTGCCAATTCACTCTGTCCACAGCATTATCAGACAAATATCACACGCGCGCGCACACACCTGCATTTATCCAGTTTTTACATAACACTTAAAAAGGAAAAAAATGGAGTAATAAACATAAGCTAGGTGCAAAGATGGTTGCAATGTACAGTATATGTGCCTTCACCAGGAGTACTTCCCATTCTTGGTAGGTCACCAAGATCACCAAGGTCACCAAGACTGTATAAGCTGTTCAACAGTGGAACTGTCTGCCTCAGAGTGTGGTAGAAGCTCCTTCCTTGGAGGCTTTTAAGCAAAGGCTGGGTGGCCATCTGTCAGAGATACTTTGTAGGCATGAGCAAAAAAATGGAATTACATGAAAAATCGGATATGGACATATGAATTTCACTTTTGAAGTGAGTTTTGAACCATGCAGAAAAAAAGGGGGGGGATTCAGAATTTGAACCACTTACCATTTTTTCTCGGAAATATTATGTAATGTTTGGATGTCTCCCAAGGTTATTTAAATTTTCACAACCATTAAGCAACATTGGTAAAGGCAAGGGAGCTTTAAAATTCTCATTATTTCAGCCGGCGCTGCCAAAAGGGATGCAGTGGACATGGCTAATCACAATAATCTTAACTGTAGTTTGGGAAGGCCAGGCCCCCAATGGTAAAGATTTCAAAAAGCCCTGCTGTTAAACATTTCCCACAATGCATAGCTGCTCAGTAGTCAAATGATGGCTGAAGGACCCAAAAATAGAGGACTAAAAAAAGCAGGAAAGCAATAAGCAACTTTTACAAAACAAAGAGAACATAAACTGCTTAAAAACACAATAGAGGAAGCAAATGGTGAGTTTGGATGGTGCCTTTCTGTCCAGAAGAAGGGGATCAGTCTAGATGTCCCTTGATGAGGTCTGTACTATAATTTTTATTCACCAATTTAACACAGTTTGTGCCACACAACGTTTCTGGAGTATAACAACTACTTTCAAAGTAAAGATCACCCAATGAAACAGGAAATAACAATTTCAAACCAGGAACATATTTCCTTTATTATTAAAAATGTTTTTATAAAAACTTTGAAATTTTGCCAAAAATCCATGGATAAGTCAAAGGTTATGAAATTTGGTGAGCTAACAGTAGTCCATGTGTTCTACCACGGTAGCAAGCTTAATCAAGATTGGTCTAAAAATTGAGTGGGAATCCCCTGAAGTATCCCCAGTGCCAATGCTGTTTTTCCCTACTGTGTATGTGTGTCCGCATTAACAAATAGATTTGGAAGTTTTGGAAGTTTCAGAATTTTTTTTAAAAAAATAAATGACTTTAGAATTGAACCACCAGCACCCCCTACTTCTGAACTGAGTTTAGAACCATTTTTGATCAACCAAGCCTAATACTTTGATTGTAATTTTAATAGTGAATGCAATGTTTTAATGTGCATTTAATTTTAATTTTAATTTTCAGATTAAGTGTGTTCTGTTTGTTGTCCAAAGGCAGAGTGGGACTAGTATGTCCCTCAGTCAGGACACTGCACTTCTATTTATGCAGTCTAGAATTTCATTAGCTTCTTGGTCACTGAATCACACTGTTGTCTCATGTTTAGTTTGGGTTCTTCTAAGATGCCTGGACCCTTTCAATCCAGGTGTCACACAATCTATATTTAGACATTTCACTTTTCCTACCTAGAAGCAGTATCCTTGTTCAAATTTATTTTGATAGTTGTGGCTACATTTACCAATCTGTTACGGACATTTTCCATTCTGATCCTGGTCTCTGGGGTTACTGCTCCGCCTCATTTGATGCCAGATATAAATTTGATAAGCTTGTCTCCTATTGTTGTTCTAATCTATTGATGATGTTAAATAACATCAGGATCCAGACAGAATCAAGATGAAGAACCATCAGCACGTTTTATCTGTCTGCCAAATAAAACGTAGATCTGCCTAACTGTTACACTGTTTATCCCATAATTCACTAACTTGTCTTGCAAAAAATATTATTGGAGACCTTGTCAAAAGACACTCTGAAAACAAGATGTACTACATCCACTGTATTTCTCTGATCTACCAAGCATATAACCCTATTGGAAAATGAGAGAGATTAGTTGGTATGAATTATTTTTGAGAATCCCATGTTGACCTCACAACCTGCCACAGATGCAGGCAAAACGTCAGGAGATAATACTTATAGAACATGGCCATATAGTCTGAAAAACCTACAACAATCCAGTGATTCCAGCCATGAAAGCCTTTGACAATATATAATCCCAGGTTCGTTATTAATAATCACTTCATTCCTCCCTTAGTGTGTAGACTGTCTCTGAATAACTTTAAATCCTTTTTAGAGTTTTCCTTAATAAAATTCCTTCTTCAAGAAGCCTAAATAAAATATATCATTAGTTTCCCTCAAAATCTGAAAGAACTATAGATCTGGTACAGATGTTCAAGGGGGGGTGTTCCCAATTTTTGGAATATCTCACTTGTTGTTTCTGTATTACTTTATCATGGTTCCAAAGTTTTATGTTCTTTCACTCAGCTTGCGTTTCTTTATATACAACACAATTATTAAGTGTAAATTCTTTCTGTGGTCAAATTATTGTTTTGTAGCTTAATCCTACATTCTTTTCATTTGTTCATAATTTGTGAGTATTTATAGGTTGACATAGGCTGGAATTCGAGACATATTTACTTGGTAGTAAGCTCTATGAAACACAGTAGGACTTATTTCTAAGTCAATGTTCCTAAATCCTCTTAAAGCTCAATCCACTGTGTGTCTTTATTCACCTATAGCCTCTCCAGAATTGAACAATGTGCAAATAAAGTGTCCTTAACTTTGCAGTCTATGGGATTGTTTACATTTACTCTCAGAGAGGAACACGGTTTTCTTGTTTGTTTGTTTTTTTGTCAGTTTAAACTGGCTTTGCCCTTCTTTGGGAAAATCTGGAGGATACTCTGTAATTTACTAGAGTATACTATGGCTTCTGGGTAGTTTAAACAGCAGTGAAAGGTGGTAGATAGTGCTTATGTTGCCGTTGCTGCTCCTAGCTGCCCCTTTATGACTTCAGCAGAAGCACCCATGACAGCAAGGAGTTTGTAGAGCTCCATGACTGAATAGGAGCAGTGGTAGTAAAAACACAAAGGAGATGAAGTGCAGGCCACTGCGGGAGTGTGGATATGCTCCTGGGATGTCTACACAATCGCACTGGATTCAGCATGAATGTGCTGAATCCAGGGCTAGGCAAGGGCAAATTTACACCAGGCTAAACTGCTTGGTATATGTGACCCTTTACTTAGGGCCTTTTAAGACTAACTGATAATGCAGGGAATGTGGGATGACAATCAAGACTGCTGCTGGTTTCGGGTAGGAACCAGCCAAGGTGTCTTCACTCTCCCTAACACAGGCGAAAGTCCAAGTCCTGAGTCAAGATTCAGAGTTTCCACTGAGTTAGCTTAACCTAGGGTAAGGCTGTATTAAATGTTTAGCTGCCTCAGAGCTGATCCAAATAAATACATACTGACATAAGTGGGCAGTATAGAAATGCCCTTATAAAAGCGACATGGTTGCATACAGATATTTTTCCCATTCTATTCATACTTATTACTAGTAGAATGGTAGCTATTTTGGTGTATGTGTGAGTGAATGAGAGAAATAACACTTAGTGTTGGTTTTAGAGAATGCTGAAAACTAATGGGCAAAAATATAGTCAGCACACCCTCTTGTGCCATTATAAAGCAAAACAGACATTGACTTTCTGCATTAAGCACTAAATTTGGGAAAGCTATTTAAGCAAAAGCTTGGATCTATTGGAGTGACCTGACCTTGGTGGGAGCACTCTTAGTTGGAAATGAGAGTGAGAAAATATTCTCTTCACCAGAACTGCTGTCCTTGGCTTTGATAAGCCACTAAAATAGGAAGCAATTGCCTTACTATCTTCTTAAAGTCAGTTCAGAGTATACTAGGAGGAAAGCAAAATTTCTTTTTCATTTGCTTTCCACACACTTGAGTTGCTGAACACCAGCAAGTGATGGCAAAGAGCCAGAAGTTGTTGTATGTCTTTTTTTTCTTTTTCGTTTTAGTAATACCTGGTTTTGATAAGTAACAAAAGGCACCCTGATAACAGAGAAAGTACATTTATGAATTCTTCTAATCTCTTTAATTTTTTTCAATAGCTCTAAATTAAATCTCTCTCAATCTTATCCTTTTAGCCATCAGAAAATCCAGAGGGTATTTTGATCCAGACATCCATTGCACCAAAGATATTTCATTACAACACACAAACGAGGCACTTTTATTGAACAAGAACCCAATTATTTGACCTGGCTTCAGGTTTTATTCTACCCAAGCTGCTTCTATCTTGACACAGGGCTGCTAATCTCCTCTGACGGGCATTGCTATGTATCAGTTTGATACACTAAGATGATTCCCAGCTTTTCTCACATAGAGCTACTGATTAAACCAAGATGTCCATCTTAGCTTTCAAGGGCCAATGAATACCAATGAGGAAAGAGAGTTAAGTGTCAACTTTCCACCTCAAATATGAGAAACAATCAGAAATAGAAAAGTAAATGAAACATTTACTATATATACCTACGTATACACCAACTTAATGTATAAATTAGTGACAGGTTTTCTGTCCAAACTTTTGGACTTTAATATGACCCATGGGCACATTCAGGTTTATTCTGTGGTGAAGATAAAACATTAGCACGGTGATTTGGTCACCTTTGGGAGCCCTGAGGTGCAGATGTTGGTCGGTCTTTGTTTTTAAGGCTGGGAATCAGAGCGATTTGGACGTCTGCCAGATCAAAGCATTCCTTTGTTCACTGCACACCTATCAAACACAAATTTATTTATTTATTTAATTATTTCTAGCATTTTTACCCCGCTCTTCTCAACCCCAGAGGGGGGACTCAGAGCAGCCTAACAAACACAGTAAAATACAATATAAAACCCCCAAAAACATTCAGCATTAAAATACATTAAAATACAATTAACACATCATACACATTCACATAAGTTAAAAACAGTGTTCCGTCCATAAAAAGCATTGAGCCCTATTCATCAACTTTCCATTAAAATCCAATCTAAAATGCTGCTTTGTGCTAGTGTGCAAACGCCTGGTCCAATAGCCAGGATTTTACTTTTTTCCTGAATTCCAGGAGGGATGGAATAGATCATATGTCACTGGGAAGCGTGTTCCAGAGACGGGGAGCCACCACCAAGAAGGCCCTCTCCCTCGTCCCCACCAACCGCATTTGAGAAGTTGGCGGGAGCGAGAGCAGAGCCTCCCCGGAAGATCTTAAATTACGAGGTGGGACCTAGCGGCAGATGCGTTCAGACAAGTAAGCTGGGCCAGAACTGTATAGAACTTTAAAGGTCAAAACCAGCACTTTGAATTGAGCTCGGAAGTGGACAGGCAGCCAGTGGAGCTGACACAACAGGGGGGTCGTATGCTCCCTGTATGTAGCTCCAGTTAGTAATCTGGCTGCCGCCCGTTGGACTAGTTGTAATTTCCGAACCGTCTTCAAAGTGGTACTTATTGATCTACTCATATGTGCATGTTTTTTAATTTTTTTTAGCTGGGGCTAACAGCAGGAGCTTACCACATTCCACAGATTCAACTTACCTGCCTTTTTGTCAGCAAGTTCAGCAGCTCAGTGGTTTAACCTGCTGAGCCACCAGGGGGGCCTTTAGATTGGAATAGGTTTTATTTAAGATCAGATGCATACAGAAACATCAGAAATATCTTATTTTCACCTTTTCAAAGTTCTTAAAATCATGCAAGAGAGGTTTTCTCAGATTTTGCACCTGGGCTACTGAAATAATGTCCAAATTAAGTTACCTAAAGGGAAGGTCAAATTACATGTTTATTTGAGGGTTTTTTCTACCTAGCTTTCCTATCTAGGGCCACTGTTCCTGGAAGTTTTAGATCATCTATATTTCTCTAAGTGATTATGAAAAAGTAGACACACCATATCTAGAAGTAAGCTTCTTATTTTCAAAGCCAAATGGGATGGGTTTCCTGAAGTGTGTTTCTCTCCCTATGTTCAACCTACTCTTTAATGCCTGCATCTCACAATTCAATAATTTGTGCCTCTTCTCATTCCCAGTTGGATTGACCAGTTGTCATTTTGTTGCCTTATAAAAGATGTTCAGTCATTCTGTTCATTCTGTTCATGCCACGTGTCTCATATATGATGGGATCTGAACCAGAAATATTATTGAAAAAATTATGTTGGAACATAATTTGTTCCAGTAAAAGAAGGAAAGAAAACCATGTTTTATTAATTTAGAAAAAATCTTGTCTCTCCTACGCACATGGATAGATACCTACTAGGCTTGGTTTAGAACCCAAAAATTGGGGTTCGAAAATCAAATGGGGGGGGGGTTGATTAGTAATAGAAAGACTTACAAAAAAAATTCCCAAAATTTCTAAAATGTAACGTAATTACTAACGAAATTCATTAGTAGTTCGTATGCCAGCGCATGCGCATTCCAGATGGTTTTGGCCTACAACTCCCAGAAATCCTAACAGCTGGTAAACTGGCTGGGATTTCTGGGAGTTGTAGGCCAAAACTGGAATAAATCACACTGAATTCTAGATGGGACTCTCAAAATAGGAAAGAGGGAGGGAATGAAGGAGGGAGGGGGTATTCTATTCTTGGAAGCAGCAAAAAAAGGAGGAGCCCCCCCTCGCTCCTCGCTGCCTCTCTCACCCCGATCCTGAGGAGCGAGGGCCCAAGTTTGCCCAGGCTGAGAGGAAAAGGAAGAGGCCTGAGGCTGTGAGGAATGGTGGGAGTTGAAGTCCAAAACACCTGGAGGGCTGAAGTTGGCCTGTCATGAAGCCTCTTCAAGGCTTTAGATCCTGGCAGGCAGGAGGGGCAGGGAGGGCCCATCCACTCCTCCTCCCCTGCCAGGATCTAAAGCGCATCAAGGCTTGGCATGCTTTAGATCCTGTGAGAAACCAACCTAATGTATAATAGAATGAATGCTAACTTATAGAGTAAGTGCCTAAATATTATAAGTAATCCAACTGGTCATATACCTACATTCCATGCATATGCAATAATACAGCAGTAATAACAATGGACGCGCCGCACACTACAAACGCTGTGCCCGAGTCCCTGGTTTTGCATATTTTCTTGTATAAACCCAATGTTCTAAAGTATATATAACAACTAAATAGTAGAAATTTTGAGAACCTGGGTATAAGAAGAGGTAGGGGTTAACAACATAAAATTCAAACCGAAGTGTTCTGACTCTGGTCCCTCCTCAAGCGGTGCAAACGGGCTCTTCTCTATGAGCCCGGATTCTGCAGCAAATCCTCCCCAAAGAATATGTATGTGCACGCAGGCAGCAAACGCTGTGCCCGGGCTTTTCCTGGGAGAGGCTGCCTCCCGGGCTCATAGAGAAGAGCCGTTTGCAGTTTGCACCGCTTGAGGAGGGACCAGAGTCAGAATACTTCGGTTTGAATTTTATGTTGTTAACCCCTACCTCTTCTTATACCCATTGTTATTACTGCTGTATTATTGCATGTGCATGGAATGTAGGTATATGACCAGTTGGATTACTTATAATATTTAGGCACTTACTCTATAAGTTAGCATTCATTCTATTATACATTAGGTTGGTTTCTCACGTGTTGTGTGCAACTACCCCAATACTCTTTGATGCTTTAGATCCTGGCAGGCAGAAGGGACAGGGAGGGGCCCAAGTTTGCCCAGCCTGAGTGGAAAGGAAGAGGGCTGAGGCTGTGAGGAATGGTGGGAGTTGAAGTCCAAAACACCTGGAGGGCTGAAGTTGGCCCATCATGAAGCCTCTTCAAGGCTTGGCACGCTTTAGATCCTGGCAGGCAGGAGGGGCAGGGAGGGCCCTGTTTGGCTGGAAGCCTGGAAAAATGTAAACAGAGAGGTTTACTCAAGAGTAAATCCACAAAGGAGGGCACTCGTCCAAAGTGCCCTCCTTTATGGATTTACTTTTGAGCAAACCTCTCTGTTTACTTCCTTGCAGATTTACTTCTGAGTAAACCTCTCTGTTTACATTTTTCCAGGCTTCCAGCAGAAAGAAGGAGCAAGTTTAGGGCTTGCCTTGCCAATACTTATTGGCAAGGGAGGCGGAGGGTGGTGAGAGAGAGGAGGGTGCCCCCTTACGACCTAATTACGATACTTAAGAAAATCCACATTTGAAGTTCTATAAACAAAGTCCACTTCCTGGTTGGTGTTCCAGATGTGGAAATACTCAAAAGTAGCATTTCTTACGAATCTCTTCCGATACCATTTAATTTTAATTACTCAGAGCCCATGCCTAATACCTACATTAAAACTCCAACCATCACTCAAGTCAAAAAAGAAGCACCATTAAAGCCCTGAGCCATATCTACACTGCCATAAAATGGTAGTGAATTGCTGAATTACATCAGTGTAGATGGGGCCTTAGAAGAGTCCGACTTCCTGGGCCACAGAAGAAGGCAATAGCAAACTTGTTCTGAAGAAGAAATTTTCCTTGGAAAACCCCTTGGTAGAGTCAAAATGAGTTGGAAAATGCAATCAGAGCAATAACTACCAAACAATTTGAAAATGGACCAGTGGGGGTTTTAAGTACATTCATTATTTTTAAAGAAAAGAAAACTACTCTTGAGTTTTGTGTGGAAATAAAGCTTTCTTCTTCTTCTAAGGGAACTACCATAAGTGATTTTCTTTAGGATCATAGCTGGGAAGAGAAGGTTGCAGCCCCATTAACATTATTTTCTCATTATTCCTATTAAATTAAATGTCCAACTCCCTGGTAGGGTGGTTAATGACTCATTTACCATAATTTCTTATTTAACATTCTATTTCCATGCTCCGAAGGCATAATCCAAGGATAGACAAAGTGGAGACCACCAGAATTTCGACTGTAGTTTCCAGCATTCCTCACAGATACTGGGAACTGCAATTAAACAACTACTGGTAGGCTAAAATTGGGCTACTTATACAGTAACCGAAACAGACTCACTTCATCTATGTTCCATAAGTTAGCATCACAATGGAAATGATGTTTACATGTTTTCAGATTTATATGAAAATCAGTTCTGCAGCAGATCAAATGTGCCAAAACTTTGATTGTCTTCAGCCAGAATCCTCTCTAAAATGCCACCTTAAACATGCCCTACACTAATATGGCAATATGATTCAAATTTAAATCACTATGGCTGCATCCCATGAGCTATCTGACAGGGAAAGCTAAAGACCCTTCTACAAACTGCAAATTCCAGGACTCTATAGTATGGTACCATGACAGTTAAACTAAAATGGTGAACTGTTTTAATGTATTTATAATTGTTTTTAATCTATGCTAAGTGTATTTTATGCTTTGTTATTATTGTTCAGCACCAAATGGTGCCTGTTGGTAGCTGTCCTGAGTCCCTCTTTGGCGGCGAGAAGGACAGGATTGAAATGCTCCTAATAACAGATAAATAAATGAATAAAATCATAGATCATTGTGTTTTATAAAAGGGTCCAAGATTTAGAATGGATACTCTGTGTGTTCTCTTGGTGGGTGCTATCACTGGATGTTTTTGGTACTCAACTCACTTAGGTGAATAGTACTCTTGTTATATATTTTAGTTACCCGGCCAGTAACAACAAAATCACTTAATGCTACCAAGGTCAGAGTTTTCATTCCCCTCCCTACTCACTCATTCTCCCAGAAGTAGGGAGAGATTGATTTAAAGCTTCATTTTTATTTCATTATGATAGTGCCACACAGTAGTAGAAGCCAACAAAGTGCGACCAAACTCCATAGTTCAACAGATCATCAAGTTCAGAACAGGCCAGTAAACTTTCTTTTGGAGGAAAAGAGGGATTCTATGATAACAGAAAAGATGAAAACCAACAATTGAAGTTCTGTTCCCCAAGTTTATGTCTAGGAGAGAGAAATGGTTTCTAAACTTTGAGATGAAGATAACCAGGGCTGTAAACATTTATCTCTGTGAAGTAGTTTGTACAGTAGGGATGTTTAACCACTTAATCTTTTGTAGAAAACACAGAGTAGTTCTCACAGGCAATGATACCCCAAAGAAGGTAACCTTGAAGAAACAAAAGTTGTTTTAAAAGAAAGATACTATCATTTTTTAAATTCTCCAGAAGTTTGTTTTGCAGGCAGAAATTGCAATGTCAAGTGGTGTCCACCTTTATACGGCATGGGCCAAAGGCCAATAAACTGTGGATTCAACTCTTGGCCTCATGAATACATATTTTTGCTGCAAAGGCTATTCAGCCCCAGTCTTTTTATAGTATATTAACAACTTGAATTAAATAAATGTTGCAACATCTCAACACACTGGAGGATATTTCTGTTTGTTTGTTTGTATATGAATGTGTGCACATACACACACTGCATTGTCATATGCTAAATAGTTTTGCATTATTATAACAGATAATGCAAAAAATGTAAATAATCCCAAATCTGTTTTCCACTCCAAACTAAAGAAAGATTGGCATGATCACTTTTTGTGAGGTGGAGGATTGGTTTAAACCTTTTGATGTTAGTATGATATTAGTAGGTTAAACTATTATTTTGGTTTAGCAGGAATTCAAACAAATAAATGGATGCTAAAATTAACAAAATGTATGAATTTTCAAAATTGTATGTATGTACAGTATGTATGCATGTATAGTTATATTTATCATGTCAGAAGCAAGTAGAGGGTACAGTTTAAATGCATTTTAAAACACAAAGTTTAAAAACTTGGCCTTATGCTATTGACCAGAAGCTGGCCACTTGGAGTGCCTCTGATGTTGCTGTGAGATGGTCCTCCATTGTGCATGTGGAAGCTCAGACTGCATTGTAATAGATGGTCTGTGGTTTACTTTTCTCCACACTCATATGCTGTGGACTCCACTTTGTAGTCTCATTTCTTAACGTTAGCTCTGCCTCTCGTGGTGCCAGAGCGCAACCTATTCAGTGCCTTCTAAGTTGTTCAAACTTCTGTGTGCCCAGGGGAAGTCTCTCATTCAATATCAACCATGGCTTGAGGTTCTGGGTTTTTGCCTGCCACTTTTGGACCCTTGCTTACTGAGGTGTTCCTGTGAGTATATCTCTCGATCATATATATGCAATGTACTGTAAATTAACCACTTTCAATAAAGTTGGTTGCATTTTTGCTAAAGCTTTCTGCATTTTGTGCAAAAAGTCTCAGCAGTGGGAAACCCTCCCAGGCATATCATGAAAGAAATGAACCTAGGACACATTCAGACAAGGTCTATAATGCAGGAGCTCCTGCGGTTTTACTGAAGGCATCCAAATGAAATCTTTGGTAAAAACAGAATTAATTTGAGACAAAGCAGGAAAACCCTACTTTGTCCTGAATTAGTTTGATGCTCCATTAGACCCGGATCTTCCTGAAAAATTGTTCAGGCCCAGCTTACCTGTCCAAATGGATCTCTCCCTATCACCCATCCTGGAGCTTAAGATCATCTGAGGAGGCTGTGCTCTCAGTCCCACCTCCCATGCAGGTGTGATTTGCGGAAACGAGAGACACGGCCTTCACAGTGGTGGCCCCTCAGCTGTGGAACTCCCTCCCCAGAGATATTAGATCAACCACCTCCCTCCTGACCTTCCTTAAGAGTGTGAAAACATGGCTTTGTGACCAAGCCTTTAGAGAACTTGTGAAATAGATAGACTTGGAGCAATGTGCAATGACCATTTGAACGGCCAGGATTATGCTCGTGGATTATGTATTTAACTCTGTATGTATTGTTTTTAAATGTTTTAATTGTTTTTAATATATTTTTTAATATTTATTTAAGTGTACATTTTAAGGCCTGTGTGTAAAGCCACCTTGAGTCCCCTCCGAGGTGAGAAAGGTGGGGTAGAAATGTCATAAATGCATACATACATACATACATACATACAAAGATACATACATAATGGAGGATGGGTCCTGGGACTAGTGGGGAGTTAGTTCCCACAGCTCAGGGGTGCTCATTGCGTCGATCGCAAGCTACTATTCGATCTTCGGCCCTCTTCTAGGTGATCTTTGGGCCTCACCAGAAAATAGGGCGTGCACGCCCAGCGCGCACGCGCGCTCCCACCGCTGGCCTCTTCTCCCACGGTGGTTTTTCCGCCTGCGGGGCATTTCAGGAAGGAGAAAGCGTGAGGCGGAGCATTCGAAGGCTCCGCCTAGTGCTCCCTCACCCTCTGGACCCAGAGAAGTACAGAGGGAACCCACACCCTCTTCAAATTCCCCCTAAAACTTCTAAAGTAAAAAACCTTACCAAACAGCAATTAGGCCTTTTTGCATGTTTTTTGGAATGTTGCAACATGGTGCTGGGAAGGGGAATAACTCCTGCCCCCCCCCCCCCGGCCTGGCACAATATTGGTATGTTCCAAAAAGCATGCAGAAAGGCCTAATGGCAGCCCAGTAATTATTTCTTTTGTTTAGGGGGAATTTGGCTTGTCCCCATTGGTTGTTACCGCGCTACAATGGTGACAATGCATGGGAAAGCCTGCTTCTTTGGGCACCCATGTGGACAGCAATGCAGGAGAAAATGGGTTACTTTAACCCATTTTCTCCATTGACAAATTGCTATCTGGAAGCAGCCCTAGAGAAAATTTAACCCTTCTACAACCTAGGCATTTGATACTATTCTGAGTAGTTAAATATTTGACTGATTTAATTTTAGCCATTCTCTCCTTTTGCTCGAATTCTCTTTACTCTCAAGCAGTGAGGTCCAAAATCTACTAGGCACTAGAACTGATATAACCAAAGGGAAAACAAAGTTTAACAGCTAGCAGTAGCACAACTTCGAAAGCCAAGATTGTTATGAAAGAGAAATGACAGGAAAAATAAAGTGGCAATGTCTCGAAATGACAGTATTCCTAATTATTAAATTAATTTTAGAAAAATACCTATACCAAGTGCATTAAGCAGGATTTGGGGAGCGAAATGTCAATACTCGGTGAGTCAGTAGGAGACTGCCCACAGGAACGTCCATTACTCTAAGTCACTGAAGCAATTCAACACAGGCAAATTTGATGTTTTTTCCTGCATTCTCCTGGAGCTCAGAAGACACTTTCTAATTGGTTCCAGTTCCACATTTCCCTACACTTCAGAGACAGTTCACAGATGAAGAAATACAGCCAAGATGTGGAAATCCCCTTGCATTGTAGGATGGAATCTGTGTTGCATTGTCTATGAACTGTTTTATAAATATATGTATTTATTTACTATATTTACAATATTTTCAATATTACTATATTTATAGCCTGCCTTTCTCCACCCCAAGGAGGACTCAAGGCAGCTTACAGATAGGCAACAATTCAATGCCTTAGCAACAATGTGCAAAATTTAGTTACATTAAAACATTTTTAAAATACAACAGTCACTATAAAACCACACTATCTGCAAACATAACGTGGAAATTGGGAGGAGGTTCTTAGTCTCTTGCCATGGGAAAATATTATTTTGGACACTAAAGAATCTTTCATAGAGATTTTTTTGCTGGTTTTTTTAAAGCTGGGGGAGGGTTTTATTCAAAAACATTGCAAACCATGAGATGTTTTATATTCTTTTTCAATGTCTAGGATTTTGTGCCAAGGGCTTTGTGGGAGGGTTCCCTCAGGATTTATAATCCCATTAGATATTTTTATTTCTCCTGCTGAGTGTTGTGTTAACATATAATTCAAATGACATAGTTGGAGAATCTTTGCTTCTTTTGAGCTATCAGAAGAGACTCAAATAAGGCAGCACAGATACACACACAGTGATAGCAAATTAATCTAGTGACATGATATCCCAACCAACTGAAGCAGAATCAGTTTCTTTATTAATCTGTCATTTTGTCAGGAATTTACTTGTCATTGGAGATTTTGCTGGTGCCATATCTGTAACCTTTCCAGTAGCATTCTAAAACTCAGCATAATTGTCTCCCCAGCACTCCCTGCAAGGATCATTTCGCCCTACTATGATTTGTTTGGTTTCTTCCATATTTCAAGAGTTTGAGAATAACTCTTTCACTAGCCACTTCCCTCTGAATGCCTTAAATTCCTAAATAAGATGCATTCTCATTGTCATTACCAGGCATGGTTTCGAATCCAAAAATGGCGATTCTAAAATCAAATGGGGGAATTTTTATGATAAGTAAAAGAAAGACTTACAAAAACCAAAACTTGAATAAACCACACTGAATTCTAGATGGGACTCTCCAAATAGGAAGGAGGGAGGAAAGGAGGAAGGGAGGGAGGGGGTATTCTATTCTTGGAAGCAGCAAAAAAAGGAGGAGGAGGCCCCCCCCTCACTCCTCGCTGCCTCTCTCTCACCCCGATCCTGAGGGAGCGAGGGCCCAAGTTTGCCCAGGCTGAGAGGAAAGGAAGAGGCCTGAGGCTGTGAGGAATGGTGGGAGTTGAAGTCCAAAATACGTACCTGGAGGGCTGAAGTTGGCCCCTGCGATGGGGCATGGCAGCAGAGCAACGGGGAAGAGAAGCATCTGAGAGAGCGCAGGGAGAGAGAGGAGGAGAAGCGCGCACACGTGTGTGTGTGAAGCTGGCCCCTGCGATGGGGCATGGCAGCAGAGCAACGGGGAAGAGAAGAAGAGGGGGAAGCGTGGAGGACTACACTTTCCAGAATGCATTGCCTACCTAGCAGCAGCGTCACTTCCAGTTCCCCATAGAAATGCGGGAAAAAGAAGAAGCTGAATGAAGGCGGGAAGGAAATGAGGGGGAGAAGACAGGGAGAAGTGAGTACATAGTACAATAATTAATTAAGAATTAAGAATTTATTACGATCATAACGCAAATTGTTGGCCTCAAGGACTGTAAAAGGAAGTCTACTTCCGGGTTCGCGGCAGCGATCCGTAAAAGCTCAAAAGTCCCATTACATACGAATCTCTTACGAATCCTTTTAATTTCCGTTTCATTTTTCTCATGCCTAGTCATTACTGATAAGATTTCAGTTTCCCAGGTGTTTTCCTGTTATCTGCAATGGCTAGTCTCTTATAATGCTATGTACCTAGACCAGCATGGTTTTGCCAGGAAGGATGCACTTTGATGGCCTCCATGATCAGAAATCAATCTTCATTGGCTTGACACTGGGTGCCAAGTCACTCCACATGAAGGTTAGATCCAGATGTAATTTTAGGGCTAGCTGTGCCCTTTCAAACTTTCTTTGGATCTTCATTCTGTGAGCATCCAAATTTTCAGCTCATCCTTTCACCTGATCTACAGCAGATAGCACTTCCCTCTTTGATCTTTTGCTGTAGTTGTCTCTTTGCTTTTTCTTCATTGTTGCCTCTTTACCAAGCTTTTGTTGTGCTCTTCTTTTCACATTTGTCTCTCCTTTTTACAATTTGATTGTTAAGTCATGCTGTTCAGGTTGTGTGCACTATATCTTTATCCAGTTCACCCACACTCCCATCTCTCAACAAGTTCTCTTTATATTTTAGTTTAATACTTCTGAAAATTTCTGGTTAATTGTCCCTTTTTTCTTTCTCCTTGGGAAGGGTTAAGGGTTGATTAAGGGTTGATTAATACCTGTTTGAGGTGTTCCATGCTGGTTTTTGTCGGATTGTGGTTCAGTCACATTTGGGCCCCCTGTGGTCCAGGTGTCAGTTGGGTAAATGAATATCAATGTGGAAAGAGACCTGGGTTACTATTTATTTATTTATTTACAGTATTAAATAAATAATACTGGGGGTGGGGGTGGGACTCAGGGCCGCTTACAAGGCACAATTAGATGTCGGCAACAGTACACAATTTAAAATCATTAATACAACAAGATTAAAAACATCAAAATTAAACAATTATTGGCAATCAAATTACATTAAAAATTCCATCTATAACAAGTCCACATTCAATCAATAGCGGAAGCCGTATTTTCATGGCCATCATCATATTAGTCCATTCCCAGTAGAGTGCTGCATTAAGTTATTGTGCAAAGGCCTGGTCACACAACCATGATTTTACTTTCTTCCTGAAAACTAGGAGGGAAAGGGTCAACTGTATTTTGCTTGGAAGCGAATTCCACAGGCGGGGAGCTGCATCCAAGAAGGCCCTGTCCTTTGTCCCTGCCAGCCGCAATTGAGTTGCTGGTGGAAGTGAGAGCAGGGCCTCCCCAGATGATATTTAAGTTACGAGGTGGGACGTAGAGGCAGATGCGTTCGGACAAGTAAGCTGGACCAGAGCCGCATAGAGATTTAAAGGTCAAAACCAGCACTTTGAATTGAGCCCGGAAGTTGACAGGCAGCCAGTGGAGCTGACACAACAGGGGGGTGGTATGCTCCCTGTATGTTGCTCCGGTTAGTAATCTGGCTGCCGCCCATTGGACTAGTTGAAGTTTCCGAACCGTCTTCAAAGGCAGCCTCACGTAGAGTGCGTTGCAGTAATCTATTCGAGATGTGACAAGAGCGTGGACCACCGTTGCCAGATCAGACTTCCCAAGGTGCAAGCGCAGCTGGTGCATAAGTCTTAACTATGCAAAAGCTCCCCTGGCCACCGTCGAAACCTGGGGTTCAGCGATGAGTCCAGGATCACTCCCAAGCTGCGAACCTGCGTCTTTAGGGGGAGTGCAACTCCATCCAACACAGGCTGTAACCCTATGCCCTGTTCAGCCTTTCGACTGACTAGGACGACCTCTGTCTTGTCTGGATTAAGTTTCAATTTGCTAGCCCTCATCCAGTCTGACATAGCAGCCAAGCACCGGTTCAAAGTCTCGACAGCCTCCTTAGTAACAGGTGGGAAGGAGTCACAGATCTGGACGTCATCTCGTACAGATAACACCTTACTCTGAAACTCTGGATGATCTCTCCCAGTGGTTTCATGTAGATGTTAAATAACATCTAGGACAGAACTGAACCCTGAGGGACTCCACAAGACAACTGTTGCGGAGCCGAATAGGTGTCACCCAGTAACACCTTCTGAGACAGACCCTCAAGGAAGGACTGGAGCCACTGCAAAACAGTACCCCCAAGCCCCATTTCTGTGAGGCATCCCAGAAGGATACAATAGTCAATGGTATCGAAAGCCGCTGAGAGGTCCAGCAACACCAACAGGGACACACTCCCCCTGTCGAGCTCCTAAGGTGACCAAGGCTGTCTCAGTTCCATGTTCTGGCCTAAAGCCAGACGGTGCCGGATCAAGATAATCGGTGTCTACCAGAAACCCCTAGAGTTGCGAGGCCACCACATATTCCATGACTTTACCCAAATAGGGGAGATTGAAAACTGGCCGATAGTTGACTAATTCAGTGGGGTCCAGTGATGTTTTTTTCAACAGTGGTTTTATAACAGCTTGTTTTAAGCTGACTGAAATTTTTCCTTCCTGTAAGGAGGCATTACCCACCACCTTCATCCAATCTGCCAAACCCCCTCTGGCTTCCTTTATCAGCCAGAATGGGCAGGGGTCTAGGATGCATGTGGTAGGCCTCGCCTCTCCAAGGATCCTGTCCATGTCCTCGAGCTGAACCAATTGAAACGAATCCATCAAAACTGGACAAGCAGATGCTCGTGTCACATCTTCAGAGACTGCCATTAAAGTGGTATCGAAATTGGAACAGATCAAAGCAACTTTGTCCGTGATGAACCGAGCGAAATCTTCACAGCGGTCCACCAAGTCATCTGGGATCTCGCACTGCGGCAGATTTAATAGTCCTCTGACAACTCGGAACAATTCTGCTACACAGTTCTTAGCGGAGGCAACCTTGGCCACAATAGATGTATTCTGTGCAGCCTTTGTTGCCGCGTCATAGGTTCTAAGATAGGAAACCAGACGCGCTTGGGCTGATCTGCTCCGCTTCTGACGCCACACGCACTCTAGCCTCCTCTGTTTTCGCTTCATTGCTGCCAGCTCCTCAGTAAACCAAGGAGCTGGTTCAGCTCGGTTACTAGAGAGGGGGCATTCTGGAGCGATCGTGTCAATAGCCCTACTTTCCACCTCAAATATGAGAGACATACAAAAATAGCAAGCAAATTAAATGAAATAATAATCATATATACTTGTATATAAGTTAACGTCATGTATAAATCAAATGAAGGTTTTTGGTCCAAAATTATAGACTTTGATATGACTCATGTATAAGTGGAGGGTCATTCTGTGGTGAAGGTAAAGCACTAGCACTGTGGTTTGGTTACCCTTGGCCCCCTGAGGTGCAGGTGTTGGTTGGTCTTTATTTTTAAGGCTGGGAATCAGAACGGTTTGGATCTCTGCCAGATCAACACACCCTCTTTTTTCACACCATATCTATCAAACACAATTTAGTTTATTTATTTATTTATTATTTCGATTTATATACCACCCTTCCCAAAGAGACTCAGGGTGGTTCACACCAGTGAACAACATAATCACAACATAATTAAAAACATAATAAAACAGATTGAGGCAAGAGTGGAATTTAACAGCCTTAAAGGTTAAATGCCTGTCTGAAGAGATTGGTCTTGCAGGCCCTCCAGAAGGCCTGTAGATCAGTTACTGCTTGAGCCTCCTCTGGGAGGGTATTCCAAAGGGTAGGCGCTACTACAGAGAAAGTATGCTGCCGCGCCGATGGCAGGCGGGAGATCTTAAGTGATGGAACCTCCAATAGGTTTTGATCCATGGACCGTAGTGGTCTCTGGGTAATGTGCAGGAATAGGTGGTCCTTCAGGTACACTGGCCCCAGACCATGCAAGACCAGCACTTTGAAGGCAATCCGGTACTCGATGGGGAGCCAGTGCAATCGCTGTAGGACTGGAGTGATGTGGCACAATAGTGCCGCACCAACCAATAGTCGAGCCGCAGCGTTTTGCACCAGCTTAAATTTCTGGATTACCGACAGAGGAAGGCCAATGTAAGGGTGTTACAGTAGTCCAGTCTTGAGATGACCATTAGAGCAGTAAGTAAACAAATAAAAAATAAAAAAACAACAACTGTGCAGTATAGCAAATGGAGCCTGGATTAATTTGGGCAGGGTGAACCTTTTCTATTTCAATCCCACCGTTGCCACCAATATTGCAAGAGAGTGTTATACTTATAAAGAAGACAATTGAGGAAATGACCAAAAGTCTCCTTCTTTAATTTTCTTCAGTAGCTGCCACCAACCCTAACACTGTAGGAATTTGTTAATATTCTGCTTGCCACAAGCACCTTAACTAGTATTCCCTTTGGCACCAGGCTTCCACTAATATGTGAGGAGGTGCTGAGGTGGTTTTGCCCCTTTAAAACACAAACTGGCTTTTAAAGTTCTTTGGTAAAATGAGGCAAACCTTTGAGAACAGAGGCAAACTTTGAGGCTTTACTTTTAAACTAAACAAAGAATGTTTATTGATGTAACAAATGTTGAAACTGGCTCACATGCGTAATGATTACAGTTCTAGGCAAAATCTTAATGGTCCCTTTAAAACATTGTTCTTAAAAATCTTAGTTACAAAAAGTCTTCTTTGAACACAACAGGATAACTAACAGGATCCCTCGCTGAATAGTTTCTCCCTAAACTTAAGCTCAGATAGTTAACTGACAAACTGATCTGTCTTCTTCCCTCACACTATCCCTTTCTGAATAGCTGTGAGTATAGCCACTAACTTTCCAGTTAGCCCCCCAAAATCCTTCAGGTTTCTCTGGCTAGTCTAACCACTCTTCCTTTAAGAGCTATCCAGTTCCTTTAAGAGCTATAATGGCCATCTTTAGCTTTCTGAGGAAGAACAGAAAGAACTGTTGTCCTTTATTCACCTAGTCTTCAATATCAGCCAAGCTATTTATGGCATATGGGTAGAAAATCTCATAAGGCCCTACACTGAATTTGAGTAGAAAATATGTGTGATTTTATGAGAAAACAATAGACTGTATAAATGACTGGAATGGGCAATGTCACATTCTACACAACATGGGGGAAATTGTAAGAATCAATCAAATGCACTAATTCATATTGATTCTCTAAAGTGCCCTAAAGAGACCAGAGAGAGAGAGAGAGAGAAAATTAGAGTTATGACTAATGGCAATACCTTGAGTCAAATCTACAGGTATACAGAGAGAGTATGTATTGTTTTAAGTGTACTTTGACCATGTTCTGGAAAAATCACATTTGTGGAAAATCCTTCTGCAAGAGGATTTGAGGGACAAATAGGTAAGAAAGTCTAGTTTAATCAACTCTATTTCATGCACTTAAATATGGATACAATACATATTGAAATTGCAACCATACAACACAAGATATATTCCTTCCCACCGCACCCACAGCGATCTGGTTGTATTTATTTTCCTTCCTATATCCCCCAGGGTCTTCTGAAGTGTGAAAGTCAAGATATTTTCATATTTGTTTCACAGTTAGCATTTATTTCTTAGAGAAAAAGGTGCTATTTTCCATGCCTGCCTGAACAAGACATTAATCCATGTGAGTTCCTGCTTCTTTCTCATCAGTGACTGTGTAGTAGACTGCAACAATTCAGCAATCAGAAAATCAAACTACCTATGTGTAGAGATTATGCTGATATATAGTGGGACACTTCAGATAAGTGCCACCAGAGTCCTCATAGTGAGCCAACAAGCTGGTTGGTCAGCTGGCCAGTGGCTGCATGATATGACACCAACCCAGTCTGGCAGCTAGATGAAGTCT
>JARBWK010000001.1:98771007-98821054 GCA_030556195.1 Anolis apletophallus
CCTCGGAACCTGCCGACTAGCCACTACACGGCGGAGGGCATTCTCTGTAGCCGCCCCAAGTCTCTGGAATGGCCTCCCGGAGAGATCCGCGCCATCCGCGCTCTCCTGCCCTTTCGCAAGGCCTTGAAGACTTGGCTTTTAGGAAGGCGTTCGGCTCTTAATTCAACCACATTGCCCGCTTGCCGCCTATGGTTCCCCCAGGTTTTTATCCCGTCCCCAGCCTTTGCTGAGGGTTGTGCTCTTAATATGTTTTAATCTGTTGTGATGTGTAATATGTTTTTAACTGCTTAATTGTTTTATTTCTGTGTTTTTGCTTCTTTGTAAACCGCTCTGAGCTCCGGAGTGAGCGGTATACTAAATCGAAGTTAATAAATAAATAAATAAATAAATAAATAAATAAATACTTACAACATGGGTCTTCAGCATCAGTTGAGCGACAGAGCTCTACGCCACTCATTAGACGAGGCAGACTCACTTCCAGCAGGGCTTCATGGCTCAACTGGGGTACAGCATGTATGACGCTGTGCCCAGAACACAGGAGGTTTCCCGTGTTCTGTTGAAAACCATGGGGCCAGCGCAGGGGGAAGCCATACTGTGATGCTTCCCCACATGTGATGTGGAAGCGTTGCTGCCAGCGAGGTGAGCCACGGGGTGCCAGGATTGCCCCACTGCCCCACTGTTTCACCATGGAGGCTAGTGAATTGCCCCACAGGACCGTATCAATTTGATGAGGTTCTTAAAATCCTCACACATGGTAATTAAAGGGTTACACTTCCCCATAGGACACAGGTTTGCAGCCTGGGGGTTCTCCTGGATTCAAAGTTGACTCTTGATGCCCAGGTGTCAGTGGTGACTGGGAGGGCTTTCACACTGTTAAAGCTATGTGCCAGATGCAAACATACATCAAGAAGCCTAATTTGGCCATAGTGGGCCATGCCTTAATTACATCCAGATTGGGTTACTGCAATGCAATCTACATGGGACTGCCTTTGAAGATGGCACAAAGGTTGGCAGTGAGGCTTCTAATTGTAGCTAATTATAGGGAGCATATGACAATCCTATTAAAGCAGCTCCAGTGTGTTTTCTTTGGGCTGTTGTATTTTATGGTGCTTTTATTTTAATTTGTATCATTTTGTAGATGTAGATTGTTTTTGCATTTATGTCTTGTGGACATTCTGTCCAATGTGTCAACCACTGTGACTCCCTTTGGGGAGATGGTGGAGAGAGATAAAATTAAATATGTTTTTGTTATTATTATTTTAAAAGGGACAGTTCATGTTGCCATTGTTGTTTTCTGATGAAGAGTTATTGGGTTTTTTTTGTTCTTTCTGGGGTTTTTTAATGGCTTCCAGTATTTTATCCTACTCTTTATGTCTTTAGTTATAAGGTGTATGCGTGTGCGTGAAGGGGGAGGGGCTGATGGAAGGAATCCCAGTAGATTGTGGCAATGCAAAAAGTAGCAACATTCAATTATCCTTGGTCTGAGAAATATTCTAAATGTGTATTAGGATCAAAGGCACAGGGAAATAAAGAGGTCTTTATAACTTTTTAATTCTTTGCTGCAGAAGGAAGAGTGGTTATTTGGGTTTTTGACTTGGGGACTACATCCTTTGCAGGAACCTTCTAAAAGTGGCATGTGAGAGATGTATGGGTTCTCACAAAAAAGTTGGCCGAGTCAAACCTAAAATGAATATAATCACCCCCTTCCCACTATTCTACGTATCATATAAAACCAAGAAGCCTTTTACACTACACAATTATAACAGTATGATTCCATTTTAGGGGCCACAACTGCATTTTATGAAATTGGAGAATTGTAATTGAATCAGAGAGGGGGATTCAAAGTATCCCTCCTCAACTGCAAATCCCTGGATTCTATCAGCCAGACTCCTTGCAGCTAAAATGGAACCATTTTGCTATAATTGTCTAGTGTGAAAGGGCCCCAGGACAGGAAGAGATAGTATTTCAAAGATTGCAGTGAGAATGACAGCTTTTCACGTGCATATTCAAGTAATGGTGAAGGAATTAAGCAACAGAAGATCCATATTTTCACAGTAAACATTCTATGCTCACATAATCTAATTGAGTTGGAGGTATCAGGGAGAGAAAATGCAAGGCGAAAGATGAAAGAAATGCCAGTGTTTGGCTTGAGGTAAAGTTTGCCTTTATAGAAAAGGAGAAAAAAAACACATTTCCTTATTTTCTTTGGATAATCCAAGACATGTTGGAAGGGGATATTTGTGAGGGGGGATCTAGCACCACATCTTTCATTTTTCACACCATTCAAAGGATGCAGTTTTTCAACTCCCTGGCTTGGCCCATCAGAGCCGTGAAGGAAGTGAGAAAGGCAAACATGAACGGATGGAAAATCAGCTCAAAGGTTCTTTTTTGCCACTCTTTTTGTATTACCACAAACTCTCTTTAGTATTATTTCCTGCAGGGCTGCACAAGTCAGTGATGCCCAGAGGCTAGAATACACTTCATTGCTCACAAGTTATAGAGGGCTATATAATCAAAAGCTTAGTTGGTTCAGGCAGGAAAACAGTTCTATATTTTTAAAGTTTTCAGTAACTATTTGGGTAAAAGGTGTAGAAACAGTCCTAACACTGAACATTTAGGGATTGGGTACATCCCCAACATTTAGTTCTATGACTGAAGTCCTCATATGCTCATTTCCACACATAAGGAATTATTTTATATGGAGGAGCATCCTGATTATTAATCCCACACCTTGGAGAGATGCAACACAGGGAGCAGTGACACTATAGAATTAATGCAGTATAATTCTACAGTGTAGATATACCCCCAGAAAATGTAATTATTTGATTATTTTCTGTGTTTAACATTATTTTGAACATAATTATGTAAATAAGAATATTTTTGTTGGGAGAGGGCATAATAATTCGAGGAATGTTTCCTATATTAATGAAGGGACATATAATTAGGTTCTATCAGGGTGAAAAGGGTGCAGGTGATTACCCACAAAGCCCTAAACGGTTCAGGACCTGCCTATCTTCGTGATCAATCTTCGTCTACAAATCAACAGAAGCCCTAAGATCATCCGGGGAGGCCCTTCTCTCACTTCAACCTCTGTGTCAAGTGCGATTGGTGGGGACAAGGGAGAGGGCTTTCTTGGTGGTGGCCCCACTGGCTCTGGAACTCTCTTCCTAGGGAGATCAGACTGGCACCTACCCTATCCACCTTCTGCAAGAGCCTAAAACCATGGATGTTCTGCTGTGCCTTTGACTAGGCAGTTCCAAATAATTGGTTCAATATTATGTAAGTTCCAGCATTTTAGCATGGCCTTCCTCTCAACAATCCATGAACATTATCCTCCCATCCTTGACTTCTGAATTTTGCACTTTCCCTTAGCTCTATCTAGAAATTTGCACAAACCCAGAGCCCTCTGAACTCAGCACTTTTATCATTCTGTATGGTACTGTTTTTATGATGTTATGTATTGTGATATGTTTTTATTTAGTTTGGTTTTGATGATATCTTATTATGTTACGTTTTTAACTTTGTACTCCCTGGGCTTGTCCCTTTGTAAGCGGCCCCAAGTTCCTTAGGGGAGATGGAGGCGGGGTATTTAAAAAAACATTAAAAAATATTTTAAAAACCCTTTAAAATACATACATTAAAAGTTAGTCCTACCCAAGTTTTGAATAGCAGAGGCATCATTAGGAGAAAAATAGAGACACAGTCACCCAAGAAAATACAACTTACATTCTAAATCATATTCTTATTCCCTAGGACAGCCTTTTTGCTAGCTTTCAGAAGAAAACTGTTGCACTCCAGGCCAGGAAGAAACCCTCTGACTTCAAAACACCACATAGTTGAGTGAAAATGCAAGCAGTTTATTGTAAGTAATTTAAAAAACAGTAGCAGTAAAAACACTCCAAAGAAAGTAGGTAGAAAGATAAGCAGGAACAAATAATCCAGGAAATAAATCCTTCAAAGTACATGAAAAATCCACCCAGAAACTTCCAAGGTAAAACTCCAAATCAAGAAAACAAGCAAGGTATAACTTGAATCTTTCCAAGGCAAGACTGCAAGGTTTGCCACTATGCCTTGATCCAGTTCCAACGTTGCTTCATCTGTCCTCAGATTCTGTATTTGTCACGATGCACGGACCTGATCGGCCCCTTAATCACACAAAACAGAGACGGACTGAAGGCTAACTACTTTATTGAATATAAAAACAGTTCAAAAGGAATATTATCCATAAAAATAGCAATAGCAAATCCAAAGGCAAAAGGCAATCAAATGTCCAAAACAGCTTGGTAAAGAATCCAAAAGACTTGGCAAAGCTCCGCACAGCAATGCGGATTCAGGAACAAGGCAAGGTAAACAATGCAAGGCAAGACTTGGTAGGCCACTAGCCAACTTAGCTCCGTGGACCAGCTTCGCTTCACGTCTACTCAGAAGAGACGTGGCCGAAGTACTGAGGATCCTTTCCCACGGATCCTATACTTAATCTTTTCGCCGAGGTCCCCGACGCTCTAGGCTTCGTCGTCTCAATCTCTGCTGACAGACCTCGGCCTGTCTAGGCTATGGTACCATCCCCTCCTGCTAGTCTCGATGCTTCGTCTCCTATCAAAGGTTCGGCCTTGTCTCCCAGCACCTGGGTCTCTATCTCCATGAGAGCTCTCCTCCCTAGATTCTTCCCAGCCACTCTCTTCCATGTTTTCACTCACAGGATCCTGTGAACCTCTCCCCCCCGGCCGTTCATAAGTTTCACTATCACTGCTTTCCATTTGCACCTGGTTATCTATCTCGTAGTAAGGATCAAGCCAACCTTCCTCCCAAGCCAAGCTTTCTGTGGGAGAAGGAGGCCCAGTGATGGGAAACTCTCCTTCTGCTAACCCTTCTAAATCCTCTTCAGAATCTAACTCTGCTGCTGCAGGCCCCAATGCCAATGGGACCCCCGGTCCTGGCCCCTGCCCCCCAGGCACAAACGAGAACTGCTGTGCTACAGTATTTCACACTTTTATCACCTAATCTACTCTAAATCCCTGCCAGAAACTTGTTTCCATTCAGCCTAGACTCTGTTATCAGTTTTTCTCTCAACCTGGCAGAGTGCTGAAGGGATTGTTGAACTATTCTATTCTGTCTGAAAACATGCCTTCTATCTTCTGGCTCATTAATTTCTGCAGCTGGGCCAGGTGCTGAGCCTTTCTCAGGCTCAAAACCCTGGGAATTCTCGGTTAGCAATTCGGGCCCTCTTCCAGAGACCATCCCACCATCCCCCAACTTACCAGCCAAGTAGGTTGCGGGGCGGGTAGTCTTCGCTGCCATCTTCCTTAGAGAGAAGGGTCTGCTTCTTCCCAGAAGCCCTGGGGTGGTGGGAAGGTTTCCCGCCACCAACGTCGGCCAGCCAATGGCAGGGCTGGCCCCGCCCCACCCCCTCGCTGCAGCCGGCTGGCCCTCACTTCCGTCCGAGCAGCTTATATAAGGCTGCCTGGGACTTCCTCTGCAGCACGCAGGGGCGAGTTCTATTTTTCCTCCCACCCTCCCTACTTCCTGCTTGGCTTGTTAGTGTCCTTTTTGTTCACGTACTACCTCATTGTTGCATTGGTCATGGTTATGCGTTATTATGTTCTTTGTCACAACTCCGTGTTTGGTGTGTGCCATGGCCTCTGGATCAGGCTGGCTTATCGCCCCTTGGTTGTAAGGGGGGGATAATGCCCTGCCCCCCTGGGGTGCCGAGTTTCCATGGACAGGCATTGGGCCGCTCGCACCCAGGCTTGCAAGCGCCTTTGGACATTCATGCGGGCTGTATGACCCCTGATCCAGGACCCATGCGTGGCCGTCAACCCTTTGTTCCTGTTTTCAATAAATGAGTTGTGGCCATTTTCATCCAACCATTTTGTCTGTGTTATTGTTCTTGGCGCGAGGTGTGTCACCCTTGCACACACAACATTCTCCTCAGCAAAGACACTTTGAACAGGAATCTCATTGTCATCCTCTGCATCTAAAGCACCCTCATCACTAGAAACAACATTGTCATTGTCATTCCCAACGTTATTAGAACCAGCCTTGTCATTTCCAACATCCAGATTGCCCTGATCATTAGACACAGTATTAGGCTGAACTCCCAACAAAAACAATGCACATTGCACACCCATTTATACCATTTAATTAGTAGACTACATTCTACTGAAACCTGAAAGACAGCCTTCACTTCTGGAATGGATGTAACCATAAGAGAAAAAAGAATTTGAAATTAGAAATGTGTTAGTCTTGCATTTTAATGTCAGATTAAAATGGACTTCAACTGCTTTGGGCTTGAACTGATCATGGCATTGCCAACTGATGCACATTGATGTTTGTGATGTGGTATACATAATACCTAAATTGTATTAAAAATATTTACGTGTAAAATAAGTGTATTGGGGCAGGAAAGCATATACATACAATAAATGTCCAGAAAGGCAGCATAGGAGCAGCCTCGGGAGCTGGGTGTGTTTAGCTTGGAGGATATAAATTTACAAGATAACATGACAACCATGCTTCACACTATCTGAAAGGATGTCCTATTGAGAAGGAGCTAGTTTGTTTACTACTGCTCCAGAGACTAAAGGTGTATCTTTACTATAGAATTAATGCAGTTTGAAATTACTTTAACTGCCATGGCTCAGTGCTATGAATCGTGGAATTTGTGGTTTGATGTGGCACCATCATTCTTTGTCAGAGAAAGCTAAAAATCTTGGAAAAATTCACTCCCACAAATTCAAAGCACTGGGCCATTACAGTTAAAATAGGGTGAAACTGCATTAATTCTTCTTTACATATTTGTAAACAGAAGTGGGATGTGTATACAGAACAGTATGAGTTTCCATGCAGGAATTAAAAAAAATAAGAACTCACTCCCCTAGTTTTTCAGCTTAAAATGGGAGAATTCAACAAAACAAGATTGACAATAGCATAGAACACCCACCAATTCCTTTGGTGCCTTACAATACAATGGATATACGTAACTAACTAGTAAACAAATTGACTTTTTAAGGAACACTGAAGTAAAGAAAGCAATCAACATAACACCAAATGCAGATTTAGATATTGCCTTGGATCAGACAAAATAATCTTTCTCTTTTTTACCTGAATATTGGAACTATAAGCCAAGAGTAACATTTCCAAGCTCTGGGTCTTAGCATGTGATTTTTTATTATTACTCCATGTTTTCCATCGTGTTTCTTGAAATTCTGCTCCTAAAAATGCATGCCAAATTCAAATCGCTTTTGCTGCTTAATTTTCTTTGCGAAAGATTCTTGTCATTAATTAATGTCTTCCTACCACAGAGATTGTTTTCCCTGTCTTCAAAAATTAAAGCTTACACTTGCCAGCCCAGCTATGCCAAAACTTAAGAGCCTGCACCATTGTACAATGAGAGCAGTCTGCCAAATCTTTCTTTCTGCAGGGGTTGGAGTGACTATTGTCTGCACACACATTTGAATAAGTGTAATGTATCATTCAGTACTCATTCATCCTCTCTGATGTGGTGTCTTTATTGGTTTCACATAAAAGTTGCTGGTGATTATCCACTTCCATCGAATTACAGCTTTTAGGGGAAATTGAGAGAAAACTGGACATCTTCGTAATAGGTTATATGGTTCACTATTTTCTCTTTTGAAGAAGTAAAAAGTAATATTCAATATTATTATAAGGTCTATGTGTTGATATGCATGATAATCAAACATTGATCTGGATATTTTGGCCCTAGCTTCAGAAGAAAAAGAAGAAAACCAGACATTGGTAGTTAATAAACTATTTGAAAACTGGTTCAACATAACCATTAGAGAAGATTAATGTAATTGTGTAACTTGAATAATGTTCTTTTTAAAGTAACTTTTAGTACCTTATAATAATATTTATTTTTTATTTTAAATGAATGACATTAAAATACATATTCAGAATAGATGAACATTAGTTAATCAAACTCTACTGTTGTTCATTCGTTCAATCGCTTCCGACTTTTCGTGACCTTATGGACCATCCCACGCCAGAGCTCCCTGTCGGCCGTCACCTCCCCAGCTCCTTCAGAGTCAAGCCAGTCACTTTGAGGATACCATCCATCCACCTTGCCCTTGTTCGGCCCCTCCTCCTTTTTCCTTCCATTTTCCCCAGCATCATTGTCTTCTCTAAGCTTTTCTTGCTGTTCATGATGTGGCCAAAGTACTTCATCTTTGCCTCTACTATCCTTCCCTCCAATGAGCAGTCGAGCTTTATTTCCTGAAGTATTGTCTGGTTGGATCTTCTTGTGGTCCAAGGCACTCTCAAAACTTTCCTCCAAGACCATAATTCAAAAGCATCGATCTTCCTTTGCTCAGCCTTTCCTAAGGTCCAGCTCTCACATCTGTAGGTTACTACAGGGAATACCATTGCTTTGACTATGCAGATCTACAGTATACTGTAGATCTGTTTTGCAGCCCCATTCAGTTGAAATAAAAATTAACTTGATTAGTCTAATTTTTTAAAAGCAAACTTTGTGACCATTATGTGATAGCTTAAAACTTCCAGGATATGTTTATTTTATAAAGATACAATACAAATTTTATATAATAAGTGCACTGGAAAATTTACAGAATGACTATGGTACACCAACAATTCTGTATATTACTCATCTTGAGTCCCTATATCAGGAGTAAGGTGAACTAAAGATAAAGTAAGTAAAATAAAGTGAATAAATAAATTCTTGTAATTTTCAATGCAGAGGAATTAATCCAGATTCAGAGTATTGCTACTCATATGTGATGAAATATTGCTACATTAGCATATGAGGAAATAAGCATGTTAGTCTCTGTTAGCTTTCTGAGAGATTGAAATACTTGATTAATGTAGGGTTCCCATTTATGCAGTAATTGTGGAAGGTTTCTGTTCAGATTTTTTGTTCAACCTCTTCACATGTACCACCTGAATCCCCACAAATTGTGGGGATTCCAGTGGCACATGTCCAGGGACATGGAGAACCCATTGCCCCATACCCACATCACCTGACTCACCCATGTTCCCATCTCATGGGTGGAAGGCTCCACCACCTGGCTTCCCCATTGATGCAAAGCAACACAGAAAGCTTCCCATGTTGCTGCCGCTGCCACATTCACTGGTTTGCCTTCTCCTTTAAGACAGAGCCCGCCGAAAGTTTCAGTACATCATATGATGGAAGCCAGTGGGCTCAGTCGTAAAGGAGAAGGTGAACAAGCACATGCCACTGATTTCGCTCTCATTTGATGAGGTCATAAAAGTAGATCCAGATCAATGCAACTTTCCCTCGGGTTAAACTAATTTAGGAGAAAAAACAATTTCTGACCCAAACTTGGGTTCACTCCTGATTTTGGGGTTGTCTAGACAGCTGGGTTAGTGTTGACAAATCTTACTAAGGAGACAGGGAGGAAAAGGGTTTTACCCTCTCCTCAGCCTATTTAGTGAGGCCCAAGCCCTGGCAGAAGAGTGTTGGATTTTTGACTGTAAGGAAAGTGATCATATCATAGCTGGGGAAAAGTTATGATATAGGGGAGGGAGTCCCCATTAGGATACCTGCCTAGCGGTGCGGGACCATGTTCAGCACAGGTAGGCAGTGGGGACTCTGCCACCTCAAAGGTGGCTTTGGGAGTCTCTATTAGGCCTGCATTTTTGGTCCATAAAAAGGGGGTTTTGTCACACTGTTAATGGAAGCTCTCTTCCATTGAAGGAGAGAACCATAGCAGACCTTTACACCTTCCAAACTTAAGAAAAAGGATAGAACAACCATTTTCACTGTTTTCCCCCTTGCACTCACACTTCATGCTGCCATCTTAGTTCTGATTTTATTATTATATTTTAACATATCATGTCTATCTCGGCATTAATTCGCGAACAAAGATTCAGGAAGGACTCATCCCACGTTTTTATGAGCGCGTTGATGCCTAAAAAGGCCAATCTGAGATAGGCGAGTTCGGTTGCAGAAAGCACAGCAGAAAGTCTCCTTGGGTGATGTTGTTTCCAAGTTGTGGTTCTTTCTGCGTTGTCGTTTCTCTTCGAGACTCATTCTCGAAAGAGGCTGCAGCATTGTGGATAGTGCGTCTCCATGCCTCCCGATGTGAGGCCAGGGTGGACCATTGTTGGTGATCAATCTGGCCGAGCCTGAGATGTTGTTTTAGGGAGTCCTTGTATCTCTTTTGGGGGGCGCCTCTCTTGCGCTGACCTGTGGCGAGTTCACCATAGAGTAGTATCTTTGGGAGGCAGTGGTTCTCCATCCTAGAGATGTGCCCTGCCCAGCGCAGCTGTGTTCTCAATAGCATGGCCTCAATGCTGGTGATCCTTGCTTGCTCAAGGACAGTGACATTCGTTACATAGTCGGTCCAGTGTATATTTAGGATTGTGTGAAGACAGCGCTGGTGAAAGCGTTCGAGGAGTCGTAGGTATTGGCGATAGGTGACTCATGTTTCAGACCCATAGAGGAGAATAGACAGTATGATAGCTCTGTGCACACTGATTTTGGTGCTTTGCCTCAGGTGCTTGTTGCTCCAGACTCTTTTGTGAAGCCTTCCAAATGCACTATATGCCTTTCCTAATCTGTGATCTATCTCTTTGTCAATCTTGGCATCTGAAGAGATGATGCTTCCCAGGTAGGTGAACTGCTGGACGGACTTAAGCACAGATGTGCCCATACTGACGTGGGGATGATGGTGGTCTTCCTGTGGTGTGGGCTGGTAGAGAACTTCCGTTTTCTTCAGGCTAACTTCCAGCCCAAACAGCTCTGCAGCTGTTGCAAAGCAGGATGTTAGGCGCTGCAGAGCTGCTTCTGAATGGGCAACAAGGGCAGCATCGTCAGCAAAAAGCAGCTCACGGACTAGATAGTTCAGAGTCTTAGTGCGAGCTCTGTCTGGCTTATGTTGAACAAGCTGCCATCAGTACGATAGCATATATAAATATATAAATGCCATCTTCTTCTTCGAGGTCTGCCGTAGCCCTTTGGAGCATCATGCTGAAGAAGATTGTAAATAGAGTTGGTGCAAGAACACAGCCTTGTTTCACTCCATTAGTTATTAGAAAGGGCTCCGAGAGAGCATAGCTGTATCTGACTTGACCGCGCTGTCCCTCATGTAACAGGATAATCATTTTGAGGAATTTGGGGGGACATCCTAGTCGTTCCAGGATCTGCCACAGAACTTTTCTGCTCACACTGCTCACACTTTGGTGAGGTCGACAAATGTTACATAGAGTCCTTTGTTCTGCTCTCTACATTTCTTTTGCAGTTGTCTAAGGGCAAAAACCATGTCTGTGGTGCTCCTATTAGCTCTGAAGCTGCATTGGCTTTTCGGGAGAAGTTTTTCTGCAATAGCAGGAACTAATCTGTTCAGGAGTATCTTTGCAAGGATTTTTCCAACAATGGAGAGCAGTGTTATACCTCAATAGTTTGAGCAATCGGACTTTGTTCCTTTTTTCGTATACAGGTTGATGATAACTGCATCTCAGAGATCTGATGGCAGTTCACCTTTTTCCCAGCAACTCACAAGAAGCTCATGGAATTTAGCATGAATTACATAACCTCACTGTTTCCAAGCTTCAGGTGGGATTCCATCGATCCCGGCTGCCTTGCCATTTTTCATCTGCTGTATGGCCTCAAGGGTCTCTTCCAGAGTGGGAGCTGTGTCCAGTTCATTTTTCATTGGTTGTTGTATCATGTGTTGGATAGCTGAACCTTGGACTACTCGGTTGGCATTGAAGAGGCTCTGAAAATGTTCATCCCATTGGTTCAGGATGGAGGCTTTATCAGTAATTAATGTTTGACCATCTGTACTGTATAAGGGGCTTTGGACCTGATAAGTAAGTCCAAACACTGCTTTGAGAGCTTCATAAAAACCTCTGTGATCACCCAGATCTGCACAATGTAGACAAACAAATTCATTTTAAGTTACGTTAATTTGACAGATGTATTACTGTGTTTTGGATTGTTCTTACTGTTACTTGCTGTAAGCCGCCCCTAGTCTTTTCCAGGAGAGGGGACAGGGTATAAATAAAAAATCTTCTTTTTCTTCTTCTTTAAATCTTTCTTCATTGCTGCATTAAAATAGCTTTAAATCTTTGGGGAAAGTGGAGACACCAAAAGAACGGAGTAAGATAACGGCTGACATCCTACTTTGTATAGTATAGCACAAGAGTTCTACAGATGGAACTCTGCTATAGCTCCCATTCATCACTCCAGGATTCATGGTTTGGCTACAACAATGGTTGTCAATGGCTAGTAGAGTGCAGAGTGGAGAAGCTTTTGGCTATGACCCCCCCAAATATATCTTCAGCTGAGATTCACTGCGATATCCGTATATGATGTCCTCACTCTGTATCTGCCTATGGGGCATGGCCAGAAAGTTCTGTAATCCTCCCACTGCTCTCCACCAGTCATGGAATGGCTATTGTAACAAAAAAAATAACATAGGCAGGCATTAGATGAATCAAAAGGTGGAATCATGCCCACAGAAGGATTGAAAAGCAATTGTGCAGACAGTGAATACAGATCTTACATCAAAATCCCTAATATGTCCACAGAAAGCACAGGTAAAGTCTATAACTGGAAAAATTTCTTCTGATAGTAGGCACTAAAAAGAACTTTTAGGGAGAAAGACAGAAAGGGTAGTGTTATTTAAACAGAACGTTATGTTTCTGTTTATTGCTGTGAGCACTCCAATCATTCAAAGAAATAGCTACAAAAAGAAAATAAAAAATCTGTGGTACAAAGCATTGATATGGCCAATCCATTCAATCAACAATTTGAACTAAAAAACAAACTGGCTTTTTATGGACAAAGTGTTTAGTCTAAATTATATATTTCATTTTTAAATGTAACTAAAGGAAACTTTTTATTCAAATCTTGTTATTTTCATAAAAAAGAAATTGTGGGTTTTTTAAAAAAAATTAAGCCATGTTCTAAGCGAATTCAAACCAACAAAATTTTCATATCATCTATTAACTGATTATTCGTAGCACACAGAGTTCAGAACTTGAGGAACACCTTGTGGAAATATAAATGCCCAGAGGAAAATATGCCATGTAGTGATATTTATTTCAAATGATATTATCATATATTTTACAGCATCCTTCAACCAAAAGACTTGTAGTGCCTGAAGGCATGGCATCATAAGTTGTGGTTCTGTCAAAACTTGTAAAATAAGAAGGGTCACACAGGGTCAACTAGCTGGAAAGACCTCAAAGCAATGCTTAAATTATTCAAAGAGCAGGAGGTTATCAGTAGGTGTTATTTTTCATCTGTGAAAGAACAAAGATGTAAAATGAATGAGACAATACTTTATTTTTCCAGAGGCCTATTCTTGACCACACAGAGATACTAAAAATAGTCTTCATACCAATTATAGAAATTATACTGTTTTCCTTAGCAAGCTTGCCAAATCTCCCTTCTACATTTATTTTTTTTAGGGGGGGGATTAATTTCTAGATACTTCAACAGAAATCTGAAGTGTTCACTCTAAGAATAAATAATTACCAGTTGCTATCTGAGATATGTATGTATGTTTGTTACTACACATCTGGATATCCAGTTCATATATCTGTATGGATTTGGTCAGTTCTAAAATATTAGCATTTCCACACTTCTTAAGACCACTGACCTATCTTCTCAGGGGTATTTTACCTTAAATAAACAACATGTCATTTGTAGTTTAGTAGAGAAAGGTATATGGGTCAGTATTCATCCCAGCTGTCATGTCTGAATGCAGATTTTTTGGAAAGGAGGCAGAAAGCAATTGGTTTTTCCAGCCTCTTGCTGCTTGTCTCTCATCCCTAACACACAATGAACCCCTGGGAGCTGTTTGTAGACATGTTCTACACACTATTAGGTGCCAGGTCACTGCTTGGAGCTCCAGACCCTACATGCTCAATGTTGGAGTTGTGAAAATTTGTCAACAGTAAACCTTGTAACTGTTTTAGGACCTCATCACATGTAGAGTTTTCCCCATTTCTACACACTTTAAAACTGGAGTTTCATGGAGGCCATCACATGATGTAAGGGCACTTCCTGTGAGACTCAGTGCGGCTCCGTTTCTACATAACATAGAAATGGAGCACAGACTGACTTTAGGAGTCAGGTGTTAACTGATTACAAACTCAAAAAAGTGAAAACAGGGAAAGATGGGGAAATGAAGACAAATCTCAGTGGTAGGGAACAAGGTAAGTCAGTTCTCTCTGCTTTTCCCCACTTCCCTCTGCTTGTGGGGCGAAGTCCTTAAGACATTTGCACAAATCTGCTAGCAAAAATGTGCAGTGTTTACAGTGGATTCTACAGAAAATACTTCAGCTGTACTTCATAAAAAGGAAAATCAGCCTGCTTAGCAAGTCTTGCAAATACTGATTAATGAGTGCCTGAGGTCACCAGTCATTTTTATAGGGATGGCAGTGTTGAGGAAAGACTAGGGACCACATCAGATGGCTGCTTCTCTCAGTTTCTGCACACTGCTGACATACCTTTGGAATGGAGTTTGCCGAAGCCTATCAAATGACGCTGAGCTGCTTTCCAGCAGGGCTCCACGCCAGCTGTATACTGGCAGCATGCAGTGATGGAGCCATGATGAGGTGAATGACATAGAAGAAGCTAGGAACAGCACAAAAGGAAACTGGGGACAGTGGGGAAGTTGCATGGGATGGTAGCCCATGGCCTACAATTGTAAGGGGATAAAGCGGAACACTACCCCATGGTTTCTCCAGCTCTCCCCTGTTGTCCTCCATTTTCTGGACCTCCATGTGATGAGGTTCTAGGATACACAGGAGGAACAGTTTGATGTTTGCAGCTATTGTCTCCTGTCACCTGCTATCTGTGACACTTGCTTTTACTCTGCTTACTACTAGGACTAGCTATTATGATCCAAATAATCTTCATAATGTTTAGAATATAAACTTTGGAATTTTTAAAATCCTTTTTCTTATTGATTTAGTTGATTGAAACTAACAATTGTATGCATACCTTTATATTGAATACTAGCCGTCCCCTGCCACGCATTGCTGTGGCCCAGTCTGTGTATATGTGTATTGTGTGTGTATATATTTGTGTATATATGTGGTTTTGCGCATGCATTGCAACGTATTTTTTCTTTATTGTCTTTTTAAGTCCCTTCTGTTGTATTTTTCAGTGTTTTTATGAGTGATAGTCACTTGTTGGCCTGATAGGTGTATTGTGTCCAAATTTGGTGTCAATTCCTCCAGTGGTTTTTATTTCTTTATTTCTTTATTCATATTTGTCTGCCGCCCTTCCCAATGGCTCGGGGTGACTCACAACATGTTATAAAAACAGCCAATACAGCAAAAGTTAAAACCACAATAAAAACACAGATAAAAAGGCACACTAGGTTGCACATTAAGCACTGCGACAACAGAAGATAATACAAGATGGCGGTATGCAGAGGGAGACTGCATTTCATCCAACCCCAAAAGCCTGCTGAAACAACAGGCTTTCCTAAATGGAAGGATATGTTTTGAGTTATGTTAATCCCACTAATGAACATTACATTTTTATTTATATAGATTAACAAAGTGCCTTTGCCAAATCTCCAACACTTTCACAGTATCAGCCACCTCAGAACAAATAAAAAGGGTGGTTCGTTTGTTTAAAGATGAGAAAAATTTTAGAATTTTACAGTGATTGATTTAACACAATGGTGTCAAAAATGCCCAGGATGGTTGTTTGCTAGATCTTTGCATTCCTGATTTCTTTCTTTTATCTTGTTCTTTAAGTCCCTCTCTCAGCCATGATTTTCCTTCTTCTAAACAATTGCTGCATTTGCTGCAAATATCACAGCTGCTACAATCAATTTGCACTCAGCCCAGCAAGAGGGAAACTGCCTTCCTGCTGCAGCAAAGAAGAGTGGAGAGGGTCAAGTCTTGCTCTTCTCAGAAAAAGGAGACAACTCTTTGGTAGTTTGCTCTAATAGCTTATGTGTTTGCAATTGCTTCTTTTGGTAAACAAAAAGGGGCTTTTGTTGAAAAGCTCCTGTTTAAATTACAGTACCCCGAATTCATCCATATGATACGAGTACTTCCAGATTCATGCATTAAGAAAGACACCTCTTTTAAGAGATTGCAAATTTCTTATCCCTTTCCCTAAAATATAATCAAAAATTCAGAGAAGTATTCCTGAAATATGATTTTTATCACCCTTTCAGCACTGTGCCTGGATCTGTTTGTTTTTCAGGTTTGCAAATATATCTTTAAGGCTTATTTACTGGTTTTCTTGTCTCCAATCCCTTGTTTTGGATTTGGTGTATTCCGTCCAACAATTATGGATCCACATAATGGTAGCACTAGTCCATATCAGCTTGGCTGCAAGAATATCTTAAAGAACTTTGCCAAAATCTTTACTGACATCACACACATCATTTCTCGAATAAACCAGACTAGTAATCTATATACTGTCAGGCCATTAGTTTCATGAAGAGTAGGGAGTGCCCTCTCCCCACAAAAGAGGAAGAAATGTGAATATCTGCATGGGGAGATGGAATACCACTAATGCGGTTCATGACAGCTGTTGTCCCAGAGAGAAGAGGAGAAGGATAAGCAAACCCCATGTACCACCACCACTTCAGTTTTCCCTGCAGATACTGGTTGCTTCTACATGTGTATCTTTTCCACAGCCCACCCAGTCTCAACAACTGATGTTTATTCAAACAGACACAAAATGAGCCAAGACCATCTTTACTTATAAGGAAAACTAAAATATTGAGTCTTTCAATGGTCTTGACAACAAAACAGAATTGCAGCACACTGCTGGAGTAAATGAAGAACACAAACCAAGGTCAAAGTCATATTAATATATATAACTATAGTACAACATGGCCAGTTCAGGAGCAAGGATAAACAATAGCCAAAGTCATAGTCCAATAGTTCGATATCAGGAGTTCACTTATCAGAGTGTATAGAATAACATTCAAGAATTCAAAAGTACAACCTGAAGAGAGAGTTCTGAAGTCAAGGCAAACAGGGTCCTTAAATCAAAGTCGGGAAGTTAGTCCAAAGTTTAGAGTCAAGATTTCAGGATACAACCAGGTACAATACAGGGTTAGAGGAACAAGGCCATGGTCCAGAATTCTAATACAGGGGTAGCAGAACAAGAGTATCAATGTGTGACATCTGCTACCAAAGGGCTCTCTTCCAAACCCTTTTTTGTCAAGAGATCTCAGCTACTAATCATTTCAGCAAGCCTACACAGATAATTCCAGAACCGTATGATGCTTTTGTTGAGGAAGAGGTTAGGTTAACTCCTTCCAAGCTTGCTGCAACACTCAGAAGTGTCCTCCTATGCTGAAGACATGTCCCAAGTAGCAGCTGAGCTAGGGCAGACAATCTGCTGGCCATGACACCTAGACAAAGAAGGGGAGGTGCAAGGAGAAGCAGACACAGAGCAAATAGGAAGAGGAGAATAAGGCACTCACCTTGTGGAACCCATTTCCTTTATTTTATTTTTTCCTTCATGCTGCATGTGTCTGTTTCACCTGATTACTTCCTTTCATTGTCCAGTTGGGCTGAACACATGTAACACAGAGAAGCGAAGGAGGAGCCAGGATGCATGGAAAAAATTGAAGTGATGCACCACTGGGCACACCATCTTCAATCTGATGGCACAGATCAGCTAGTCATCACTCCCTGCTCACCCCCTAAATACAAAATTGTCATGTGAATGTTCTCACAGTAGAATCAACATTGAGAGCTAGGTGTAATACTACAAGTTTGTGAATAATCAAAACCATGAGTGTGAAAGGTTGTTTGTATATAAAATGTGATAAGATTAGTCTGACATGATATAATTTTCATAAACACATTCTGGTTCTCGATAATTACAGCATTGCTTTCTAAGTGCACATATTTAGTGTTAAGAAAGAGAACTGGTACTATATTCATTGATTTAAACTTATTATTTTACCAGCTTTCCTAAACTGGATACATAACTCCCAAAGATTCATTGCATGAAACAGTAGCTTTGTGAATTCTACCTCATTAATAATTTTCACTCTCTTTTTCCTGGCCACATCCTTTTGGCAACACTCTGATGTAATGTTAGAGGGCATGCTTTAATGTTTTAGATTAAAGGGTAGCCAAAGGAATCTGTTCCAAAATCCTCTAAGAATTTTCTCACTCTTCCCCAATTTTCATATATGCTTATTTCATAGATGTTTCTCACTCAAAATTACTCAAATAACCCATGTATACTTTACTGTATTTTAACAAATAACATAATGCAGACTTCACAACCTTTCAGATGGGAAAACAAAATAAAAATAGTATATACTGACTAGGCTAAACAGACTAAAAAACCCCAGTATGTATAAAAGCCCTTATTAAAATTGTTACCAGACCATGGTAGCACCTCCCCCCTGAAGATTTATAGTTTGCCAGGGGCTCAGAAAAATTAAAATGCCTTTTCTGTACTTGCACAAGTTTAACGCATCGGAAGATCAAGACTAAACCACCAGCAGCTGTAAACTCCTAAACTCTATCGTATCTAACTATTCAATGAACTATCAACATGTAGCCTAAGGACAGCCATCTTTTGTGACCCTGCTAAAATGACCCCCTAAGAATAGAAAGTGTGGTCAATAATCATCAGGTTCATTGTTTATTTATTTATTTGTTTGTCACGTTTCTATACCGCCCCTCTCAGCCCGAAGGCGACTCGGGACGGTTGACAAAAGGTAGGTGATATCCAAAACAGGTTAGTTTTAAAATGCTGCTGTGATTTCTGCAAAGCTGAGAGTCTGTTTCCCCTGTGGAAACAGAGACTTTAAAATATGTACATTTGTTAACTCTTTTATTTGACAACCCTGTCCTTGATTGCCCAGGATTGGCACCATTGTTTCAGAGTCTTGTACCTTTGTTTTCTGAGCCTTGTATCATTGTTTGGCCCGGAACTGGACAGTTGAGCTAATCAAAAGCACATCAACATATCACTAGCATTGTCGTCTCCTGGTTTGTGCCCTCCCAGAGGGCATCCCAACAGTTGATTGGTCTTTTGCTAGTACATTTTGAAGCAAATTACTTTTACTCTCATCCTTTTGGATTGAATCGTAGTAAACCTCTGTGCCTAGTCTTCAACCTGGTGAGTTGTTTCACTGTTCTGGCCCTTGTGTAGCATACACTTGCCAGGCATGGCTCCTCTTATCCAAGGTTCTAGTTAACCACCAAAATCATTATATATCAATTTAGATTTCATAGAATTTATGCTTTCTGAATTGAATCTAGCTACTCCAAACACCATATATTGACTGTGATCTTAGAGCTAATAGCCATCTTGTCAAATAAAACAAGGGCCCTATCTATTAACCCAGTGTTTCTCAACCTTTTTTGAGCCGAGGCACACTTTTCACATTTACAAAATCCTGGGGCACACCACCAACCAAAATGATACAAAATGACACTCTAACACAGTATTTATACACTCAGTGTGAAACCTGGGCCTGTTTCGATGAACACAACAGCTGCTCAACAGCTGTCAGACTTTCTCTGTGTTTAGTTTTTATCGCAGTCACCCAGTTCTCAGGGAAAGCGTACCCGGTCCTCAGGGAAGCCGGCTGGAAAGAGAGCAGCCAGACGGAAACACATTCTGAGGCAGAGAGTTCCACTGCCGAACAACTCACAGTCAGGAAGTTCTTCCTAATGTTCACACAGACATGTTTCCTTGTGATGTTTGCTTTTCTGTCTGCGCTGTTGTGCTCTCTCTCTCTCTCTCTCTCTCTCTCTATATATATATATATATATATATATATATATATTGTGTGTGTGTGTGTGTGTGTGTGTGTGTGTATATATATATATAATATTCATTTGTGGGATTAACATAACTCAAAAACCACTCGACAAATTGCTGCCAAATTTGGCCACAAAACATACTAATACTAACCCAAGGAGGGACCATCAGTCAAAAAATTGATTTTGTCATTTGGGAGTTGTAATTGCTGGGAGTTATAGTTCACCCGCAATCGAAGAGCATCCCAAACTCCACCAATGATGGAACTAAACCAAACGTGGCACACAGGACTCCCATGACCAACAGAAAACACTAGAAGGGTTTGGTGGGCATTGACCTTGAGTTTGGGAGTTGTAGTTCACCTATATTCAGAGAGCTTTGTGGACTCAAACAATGATGGATCTGGACCAAACTTGCCACGGATACTCAATATGCCCAGATCTGGACACACATGGAGTTTGGGGGAAATAGACCTTGACATTTGGGAGTTGTAGTTGCTGGGATTTATAGTTCACCTATAATGAAAGAGCATTCTGAACCCCATGAACTGAATTGGGGCAAACTTCCCACACAAAACGCCCACAACCAAAGCAGCAAATACTCAAGGCAGAGAGGAAATAAAGCAAGGAAGAATGGAAGGAATGAGGGAGGGAGGAAAGCAAGGCAAGCAGGAAGGAAAGAGGTGAGAAAGGAAGGAAGGTAAGAAAGGAAGGAAGGAGAGGAAGGAAGGAAAGAGGGAGGGAAGGAGGAAAAAGGAAGAACAAGGAAGGGAAAGAAGGAAGGGGAGAGAGGGAGGGAGGGAAAGGAAGGAGAGAAGGAAAGGGTGAAGGGGGAGAAAGAAAGGAAGAAAGAGGGAGATTGTGGGAAAGAAAGAGAAGGAAGAGAGATTGAGAGAGAGGGAGAAAGAGAAGGGGGGGATTGAGAGAATGAGAGTGAAAAGGGGAGATTGGAAAGAGGGAAGAGTTCCCCTCGCTCGCCATACTTCTTCCGTGGCTCCGAGCTCAGATGGAGGCGGGGCCAGGGATCGATAGGAAGGAATTGAGGGCGAAACAGAGAGAGGAAGGGAGGGATTAGAAGAGAGGGAGAAAAGAGGGAAAGAGAAGGAAGAAGGGATTGAGAGAGAGAGGGAGAAACGGAAGGAAGGAGAAGGAGGGGGATTGAGAGAGGGAGAAACAGAATGAGAAGAAAAATAAGGGAGTGATTGTGAGAGAGGTAGGAAGAGAGGGAAAGAGAAGGGGGGATTGTGAGGAGGGAAGGAGAAGGCTGGCGAGAGAGGGGGAACTCTTCCCTTGGGACAGACCCAGGCGGGTGGTGAGGTGAAGGCCAGGTCGGGCCAGTCCAGGTGGGAGGCAAGAGCAGCTGGCAGGGAGGCAGGCAGAGCAACAGAAAAAAAACAGCCGGGAGGGAAGGCAGCCCTGCCTCCGTGTTTGTGCGCTGCTGCCAGGAAAGGCGACAGAGGGAGGGAGGGAAAAAGGAAGAACAGAAGGAAGGGGAGGAAGAAAGGAAAGAAGGCAGGCAGGAAGGAGGGGAGAAAGGAAGAACCGTGTTCATGCTGCTGGAGCAGCCGCGTTGGAGCCACCCCTGGCCATGCCCTCCCCCGCTCCCTTCTTGCCGCGGCCCTGCTCCTTGTTTCTTTGGGTCTCACCAGCCGCAAGGAAGCTGGGGGAGGCTTTGTGCGCCTCCAGGCTTTGCGCGAAGGAGAAGGGGCGCGCGCACACGCAGCTGCCTTCCTCCTCCAATCACGAGCGCACGCCCCTCACCTCACATGCGGTGCTGACATTGCGCTCGTGATTGGAGGAGGAAGGGAGCTGCGCGTGCGCTTGCTGGCAGGGGAAAGAGGCATGCATGGGGAAAGAGGCGTGGCCTCCCTCCCTGGCCTCCTCCTCTTCTCCCCCCTCCCTTCCCCTCGGTTGGCCGCTGTTCATGATCCTGGCGGCCGTGGCATATGCGCCCTTGGCCACGTGGCGCCCTGAGGAGAAGGGGGGAAGAGAGGAGGGGGGAAGAGGCTTTCCAACGGCACAGCTGATGATGCCCCACGGCACACTGGTGTGCCGAGACAAACAGGTTGACAATGACTGTATTAACCAACAACTGCTGAATGAGAAAAATTGCCAGCATAATGTTGCTAAGACACATAGTCATGCCACTGTTTTAGTCACATTTTCTCAGTATTCTCACATTTTAAGAAGTATTCACAAGGCAATAGAGTGTACTTGGATTTCTGCAGTGTGTTTAACAGAGAGCCAAATAATCTGAAGTTGATAATAATGAATTACATTTCTGATTTATCCATATTGAATTGATGATAACCTTCTTGCATCTCTACTGGATCTGGGTGAGGACAGCTGGGAATAAGAAGAAGCAGCTGGGAAGGGAAGAAGCAATGATTGCTTTGAGCTATGTCATGGGAGCAAGCTAGCTGTCCTAGGTCAGTCAAAGGAGCAGACAGTGTCTATTCAGGGACCACAAAGAGAAAGGGATATTACAGAATTGTATTCGATGGATTTGATCAAGTTACTTCCTCTGGGGAGGAAACCCCCAAAGGGCTAAAGAACTTGCTCTTTGTCTTTTGGTTTCTCCTCTAGCTATGTACAATCCTTAATTTCTACATGCTCTACTTGAGGATTAACACACATCACACTCTGAAAATGTTGAAATGTATTTTCCCCTTTAGCAAGAAACTCAACACACAGAATTTATGATGACATGTAGGACAGCCTCTGGCTCTTAGGCTAACTCTGCAATTGTGCTTACATTACACAGACAGATGCAGAAACAAACTCATACACACACACATACCTCATTACTCTTAATGAATAGGGAATACAAGAACTGGGAAGATAAATGGGAAGAAGTAATGCAGGCTGACAAATCCAACATGACCAATAAAAAACCCAATTCTTTGAATGCTGAATTAAACAGAAGATGAATGGAGTACATAGAATAAAGCTATATACACTAGGGGTATGCACAGCTTCAAACCTCAATTTCATAATTTGGAGATTCATAGATTCGCCAAATTATCAATTGGAAATGGACCCTCTGAAACATTTACGAATTGAAACACCAATCTTTTGGAGATTTGTAAAGATGTTTTGTTTTGGAGCATTTCCCCCAATGTAACATATTCCATCTTCGGTAGTTGTTTGGGGTTGGCGGGGGCTGATATGAATGACAAGGGCTTGCTTTGAGGGTTGGTCATTGGCACCCAATGCCGCTATAGCATTATAACATGCCTGGCTGTGTGGTGCAGGAAAAGGGAGGACTCTATGGTTAAGATGGTGTTTGTTTGAGGGAGGGCTTGTTCACTCTAGCCCTGACCTGTGGGGTGCTCTATGGTCTTGAGGAAACAAGCATTCCTGATGGGACCTGGGCCAGCACTGCTGGCAGTGGCTCCTGCTTCCTGAGACAAGTAGAGGGCCTTGCCAGCACCACTATCTCCTTCTCCTCCATCAGTGGTTTCTCCTGGAGCCAAGGCAGAGGCTCCCTTCTGAGGTAAAAAGGGGAACAACTCTCGCCCCCTACGATGGGCCATGACCCTTGACCTCTCTGGAGACTACACAAGAGCGAGGGTACAACCGGGTTTTATTGATATCAGCAAGGCATAGGGAAAACAGGTTTAAAGGCAGTCAAAATAGTGCTTTCGGATAGCAGCTTTGGCAGTGATCAGCAAGGAGTAATTAGTCCCGTAACAAACAGGAATAGCAGGGTAGCAGCGACCCGATGCAAGAGGGCCGCTGGCAGGGAACAAGCCGGATGCCACAAGGAAAGTTCAGGAAAGTATCCGGCCATGCAAAGGCCGGGTTCTGATAGACGATCTCTGTGGGGCCCAACCGGTGAAAGAAGGCTGAGCTCCGCACAAAGGGCGCTGGGAAGTTCTGTAGGCAATTGCTGGAATCAACAAGGCTTGAGTATCCACAACAGCAGGATCTCAAGAGGAGGAAATGCAGGAACAAATGCGGGGTGTGATAGATAGCCTCGGAGCCTCCCAACCGGCGCAAGAAGGTCAGGCGGCTCGAGGTACTGCAGGCAGTTCAGTGCGGAAGTTACCGCTCCTTCACAGAAGGAATCCCATGCGAAGGGATTCTTGAGTCTCTAACCGGGCCGTTGAAAGATCTTTAAAAGTCCCATTAAACCACGGCGGATGGGATGACTTGACTGACAATTCGCTTTAGTCCTTAGTTGCAAACCAGAGCAGGATTACTGAGACAACAAAGCATGAGTAGCCTGAAGGCAGTGAGGCCGGCAGCTTCAGTCTTAGAACAACAATGCCCAGCCATTAACAAGGTGATTCCACATTGACACTTGACAAACTTAGCAGGCTTATTGTTGTTGACTTGACTGGACACAGAATCCTCTTTAAGGCTTAGCGTTTGCAGGAAGCCGCCATAGAGTCTTGGAAGCAGGGATCCACAGTGAGCAATGCCATGACGATCTTGCTGCGGAGAAGACTCAAACAAGCGGAGCGTAGAATGCCACAAGGCCGCCAAGCAGTCTTCCTTGAATTCCTGGCTGCACACTGGAAGGCCAGGCAAGGCTCTCTGGACCCCAGGCAGAGCAACAGCTAGAGAAGGTCTTTCCTGTTTCAGCTTTTGCTGGGAAAGTCTTTCAGGCTTTTCTCTCTGGTTCCAACGATGGTTTAGGATGCAGGCTAGGCACGGCTCCGTCGTAGATGCAGCAGGGTTCTGGCAGGGTAGAGCATGGACGAACCAGCCTGTAAGTGGCTGGCTGGCCTTTCCGGGGGGGAAGAGGCCGCAACGGCCCTCTCCTTAGTCCATGGTGAAAGCAACGTTGGAAAGAGACAAGGATTGAAGGGTGCCTTGGGCAATTATAGCATTCTGGAACTGCGTCGAACGTCACACTGGATGATGGATGAGCCCTGGGTTGTTTTGAGAACCTCAGTCCTGAAGAATGTAGGCCTTCGTTAGTGCGGACCATCTGGACTGGGGAGTAGCGCTTACCGCTCCGGGTACTTGCCTCTGCTATCAGCTTGGTGGGCTCTGCTTGGCCTTGACATGCTTTCAGCATGGCACCTCCCTTGGACAGTGCAGGAGAGCAGTAAAGAGGCCCATGACAGGGGCTGGGAGTTAACACAGCTGTGCTGCAAAGTTTCTCAGAAACAAGCGGGCAAAATGCAGACCCAAGGAAAGATGCTGTCGGAGGCCCTTGAATGTCTTGGGGTGCGACAACAACAGAAGCAACGAGTGCACATGGATGGGGCTGTGTGAAGGGAAACAACTGTCCTCGCTGTCACCCCCCCCCCCCCCCAGCATCTGTGTATCTTATCCCAAACTTATATTTTCCAAATTCCCACTTTGTCCCCAAACTTTACAACCCTTACCTTCCCCCCAGTTCTCTAAAATTCCATATGCTTAATTTTTTTTAAAAAATCAAAATCCGTGGATTTATTGATAGTTCTGAAACTCACCAGGCTTGCTGCTCTGCCCATGTTGTCTCACTGTGCCACAATGTGTGTGTGTGTGTGTGTATGAAACAATTTTAATATCAGTAGGTGAATAAATCTTTCCAAAAATTTGCAGAATGTATGCTCTGATTATGTTGTCTCATTGTGTAGAAATTCAAGGGGAAACCTCATGTAGTTTGGGTTTTTTAAAAAAAACTTGTAAAAACTTATTTTTTTTCTTTAAATGACAAAAGCATTCTGAATCTTGGCAGGCTTTTGGTCATTTCTATGACCAAAATGTACAATACCACCAATAGTGAAATATCCCCCAAAACATCAAGGGTGCAACGTCTCCTAACAAACAGTATCACCATCTTTTCTGAGTGCAGCTTGGCATTTACATCTATTTTCAAAACACAGCAAGATAAGTTACATAAATTAATATTGCAAGACCAAAATTTTTGTAAATTTTGTCTACAAGTGTGCTAAGTTTCATCTAGATAGCCATAAAAAATGACAGAGAAGCAAGCCTTGAAAATTTTCCTATTGCCACTAACGGAAAAAAATCTTATTGAAGCAATGATGAAGCTTTGGAGTTTCGGATTATGAATTGGAACAGGACCCATTCAAATCTTGCTGAATGGAAGAAGGGACCACCCAAATCTCTGAAATGAATTACTAATCTGATTTCAGCTCTTTCGCACACTTTTAACATACACTTCTCATTGCTAGCATAGGGAATATTTCTTGCATATGTAACACTAAACAACTACAAATTAAGGTATTAAAACACACCCACCCAGTGTTTTCAATGGTAGAAAATTGATTCCTTTCTTTCAATGGTAGAAAATTGATCCCCTTCTTTTCATTACTTTATTATATTTTGCATTGCAAGATCCTTGGATGGATGACCAAAAAAATTGAAAAGAGAGTCTAAAGGCAATTCACTATAGAGATAGAATGACAGATTAAATAATTGCAAGTGACATAATAAATATAGTGCGTGTCCAATGGGGTGTGGGAAAAAAGGGCTAAAGTCACCAACTATATTTCTGAAATGTTTAGTGACTCCTAGAATATATGATAAGCTAGTTTTCCTGGTCCCTATTTTTGTAAATATCACTACTACCAGATGGGTTAGAAGTTTAAGATGTATTTGATATGGATAATAGGTTTGTACTGGACTACAACATACAATTTTAAATAGTATCATAGACCAATAAAACATATTTCCATGAAAATGCAATAATCTTTGAAATTTTAATGAATTCCTTATGTTTCAGTATTAGTATTGTTCAATTGATCTAACTTTTTGGTAAAACAGCAGCAACAACAACCATATTGCTCATTCACAGCCACACTGCCACTTGATTTTGTGGTCTAATAAACATTCCTGTGCATTCATGTTCACAGCTGCATTGAAAAGGTGTGTCTATATATACATGAGTCCTAGGAAGTAAATATCAGGAATTATGAACATTATGGAAAATAGTGGGATATTGAAATAAAATAGCACAGTCTCAAACCAATAGTTTGGAAATGAACAGTTGATGTAAAGACAGTACTTTAGAATGAATGCTAGGTACAGGGCTGAATTGAATATGACAGATTTTGTTAAATAACTCAAAAGTGCCACAATACTATTGTTTTAGAAGAACTACAAGTCTGGAGCTCAATTCTTTTTAAAGTGATAATTGGCAGTATTCCTAATAGTCAGCAAATAGTTAACCTCTTCTAGTAACATATTCAAAATCAGTAACTCTAAAGCCAGTTTCTGAAAGTGACATAAGCTGATTTCTATGACCAAAATGTACAATACCACCAATAGTGAAATATCCCCCAAAACATCAAGGGTGCAATGTCTCCTAACAAACAGTATCACCATCTTTTCTGAGTGCAGCTTGGCATTTACATCTATTTTCAAAACACAGCAAGATAAGTTACATAAGTTAATATTGCAAGACCAGAGCCATATCGAAATTGTACAAGAATGGAAGAGAGCCTGCTCCCAGCAATCCTGGCAATACTTCTGTAATGAATACAGTATTCACTTCCAAGACGCTGATCCAAGCTTTGTTACAGATCATTTTATAGAGTTGCACTTCACTTGACCTGTGAAAATATGGCTCAGCTTAGCTGCTATAGAAGTGTACTACTAATAAAACCAAGTGTTGTCTAAACAGCTGTGCTACTTTTTTTCATTGACTAGGTGGCTCACATTCACTTGACAAGAATTATAATGCTACCCAGAAAAATATATCATGCCCAAGAGATGAACTGTGGGTCAGTTTCTACTAAGCATCTTTAGATTTTCAGTCAAAGCTGTGCAGGGTTGGTATATTACCACTTGGTCTTAGGGGCACTCAATAAATGTTATGGCAGCAAAACTTCATGTCATAGTTCATCAGCAGTTTATTGTTCTGAGAATTGTGTCATTTCTAGACAGCCAATAGTTATAAATGGTATCTTTGTCTACATCTGTTTGTTTTGCATCTTCTGCCTTTTCTTTTAATGACCAGGAGTCATATGCAAGCCAGATGCTTTAGCAAGTGGCAATGTTAGTTGACTTACTGATAAGTATTACATCTGTAGCCTGTTAACAGCAAAGACTCAAAAAGTATGGATAAATTAAAATGTATCTTATTACCTATTTAATTTTAGATGTAGTGTATGCTGAAGCAAGTGGAATCTTACCCTTTGTCCAGCATGTCAAATGAGAGCCATCCCTGAATCCAGAGATTCATTGCCCAAACAACCCCACCCATCTGTGAACAACTGTCAAGCTTCCAGAGAGGCTCTGCTACTATATTCTATCAGTGAGGAAGAAAGGGATAAGGATGCAATTTAAAGCATGAAGGTCCAGCTGCTCAGGTCTTTCGTGGGAAGGAAACATTCATTTTTAGAGGCCTCACCCCTCCCAATCTGAGCTGAGTTCAGATGCTTTTCATGATGTGAATTGCCACTCTCCTCCCTTCCACTCTTAACCAATAGCAGAAGAAGGCATTGGGATGATACAGAATTGCATGTGTGGTGGGCATATTTGGGTACTGGGATGACACGGAATTGCATGGCAGATATAGGATCTAAGGCAAAGTATATACTGAAGCCTTTGGACATAAGCTCAGGGACACTGAGAACTGTGGTACTAGAATTTAAAGTTCCTTTCAACATGCTTTTCTAAAATCAAATTTCATAGCTTGCCAAAGTACTTTATTCATTCTTTTGTGGAGCAGGGCAGAATAGAAGTGAATGAATTATGATTATATAAAAGTAAAAGTTTTCCCCGACATTAAATCTAGTCATGTCTGACTCTGGAAGGGTGGTGCTCACCTGCATTTCTAAGCCGAAGAGCCGGCATTGTCTATAAACACCTCCAAGGTCATGTGGCCAGCATAACTGCATGGAGTACCATTACCTTTCCACCTATTGATCTACTCATATTTGCATGTTTTTGAACAGCTAGGTTAGCAGAAGCTGGGGCTAACAACAGGAGCTCACCCCGCTCCCCAGATACACATGCCATTCTATCCATCGGCAAGGTCAGCAGCTCAGGTGTTTAACCCACTGCACCGCCAGGTGACCCTATTTTATACATAATGAATTTTTTATCATATTTTTTTATCATATCTGGTCTTTAGATTCTTATTAATTTGTCTGAAATCATTTGTATTAAACATAACAATAAATGCGATTTAAAGTGTACCTTTAAATTATGGCCATTGGTAGTCTGTACATCTAAATGACAGAACTGTAATAGTGAGGGTTTGTTTGCATAGGAGTGGGAATAAAATTCAAGAATAAGCACCAAAGATTACGTGTGAAAGTCAGGCATCAAATTCTCTTTTCATTATTGGCTTCTTCATTTACAAAGCTGATTTCTGAAAAACAAAACACTGAACTTATTTTCCTGATTTTCTGTAGGTATTAGCCTCAACGGTGTTTGGGATTTTGAAGAGGAATGAATGGAGGGTGAAAGGGAGAAATATACCAAGAGGAAGGCGTGCCAACTCCTGTTGGGAACGCCTTCCATATGGAAATCTATCTCTTCAATGTGAAAGAACATGTAGATCCAGAATAGAACTCTACAATCACTTGCGGACCAACTGCCAAAACTCTGCCCTTGGAAAACAATCATGTTTAGCCACAAGTGATAGTCGATGATGATGATGATGAGACTCAAAAAGCTTGTCACATTTCTGAATGAGATCCATCTGCTGTTATATATAGAGAGAAAGATGTAGTGGGTTAAACTGCTGAGCTGCTGAATTGCTGACCAAAAGGTTGGTGATTGGAATCCGGGGAGAAAGGTGAGCTCCCACTGTTAGACCCAGCTTCTGCCAATCTAGCAGTTTCAAAAATATGCAAATCATACATGGCCACAAGTGATAGCTGATGATGATGATGAGACTCAAAAAGCTTGTCACATTTCTGAATGAGATCAACAGGTACCGCTTCTGCAGGAAGGTAATGGCATTCCATGCAGTCATGCCGGCCACATTACCTTGGAGGTATCTATGGACAACATTGGCTCTTCAGCTTAGAAATGGAAATGAGCACCATCCCCCAGAATCAGACACCACTCGACTTAATGTCAAGGAAACCTTTATCTTCACTTATAGATATGTATATAGAGAGAATTTATTTAATTCTAATTTTGATTTAATTTAGCCCAGACTTACTTTACAGAGCTTGATGGTCTAATATAAATAATCATCAGTGTCTTGCTAGCAAAAGGGTACCCCCGCCCACCAAAAAACGAAAGAAAGAAAAGAAACCAACCCCCAAAACCAACACACTTTTAATGAGAGGGAAATAAGAATTTACGAGAAATGAAGAATTATGAAATAAATCCCATGCACTTGAACAAAGACATTGAGACAGGTAACAATGTATTGGTTGTCAAATACCTAGGAAATACATTGCTTTTGGGCACAGAAAGCACATGTTTAGGTTGATATAGCTCAGTAAAGTGTAAATGGCAGATTTCTAGGAAAATACTGATACTTTTAATCATGATAGCATCACCTGAACAAAGTGGACACAACAATGTCTACATTTCTTTATTCTTACCTGTACTTGGAGAAGAAGCAAGTAGTCATCATTAGCTAACTATTGAACTCTTGCTATTAATTTACTTAATGAAGTCCTGACTCTTAGTTCAATCCCTGCTCAGTGGCCAGTGCCTTAATTTTTATTAGCAGGTCTGGAACTGGGTTGTAAAATAGGAATTCTTTAGAAGCCAGATTACTGGGTCTCTTCTCAACATGGAAGCAACTAGTGTATCTATCTTGGTTGGGTCTGCACATTTTATATCATGAATAAAATATATAAAAAGCAGCAGCAGAAAACTGAACTTGTCTCAGTGTTTTCACCTGCAATTTGTATAAATAAAGATGAATACAGAACAGATGTAATAGCAAGATAAACAGAATTTATTCTAATTGTCAACAACAATTGCATTGTAGTCACTTCTTGTGCTATTATCCTGCATTATCTGGTATAGAGACAGAAACAAATGAGATACAGAGGTGTAAGGTCACACTTTATATGTGAGACAGAGGAAAGAGATGTCATGTTTATATTATGCAGCAAAACTACCTTGTATTAAAAGTGAAGGAATTCAACTTGTAAGATGTGCAGTTTAGTAGGAAAAGGTTGTAGTTCTTATATTTTAAGCCTATGTCAGGTATTTTGTTTTTACAGTGGAATACATGACATTTGATTTGAGAGGAATAATTCACAATATCTGCCATCAAGTGAAATGAAAAAATAGCCCTTCATGCTGAATAAAATTATTTCCAGAACACAAATCATGTGAAAAAGGCTTGTTTTCAATCACTTTGTATCCATGTAGGTCAATAAACACAAATTCACAGATTCTGCTTGGTTGTAAGAGTTCAAAAAGACTGAAAATCAAAGCAAAAGCCATGTGAAATGCTTCAGCATCAAGAGCTTTCACGCCAAAATGCCTTGCAATCAAGTGTCTCAATTGTGTGTAGCAGAAAATCCTAGTTGCCACAATGTGTAAAAACAAAATGTGGAAGTACAAGCTAGGGTTGCTTTTTTTTAAAAAAAATGTAGCTTTAAAGAATACGGGTAGCATGACTAATTCAGATTCCTCATTGTGCCATGCAGCATTGTGGGGTAGAGGTACATTTGCTAACTTCTGATGAGAAGAAGCCATATTAATTGCATTATGATGCTGTGTGCCGTGATGGAGAACATGGGTCAAAGACAGAGTGTTTAAAGACTACTATTTCCTCCTCCAGTCCCTTTTTAGATCGTAATTATTGGTGCACTATAGACATCTTTGGAGCAGTGTGCACAAAGACTGGAGCTTGGAAATAACCAATACAATGTTGGTGTGATTGCACCACAACATAAGGTTCCTTTTTAATGGAGTGAGGGTGTCACATTTGGTCCTTGAAGGGGCCTTTGTAGGGGAATTATATAGATGTTTTTTACTTGCTTTATCAAAAGTTAGAAAATAAAGGCCAAGACATTTTGGACGAGAAGGAGAAATTGAGGGAGTGGAAAGAATGTGAGCAAACTGAGTTTTTCACACATGTAGGAACTTCTTGCTGACTTTAATGGGATTTTCTTTTGTCTTCCAACCCCCCGAAATAACGAGACAGACACAAAATATATGGTTTCAAATTTTGGGCAACTTTTATTAAATAGTTACCTATTTAACTTGTAACTCAACTAACTTTTTGGTGTCAGTTCAACTTGGTGTGTGTAAGCTGAGGTAGCGTCTCCTAAAGTCTACCCCTCAGCTATTAAGGCGTACTACCTGGGTCCCCTGTATATTTCAACCCGGGCAACCCGTAAGGGAAACATCAGGAGAAATCTCTCTCAACTTTTGAGACTAGACTCTCCCCCTCTCTGGGACATTCACCATCACCTCACCCCTAAAATTAACCGTCTAGGTGAGTGTTTGCATAATGCCCCACACCCTTAAGGGGTGCCTTAAGAGTATACAAACCTTTGAATAACTCAACTATTTACGCCACGGATTGGGAGCAAATGTCCTATTTAGCTCCCATCCCCCACCAAGCCTTCTAATATTAACTGCACACCTCCCATTAAATCATTAAGAAACACTGAATTGCCCACATCAGACAGATGGATACCATCCAATCTGTAAAGGTGAGGCCTGTCAAGCAGGAATTCAACTGTCAAGCAGGAATTAGATCTGCCCATGGAATATGTAGGAGCCCCTACCCCTTGCAAGTGGTTTGCGCATGGCCCGGTTCACCCCTTTCCTGACCGTCTCCAACTTTGTAATGTCCCAATTCCTAAACCACCGGAGGCAAGGAGTGACTGTCTACCATGTGGCGCGCACCCGTGGCCATGCATGCCAAATCTTATAGATGACATTCCAAACTTGCAGGCCAAGATAACAGTCTGCCAGGCGTATCACCAACCCGTCTGGAGGGGGCCCCTCCTAGACTGAAACCAAAGTGGGAGGAAACCTCCTCCACGCATACCTCTGGTCCCATGCCACTCCACAGTAGTGACGGACGCGAGGCCCAAATGCTGACCATAATGAGTCCTCATGGCCTGCCTTGCAGCACAGTGCTGTAACTGTGCCCGCAGACGAGGATACTCCATCTATGGTTCAGCAAAGCGGATCTGCAAGGAGATCACCACAACCAATTCATGACAACGGAGTCCGCACATATTCCTGAAGGCATATGATTTATCTGCCCAGGGTTTTTTTTGGTTTTTTTGTTTTTGTTTTGTTGTTTTTTTTGTCTTTGAGTCACATCGCATAGCATTGGCCACCGAAGCTTCTCCAATGCAGCAAAGGGGGTTGCAATCCTGTAATTGCCCTAAAATGCTGGCCATAATGAGTCCTCAGCCTGCCCAGCAGCCCAGTGAAATTAATTGAGCCCGCAGACGAGGATACTCCATCAGTGGTTCAGCAAAACGGATCTCAACGAGATCGCCACAATCAACCCATGACAATGGTGTACGACGCATTTTCTGCAGGCATTTGCTTTCCATCAGCCCAGGGTTTGACCCCCTCCGAGTCATGTCCCATAGCATTGGCCACCAAGGCTACTCCAATGCAGCAAGAGTGGGTTACACAACCTGTAATGCCCTAAACCCATCCTCCATTAGCACCTTACTGGTGCCCGCCCACAACTGGTGTGTTGTTAGCGATGTGCCATCATGATGGCCAACGGTAACCAGGCCCCTGCTTGGCACTTCGTTTGAATAGCACCAGACCTCAACTGGCCATAAAACAGGGTCACTACACTTCGCCATCTTAATGACGTTGCCTCAAGACCCCAAACAAGATTTGGCTGCCGTGACCAGCCACTCTATGCCATTATGCGTTATTGTTATGCCGAACTCAACCAGGGCCGCATCAACCTGTCAATTTTAGATACTTAGGACTATTCTCGCTGATTCAATAGGACTGCAAAGAAGCTGTCCAAGCATCTGCATGAAACAAATTTGCTCCGGAGTGTCCGCATAAGCCTTGAGCTTCAGGCTTTTCAAAATTGCAGGAAGCTCGGTTCTCTGTTATCCTGAGTTTGGCCCTGACTGCACGACCACCAGGCTAGCTTTTTATGCCGCCAACCGTTAATGGAATCTGACATGCCCAGAGCCCAGAAGCAACAAGCTAGCACAGCCAATTGCACTCTGGTCGATTGTGGGGCCAACCCCGCCTTTTGAAAACACCCCAAAACTGTGTTATGCTCATGATGAAAAGGGGGGGTAGCCTGCAGCATGGCGTACGCCCTACCAAATTCCTCACATTCATTGACTGCCCCGCACAAGATAACATGAAGTATGGGGCCAGAGCTAAGTGCACTACCCTTAAAGTTTTGGTCGCAACCGGCCCAGATGGTCTGGTTGGATTGGGCCGGACTAAAGGCTGGGACCATGCCACTGCTAAAGCCCACCATCGAACGGAACCAGACTGAAGAACAACAAAACCGTCCAACACCGGTATAAGAGTCACCCAAGGTACAACCCCACATACCACATGGAGAGCGAGCGAACCGAAACCTAAAACCAACGTATACTTCTAAGCCTCAAGGCCCCGAGGCATAAGAGGCCACCCCCGAGGCATTCTAAACAGCCAATTCCAGTCCTGTACATTGCCAAAAACCCCTGTTTTGATCCATCAGTATTACTGAATTTAACATTGCTGATGAGATTTGCCTGCTAAGGGGTGCGTGTGTATAACGTGGCTTAAATTTGAGGCATTTAATGGATGAGCCTTGAACTGGAATCAGAGGAACCCCTTGATGGGATCCCCTTCCAAGCTGAAGGGTTGACCAATAACCCAAGACTCACTCTCTACACCCTTGCACCTGTCTGAAATGAGAAAAATGGTCAACTACTGGGATGAAATATATCACAGCGAATGGGTCCCATCTTAATAACAAGGAAGTAACCCAAGGAGTTGGGATGCGGCACATAAAGAGTATGCGAGGATGGAGAGTGCCTTATGCCAGTGCGTCCCTCCTGGGAGCACCGTGAGGAAAGCTCGGCCCATCTCCATCCTCGGCGAACTCACAAAGCTCTGCGCGCCGCTGAACCACAAATCCCAGCAGCCACAATTCACAACGTCAATGTCCGTTGTTCACAAACCCCACCCGTGTTCATGCCTGGGCACATCGGGGTCTGTGCAAATCTGATCCAGTGCATAAAACAACAGCCTACACATCAGTGATTGCCTTACAATTCATAACAGTAGCAAAATTACATCTATGAAGCAAACAACAATTCTATAGGCATCTCTTGCAGCTTTGGAAACGAGGAACTATATTCAGGTGTCGCCTCTGCCCCTAGTCTGGCTTTGAACGCATGACTTCCCGGTCAGCAGTGATCCAATGCAGCTGGCTACAACCAGCAGATGCAACTATCCCTAAGGTTGCATAGGTCAACAGCAAACTAACTTATCAACAGTCGGAAGATCACTCTGCCCCCAGGCTGGCTTCGAAGGCATGACTTCCTGGTCAGCGGTGCTTCAATGCAGCTAGGTACCACCAGCAGATGCCACTATCTTTAAGGTTGCATAGGTCAACAGCAATCCAGACCATTAACAATCAGGAGCTCACTCTGGCCCCCGGCCCGCTTTGAACACATGACTTTTCGTTCAGTAATGATTTAATGCAGTAGCCACCAACTCGCAGATGCAACTATCAATTAAAGTATGCCTAGGTCAACAGCAAGCTAGACTATTAACATTCTGAAGCTCACTCTGCCCCCAGGCTTGCTTTGAACACATGACTTCTTGGTCCGTAATAATTTAAAGCGGTGGCCACCAACTCGCAGATGCACTATCAATTAATGTATTCCTAGGTCAACAGCAAGCTAGACTATTAACAGCCGGGACCTCACTCTGCCCCCAAGCTTGTTTTAAACACATAACTCCTTGATCGGTAGTGATTTAATGCAGCTGTCTCCCAACCAGCTGATGCAACTATCAATTAAGGTTGCCTAGGTCAACAGCAAGCCAGACTATTAAAGGTCAGGAGCTCACTCTGCCACCAGACTTGCTCCAAATACATGACTGCTTGGTCAGCAGTGATCCACTGCAGCTGGCTACCCACTAGCAAATGCAACTATCAAAATACGGTTGCCTCGGTCAACAGCAAGCAAGGCCACTAACGGTCAGGAGCTCACTCTGCCCCCAGGCCTGCCTCGAACACATGACTTCATGGTCACTAGAGATTTAATGCAGTTGGCTACAAACCAGCAGATGCAACTTTCGATTAAAGTTGCATAGGTCAACAGCAAGCTAGACTATTAACCGACAGGAGCTCTCTCTGTCCCCAAACTTGCTTTGCACACATGCCTTCCTGGTCAGCAATGACCCTAATGCAGTTGGCTACCAACCCGCGAATGCAACTATCTTTGAGGTTGCATAGGTCAACAGCAAGCCAGACTATAACTGTCGGGAGCTCCCTCTGCCCCCCGGCTTGCCTTGAACACATGACTTCTTGATCAGTAGTTATTTTAATGCAGTTGGCAACCAACTCTAGGATGCAACTATCAAGTAAGGTTTCCTAGGTCAACAGCAAGCTAGACTATTAACAGTCGGGGGCTCTCTCTGCCCCCAAACTTGATTTGCACACATGACTTCTTGATCAGTAATGATTTTAATGCAGATGGCTACCAGCTTGCGAATGCAACTATCTTTGAGGTTGCATAGGTGAACAGCAAGCTAGACTATCAACTGACGGGAGCTCACTCTGCCCCCCCGGCTGCTTTGAATACATGACTTCTTGATCAGCAATTATTTTAATGCAGTTGGCATCCAACTCGAGGATGCAACTATCAAGCAAGGTTTCCTAGGTCAACTGCAAGCTAGACTATCAACAGTCGGGAGCTCACTCTGCCCCCAGGCTTGCTTTGCACACATGAGTTCTTGTTCAGTAATGATTTTAATGCATTTGGCTACCAACTTGTGGATGCCACTATCCATATAAGGTTGCCTAGGTCAACAGCAAGCTAGACAATTAACAGTCGCTTAATGACCCATAACTCATGCTAGTCATATAAATATTGTCATTACTATCATTAATTATTTAGTTTTATTTCATTCAGTTTCTGTTTCTTTTTTTAATTTTATCTTATATATATATATATATATATATATATATATATATATATATATATATATATATATATTATATATTTTATGTATAAATTGTTCTTTTCATAATTAATTTAATTATTTATTTATTTCAGCCAGGCCCGAACTTTATTATTATTATTATATATTATTTTATTCTTTAATTTCCTTTTCCCTTTAAATTTTTTTAAATTATTTATTTATTTATTTTCCATATTATTATTTATTATTTTTTTATTTTATTTTTCCATTCAACTGTTTTCAGGCCCCAAAATGGCCGGCGTGCCAAAATGGTGGCTCCCAGGGCGAGCCACCATGCAGCCAATATGGCGGCCGCCACCCACAGTTGCCGTACAGCCATCTCTGGCCGCTGTACGGCAAATATGGCGGCCCCCAAGGCAAGCCACCATGCGGTCAAGATGGCGGCCGCCATCAACAGTTGCCGTACAGCCAGGCAGCTGTACGGCAAATATGGCGGCCCCCATAGTGAGCCGCCATGATGCTCGGCTAAAAATTGCTAAGGTGCATGCGTACCTTGAAGGTGGCCCCCAAGGTGCATGCGCGCCATAGCAGCGGCCCCCAAGGCGCACGTGCGCCTGAAAAACAACTGCGTCACACGGCGCAATGTGCCCGGGCGGCCTGGCGGGCTACAGCAGGCCAAGCCCGGCCGCTACAGGGAGGGCGGAGCGAGGGGCGAGACACTGGCAGACCGGGCCCGCCGTGGAAAATTTCCAAAGTGAGTACTAGCGGGCACCAACGCGGCCATTCCTACCCCCGGCTCACCCCCCCCCGCCCCGGCTGCAGCAGCGACGGAGGGGGCCATGGGCGGCAAATGCAGGGGGCCTGAGTGCCCAGAAGAAAAGGCCCCCGCTGCCCAGAAGACCCTCGCCCCCGCTCCTAACCAACCCGGTGGCCCAAGGTATTTATTTTTGTTTATTTATTTTTTAATGCTAAGGTACCTAAGAGTATTAATGCTAATACTCCTATGCAGAGGGAAAAATCAAGGCCCGGTGACCCTGCCAATTACCCAGCTGGGCCCTTCGTTCTGCCGGGCCCAGCAGGCCTGACCGGGTCCGACCCGCCCGGTGTAGGTAAGGCAGGGCTGTTGGCCAACGAGGACCCCCCCAGGCCTGGCTAAACCCCCTAAAAAGCCCGCGGAGCATATACATAGGGCCGAGCGCTGGCGCTCCTGCCCAAGATGTCACCGCTCCCTCAAGGGGGCGAGGAAGCCACCCCAGGGGGTTAAACCCCCCTGAGTCTACTCCTCACCCCCAACAGGCCCCAAACCGACCTTTGCTTGTCCAAATTGGGGCCTAGTTCTGCAGACTGCCTTCCTCGCCGATGTCTTGTTGCAGAATGAGGGAAAAGGGGCTGGCAGCACACTATGCCAGCCCCTCCTCCCTTCCAGTACATTCTGCAAAATTAACCAATCTCTTCTCCGAGGGGAGGAGACAAAATTGCTCCACCCCCCAACTTGTTGGAGGGTGAAGTGTATTGGCAGGAGAAACTGAAACATAAGTTTATATCCATGGTCAACGGGATTTAGAGTGTATTTTGAGGGACACTGGTGTGCACGTTTTGTCCAGTGATTGGACTAAGACTGGCAAACTTTATTGATTTTGAATTGCTTCCCAATAGTTGCAGTCAAGAAGATTGGAGCAGATCTTTATGTTTTTCCTTTCAAAGTGCACCATGTGATGGATTGGACAATAACATAGCCAACACTTTCTCATGCATGCAGATAGTGTGCTTCAGACAATTAGTGCGGAGTGCAGCCACCGTGTAAGACCTGATGCCAAACTTATGGATACTTGGAAGGGTAAGGTAGGGAGGGCCATTAGCTTATCCCAAGAACTAGGAAGAGTTAAGTTCCCAGAGCTGCAAAGGAATTTACTGATTTCAGATGGTGGGAGCAGTTTGGGAATGAGTGTTCTGTGCCTCGCTTGTTACAATATTGTGTCTCCCTTAGTAGTAGAGTAATTTCTGGATACTACAGGTAAACTTCATATTTGTAAAATGGTCATATCTAAATATTGATTAGGTAATGCAAAAAGAAAACATTAGCTGGGAAAGTCTCTTTAATCAAATCCTATTACCAGCAGCCATATCCAGAAGAATGCAGCTCCATTACCATTATCATGTGTACAAGAATATCAATTACATAAATGAATATGCTCCAGAGATTGTTTTGTTGACATCTTGTCATGAGAGAACAATGCATTATGGAACAAAAATGACAATAATAGGAAATGCCACCTTTGAGGCACAGGTGATCAGTATAACACCTCTTTCATTGCTACCCAGTACACAAAAATAATCTCTCTAATAAGAATTTTATCAGAAAAACCTGACACAGAACAAAAGTGTGAAATGCACATATTGAAGGAAACCCACCCAATATCTTTTAAAAGACTCCACATTCAAAAGATAGTCTGTTCTGGATAGACTATTTACTTGAAGTTTCAATGAAAATGAGAGGAGACTTCTAGAAGACTTTTGCTGAATCACAGCATAGGCATTTACAAATTGAAATCTTTCTTTTGGACTCAGGATTTTGGCAACAGAATATCATTTGCTTTTTTCTCTCTCTCTTCAAGTCTTGATCTAACTCAGAGAACTTTGATTGGCTTCTTCACCTTCTCTTAGTCCTGTAGCAGCCAGGAAATGCAATCTCACCCTGCTTTCTCCAAGAATGGGCCAATAAGGCTAAAGAAAGGTAATTTTTATTAACCTAAAACCTATCTTTTTGGTGCTCTTTTCCCTGCTTGTTGCAAAACCTTGTGCAACTTTGAAATTTTTAAAAATGATTTTAAATGGGATTCCTTTAAGATTGTTTATAATTAATCCTGCTTTAATGTTTGTATAGTTGCATATTTTAAATTGTATGTTGATGCTTTTATGTTAAGCCTCTTTGAGTCTCCTGCAGGAGAGTTAAAGCGTGGTATTAATTAATTAATTAATTAATAATAATAAAAGTCCTATTTTGTCGAATATGGCATGTGAACCTGAGGTGTTATAATGTTTCCTAAGTCTGCTTTCTCTCTTCTCTTAGTTACCCTTTCATAGTTTGATCAAAACCCTCTTAGCCTTTGTCAGGTATGGGGAACCTGAGCTTTGAGGGAGATCATGTTCCCAACCTGTCATGAGACTGCAGCGACCTTTGGCCCAGTTCCTGGAGTGACCTTGCCCATGTGTGCTGGGAATTGCTGAATCAGCCTGGGAGTGGAGTAACTTCCAGGTGCCAGAGAGGGAAGTGAGGCAACTCCTCCTGGCATGGACATTGGACATTTGGACTCGTGACGTCACTCATGTGACCCTGGGGTCATGCCCCTATGGACTACTGGGATTGCTGATTCATCGGAGCATGATGACACCCTGCTTGGACATTGCATTGTGTAGGGGAGGGGCTACCGGGGTATATAAGGTGTGTTTGGGTGGCGGGCCGGCGCTTTAGCTTCACAGGTGGTGTACCTTCAATAAAATCGTGTTGGACCAGAACGACGTCTGAGTGTGATCCCTACCGTCTATTGAGGAGTCATTACAGAAGCTAAAGCCCCGGCCGACTATCCCAGCGATGGCGAGGTTGGCGTGGAACGAGGAGAAATATCTGGACAGCTGGATTTTGGAGGATAATGAAGAAATCCGGAGAACTCAAGAGTGGGAGTGGACCACTCTTGACCAGGTGGGAAGTCCAGATGCATCCCAAGAGTGGGCAGCCCAGGAGAGGAGACTCCGTGAAGGAGAGCAGCTGTGGCAAACTCGAGTGGATGAGATGATGGCGAGTCGAGCTAAGGAGAGGAGTGAGGCTCAGCAATCGGAAGTGCGCAGGGGCGCTATCCGAGCGGCGGAGTACCGAGAGGCTCGCGTGGAAGACCAGGCGGTGGAGTGCAGAGGCGCTCGTCTGGAAGGGATCCAGGAAGATCGTGAGAAGCGGTCTCAGAGAGAGCTGTTGAACCTGGCAACAGGAGGTGGTAGTGAGACCACCGAACCGGAGCCACCATCTGAGATTGGAGTGCTGAGCTGCAAAGTGGAGGCAATGGTGCAGTTGGTAAGCCGGATGACCCAGAGATGGGATGAGAGGGACCAGAGAGAGTCGATGTGGCAGGCCCCGGGAGGTGGAGACTTTACCTATTACTCCTGGATGGACGGGGCTTTCAATGAGCGTCCTAGATCTCCTTCGGGAGTGAGGAATCAAAGCCGTAATCAAGAGAGTCCAATCCCGGAGTGTCCTAGATCTCCGTCGAGAGTGAGGATGATGGGAGAGGATTGCCAGAGGAGTCCCAGAGCCCAACCAGCAGGGTTGGGAAGAGGTAATACTAGGCCGAGAAGTTTGCCTGGCCCGAGAATGACTTCTCAAGAGTTTGGAAGCCGGATGAAAAAAGAGCCATTGCGGGTGGAATTTGAAGGAGAGGCATCCAAAGTGGCGTTCTTTATCGCAGCAGTACAAGACCATATGGAAGATTATGGACATTTGTACCCCAGTGAAGGCAGCCAAGTTAGAGCTATTGGGGCTGTGTTTAAAGGTCGAGCTGCCGAGTGGTATGTACAGTGCCACGATCGAAGAGATCCCTGCCTGGGGTCAGTGAGGAGGTTCTTGCTGGCTATCAAGAACAGATTTCGAGATCCTTTGGAAAGGATCAAAGCGAAGGAGGCGTTAAGGTGCTTGACCCAAGGTGCCAGATCGGTAACTGAATATGCCGAAGAATTTATGGGTCTCGCCGGGAAAGTAGCGGAGTGGTCGCAAGCTACCCTGCTGGAGCTGTTTAAAGATGGGTTGCGCAAGGAGATCCTGGAGTGGTGTCTTCACCGCGATGACCCGGGGGACATCGACAGGTGGATTCAACTAGCTGGCAATGTAGAAGGGATCTTGGCCCAGGTGCAGAGGCGGCGTACCCAACCGATGAGGTCGCGAGGCATGGGTCGTGCCTGGAGTGAAAGCAGACCTAAAGGTGCCGAAGCTAAGCGGGTCGGCGACAGTCGTCCCAGTGGCAGCAAGAAAACCCCATTGAGTCGAGTCCGCTGCTATGCTTGTAACCAGTCCGGACATTATGCTTATCAATGCCCCCAGAAACCGGCAGTGAGAGTGGCTGCCGCTAAGGCTGCAGTGATGGACAATGTTGAAAGCTTTAAAGTTGGGGTGAGAAATAATATTCAATGTGTGTTGGGATTGGTTAAGGGGGATCTTGTTGTAAAAAAGAAAGCTTTAGTAGATTGTGGATGTTCAGAAAATATCATGTCTCCACAGTTAGTAGAAGAGTTGGGTGGGGACACAAAACCCTTGGAAACTCCAGTCACCTTCAAACAGTTAGATGGGACAATGATTGAAGGGGGTCCTTTTTCTGTGGGGACGAAGGGGTTAACTGGACGAGTGGGGCCATGGGAAGGAGAAATTAATTTTGTAATGGCTCCCATAAAAGGGCATGAAGTGGTGTTGGGTATGCCCTGGTTAGAAAAGGTGAACCCCAAGATTGACTGGAAGGCGGGGACGGTTCAGTGTGCCCCTAATGTTGAGAAGGGTGTCAGCAAAGAAGTGAGAGGAATACCCCAAGAATATTGGGACTACGCTGACGTGTTTAACCCTAAATCAGCCCAAAAGCTTCCACCTGTTAGGAACGTGCAATGCAGCATAGAAGTGAAAGAGGGGGCGGTTTTACCCAAGCCAAAAATCTATGCGATGACAGTCAAAGAAAAGGTCGCATTAAGAGAACAAATAGATGATTATTTGAAGAAAGGGTTTATCAGACGATCGGAATCCCCTTTGGCCGCACCAGTGTTGTTTAGGGAAAAGAAAGATGGGAGACTGAGATTGTGCATTGATTATAGGGGTTTAAATGCCATTAGTACGACAAACTGTTACCCCTTACCGTTGATTAAGGATCTATTAGGCCTGTTGGGAGGTTGTAGGTTTTTTACAAAACTGGATTTGATTGACGCATTCCATATGATTCGTGTGAAAGAAAGTGACCAATGGAAGACAGCGTTCTCGTGCCCTCTCGGATTATACGAATGGCTCGTAATGCCATTCGGTTTAGCAGGGTCTCCAGGCCTGTTCATGCAGTTAATCAACGAGGTGTTACACCCCCTTTTGTATAAGGGGGTGTTCGTTTATTTAGACGACATTGTGGTAGCGACCAGTACGCGAGAAGAGCATGTAAAGTTAGTGCGCGAGGTGTTGGAACGGTTGAGGCAAGCGAGTTTATTTGTAAAGTTGAGTAAATGTGAGTTTAGTAAAAATCAGATTGATTTTTTAGGGTACAGGATTGGCGAGAGTGGGGTGGCTATGGATCCGGCTAAGGTGGAGGACGTGTTGAGCTGGGAGGCTCCGCGCACACGCCGGCAGTTGCAGGCTTTTCTAGGGCTAGCCAATTTTTACCGGACTTTTATTCCGGGGTTTGCTGTGATAACCCTCCCGCTTACTGAGCTGTTGAGAACGAAGGGTAAAGGGGAGTCCAGAAAGGTCAAGTCACCAGGTGCGGTATTAGACTGGACTCAAGATTGTCAGAAAGCGTTGTTAGGTTTGAAGAGGGCTTTCACTGAGGGCCCTTTATTGCTACATCCGGATGTGAATCAACCTTTTGTAGTTCAATGTGACGCCTCCGCTTGGGCTTATGGGGGTGCACTGTTGCAGGAGGATGGTCAGGGGAAATTGCGACCTTGTGCTTATTTTTCAAAAAAGTTTGGGGAGCATGAACGTAAATGGCCTGTGTGGGAGAAGGAGGCATTTGCAGTGAAGACCGCGTTGGTGACCTGGCGTCAGTTTTTGGAAGGGGCAGCGTTCCCATTTGTGGTTATGACGGATCATCAGAATTTGGGTTATTTACGTAACCCTCAGAAGTTGTCCCCAAAGCTAGTAAGGTGGTCGCAATTTTTCAATAGATTCAATTTCAAGTTGCAGCATATCAAGGGGAAGGAAAATATAGTGGCAGATGCTTTATCTAGATATCCTAGTGTAGGAACAGGTGGGCTGCACAAAGAAGGAGAGGTTTTTTCAAAAGAGCAGTGGGGTTGTGCAGTGCAGACCCGGTCTCAGAAGGGATTGGAAGTAAAAAAAGAGGAGGAAGTAGTAGATGAGTGGAGTTTAGAACTACAAGAAGGATATGCAGGGGACTTGTGGTTGATGGAACATGAGAAAGAGTGTGTGAAGTTGAGAGGGTTGTGGATGGTAGGAGGTAAGGTATATGTGCCTCAGAAGTTGAGGAGAAAGGTGTTGGAGATGCATCATGATTATAAGACTGCTGGACATTGGGGGGTCACCAAGACCATGTTGGCTATTAAGAAGAGGTACTGGTGGCCAGGTATGAAGGTGGAAATCCGGCACCATGTAGCAAGTTGTGAAGTGTGTGCTAGGAATAAGGTTCCCACTGCCCGGCCGCAGGGGTTGATACAAGTGGTTGCTGATCCAATAAGGCCGTGGACACATGTTAGTACCGATTTTGTTGGGGAGTTGCCGTCAAGCAGGGGATATCGGTATATTTGGACTGTTATAGACATGTTTTCTAAACAGGCTCATTTTATTCCGTTGAGAGGGTTGCCATCGGCGGAGCGATTGGCTGGGTTGTATGTACAGCATGTTTATAGGTTGCATGGTTGCCCAGAACAGGTGTTGAGTGATAGAGGTGTCCAGTTTACGGCTCGGTTTTGGGGCAGGTTTTTGGAGGAGCTAGGGGCTCAAAGGAAACTGACGTCTGGTTATCATCCCTGCTGTAATGGGACTGCGGAGAGAGTGCAGAAATCTTTGGGGACCTATTTAAGGATTTTCAGTAATCAGGAACAAAATAATTGGTCCGATCTCCTTCCTTACGCTGAGGTAGCTTACAACAGTTCCATCCATTCTTCTACCGGGAAATCGCCCTTTGAGATTGTTTATGGGCAAGAGGTGGCCCCTTTGCCGCGCAGCTGGTGGAGATAGAAGGGGAGAGAGCAAGGGGAGTGGAGAGTGCGAGCTGAAGGAATGTGGAAAGAAGTTACAGAGGCGTTGAGAAAGGCACAGCGCTCCTATAAGCTGTTTGGAGATCACAAGCGGCAAGAGGGAGGGGCGTATGCAGAGGGGGATTTGGTGTGGCTGTCCACAGAGAATTTAAAGTTAGGGTACAAGTCGAAAAAATTAAGTCCAAAATTCATAGGGCCTTTTAAGGTTGACAGAGTTGTGAATAAGGTATCATATACCCTCCTGTTGCCCAAGAGTTTAGGGAAAGTGCACCCAACTTTTCATTGCAGTTATCTTAAGAAATATGTGAGCCCATTTCCTCCACGGGATTGAATGATGTTTTGTTTCCCTCAGGGGGGAGGAGGACGAGGTGGAGGAGGCCATTATGTCAGGTATGGGGAACCTGAGCTTTGAGGGAGATCATGTTCCCAACCTGTCATGAGACTGCAGCGACCTTTGGCCCAGTTCCTGGAGTGACCTTGCCCATGTGTGCTGGGAATTGCTGAATCAGCCTGGGAGTGGAGTAACTTCCAGGTGCCAGAGAGGGAAGTGAGGCAACTCCTCCTGGCATGGACATTGGACATTTGGACTCGTGACGTCACTCATGTGACCCTGGGGTCATGCCCCTATGGACTACTGGGATTGCTGATTCATCGGAGCATGATGACACCCTGCTTGGACATTGCATTGTGTAGGGGAGGGGCTACCGGGTATATAAGGTGTGTTTGGGTGGCGGGCCGGCGCTTTAGCTTCACGGGTGGTGTACCTTCAATAAAATCGTGTTGGACCAGAACGACGTCTGAGTGTGATCCCTACCGTCTATTGAGGAGTCATTACAACCATACTATATTGCTATAGTGCATGATAACACTATTGAAAAGATGAAAATATCTTATTCTTGAGTGGTAAAAATAAATATTGAACTCTCTTTCTTCAGTCCAAGTGACCACTTAGAATCCTCCCTTGCCAAAGAATAGATAAGGACATTCTTGAGACTGAATCAGTTTTCTAGCAATATAGAGTGATGATTTACCACCTCACCACATTGAGAAAGGAAACCATGGGTGATTATCCCTTTAAGAGTAGAAAACCGTCCCTCTTATATGGTCAGCGGTCCCATTTCACATTCAGCTTCCCCATCACTCTCACATGTGGAAACTTAAGAGCTGGCATTCATCTTACATTCATCACAGGGTCAATATTACTTTTTTTTGTTTTTAATCAGGAAAAACAACAATATCCAAAAACCAAGAGATCCCTTGCCCTGACCAAAGCTCCTTACATTGAAGGAGATTTACACCAGTTTAAAACTATTTCTTTCTATGGGATCCTATGGTTCTGCCCCAAAGCCCATAGTATATAAGAGGCAGTGATCCAGATTAAAATCATTGTTTTCCATGGGACCCTATGGTTCTGCATGTAACCCAGGAGATACAAGAGGTGGTGATTCTGGTTAAAACTATTGCTTTGCATGGAATCCTATGGTTATACATCAACACCCATAGGATCCAAGAGACAGTGATCCAGGTTAAAACCATCTCTATGGGATCCTATAGTTCTGCCTCAAAGCCCATAGGATACAAGAGACTGGTGACACATGGGCAATGAAACAGGATGGCATTACACCTGTTTTTCAGTTGTAAAATGGGAGTAAAGAGCAATAATAGGTAGTAGCTCTGAACAGGATTGCTGGTCTGTGTTCAGAGTTTTTTTTCCTTTCTGGATATTTCTGCCTCTTTTCAACCCTTGAACATGTGATGAGTTCCGTGCCTTTCCATGCTTGAGAAGAGGTCGAAATGTCCCAAGAGGAGGGATTTATCAATGTGAGGAGGATAATTACCAGCGTTCTCTTCTTTCAGGACACATCTGTTATGCATGACAGCCAGAAGTAGTTTAACTCATGTGATGAGCTCAGTGTCCCTTCATGCTTGAAAAGAGGCTGAGGTGTCCTATGACAAGAAAATTTCTCAACCTGATAAGGTGGTTAAAGTCAGTTTGTGTCACGTCTTACACATAAAAGAATGAAAGTTCTTCTGTTAATCCTACATATACTACTGACAAGCACTATAAATGTCTTTCATACATTTATGAAACCATGACTCAACATGAGTTCTTATAAGATGCAGTTTAGTCACCATTTTATAGCATATCAATATTGAGAGCACAGCTGCGTTGGGCAGGGCAAGTCTCTAGGATGGAGGGCCTCCCAAACATACTACTCTATGGTGAAATCACCACGGGTCAGCGCAAGAGAGGCGCCCCCAAAAAGAGATATAAGGACTCCCTGAAACAACATCTCAGGCTCAGCCAGATTGATCACCATCGGGAGGCATGGAGACGCACTACCCATAATGCTGCGGCCTCTTTCGAAAAGACATGCCAAACGGGTCTCGAAGAGAAACGACAACGCAGAAAGAGCCGCAACTTGGAAACAACATCACCCAAGGAGACTTACTGCTGTGCTTTCTGCAACCAGACTTGACTATCTCAGATTGGCCTTTTTAGTCATCAACGCGCTTGCAAAAGCGTGGGATGAGTCTTTCCTAAGAATCTTAGTTCATGAAGTAATGTCAGAGAGAGTCACCATTTTACTGTGGGTGGCTTGTATACCACCTTGTGCTAGTAACAATATTTGAAGAAAAGCCTTCATATCGGTGCTCATAAGGATTTTTTGCTATTAGCTTCAATTTTCAAATGTGTCCTCAAATTTTACTGGAATGATACATTTGGTGTCACGCCTGGGCCTAAAGGGGAGCGATTGTTTGAATTGCTGTAAAGATCCTATGTCCAGGGGATGCAGATGCCTTCCTCTTGAGGAAAGGGGTACCAAAGACTCCACAGACCAAAGTTTCTGAAGAAGTTAACAGGGTTTATTTTCTACAAGACACAAAGTTGTAGGTGCCTGGCTCTTGGTTAGTTACAAAGTCCAAAGATTTGCAGAACTCAAAAACAGGCTTACAGTCTCTTTCTTCAGTCTGTGGACGATGGATGGTGATCGCCTCTCCTTCTCTCTCTTTGGTCAGCAGCCACAGATGGTAGACAGATCCCAGCCACTAGACTCCTATAAGGTAAAGGGCGAGTCCTTTCTATTTTGAATCAGGGCTGGTTGAAGACGGCCAAAGTCCCACAAAGGCTTTTCAATATGCCTGGTATAGATGGGCGAACTCTGGCAGTTTTATATTAAAAGAAGGTGATAGGCCAGAGCTGACTGCCCCGCAAACTCAGCCATACATCCCTGGCAGTCACTGAACCAAGACAGAGGTAACACCCCCCCCCCCCCGGATACCCTTTAAATGTGGAGTGAAAAATCTAGGATGTTGATTGGATGAAGACTGTGGGGTGACCTTTGGAGGGAAGAATCTAAGTTGATGAGTGGATGGAATCTCTGGCCCCTACCACCCAGGAAAAACAACAACCCAGCTCAAAACTGCAAAAAAGGGCCTAGGAACAAAATGGAGCCTGCTAACCCAGCAAACACATATTAGATGAAATCATATATTTTCAATATGAATAAGCTTTGCTTAGGCCGCAATAATACATCCTTCTGACCACAAGGAAGTGTAAACCACACTACTTTATAACTTCTGAATTGGCTCTAAAATGCATTCCCCTTCTTACTCAGAACCTTGGACTGTAACAGTGGAAAACAGCTGGACATATATCACTACTTAACCAAGCTGAGTTTTCAATAAGTATAGACCAACCTTTGTCAAGTGATCTCACCACAAACTTTTCATGCTTTATTTAAACAGCTATTCTATTACGAAATGGGAGATACATCAGTCCTCATCCCAGTATCATTCTTTGGCATCCTAAATTGCCACCTCCTCACACGAGATTTTTTTTTGCCCCTTACCATGCTAGGACTCATCTTTGGCCACAGATCCAGATACATCTCATCAGATGATGCAGGTTGACGTGCCACCCCATCAGTGGGTGAAGCGGTGGAGAAGTGTTGCATTCATCTTTTTGATAGCTCAATGGAACTATGCATGGTTTTGATACTTTTCTCCTGTCCAATGAGAAAAAAAACATGCCTTTGCCCAATATGACACCATTCCCTCCATGTGATAGGGAAAAAAGAGAGGGTGTGTGGCTTGTCAGTGATTCCTGGAGAAAGGGATTTTTTTTTTTTTTTGGGCACATCAGTGTGATGAAGTCCTTAATATTATCCATCATATATCCTCATGTATAAATTGACCTCATGAATAAGACAAAGGTATGTTTGGAGACCAAAATGATAGATTTTGATATGATCTATGGATAAGTCACTGCTTATTCTGTGGAGAGGAAGAACCACCATTGCCACCTCAGGGAATCATCTGTTCTTGGCTACCATCATCATTTCTCTAGCTAGGCATTTAAAAAGTCCAGAAGGTTTCCATGGAGGAAACAACAAAAAAGGTTGATGCTTATTTTAGATTTTCCTGAAAGTGAATGAGCTCTTGCTTTTTGCCACTCAACTCAAAGAAAGGTGTTGGCCTACATGTTAATTTTAAAAAATAAGGCTTAAGGAATCGTAGTCACATTGACCAACGAAGAAGTTAACACCGGCTTTGAGGGGGGGGGGGGGTTCTTACTAAAATTTCTAAACTTATACATGAGTATGAAGAGTATATCAAGAGATCTTGGGAAGTATTCCTATGAAATGCACAAATTGGTAGTTGAAACAGAGTGAGCTGGCTTTTAAGATCACTGTTTAACACAGCAGATTAGCTAAAAATAATAATGTATGTATTAACTAGACATTTGCAATTGATTAAAATGTTTCAAAGGTCATTACAAAATTAGGGTGCTGGCCTATAGTTAGTGAAAATTTTATTACTATAACGAGAGTAAAGAAATTGTGTTACTTTTTCATTATACTAATTGTGCATAATTATTATAACTGGGAAAATTCAGGGGCTCCTTTCTCCCTCATTTTTACAGCTATTAGGGTGAATCTTGCAATAAAGGTAGAACACATTTACCACTATTAGCTCATCAAGTTTCAGGATATTTCGCAGATTTTGGAAGGATTTACAAAGTCTTTATAAACAAATTTTCTTTCCAAAAAAAACCATGACAAGAGCTATCTCATTGAATTTTCTATACTATGACACAAGATAATGGGGATCATTCCCCCAATGTTCAGAAATATTCATACAGCTACTGATTTTAGGAATGTTTTAAAGTTTTGACAAAAACATTTTTTTAAAGTCACAAAATCTATCTCATTGAATGTCTCTCATAGTAACCAACAGAAACTAATTTTAACCAATTCTACATTTTCATAGAATCCTAGAATTGGAGGGGAGCCCCATGAGCCATGTAGTCCAACTCTCGTCTTCCAGGCAAAAAAATTTCACACCCCCTATTATTTACCTCTCCCAATAGCCAATGAACTATATA
>JARBWK010000001.1:98821154-98976158 GCA_030556195.1 Anolis apletophallus
TTACATAAATGAATATGCTCCAGAGATTGTTTTGTTGACATCTTGTCATGAGAGAACAATGCATTATGGAACAAAAATGACAATAATAGGAAATGCCACCTTTGAGGCACAGGTGATCAGTATAACACCTCTTTCATTGCTACCCAGTACACAAAAATAATCTCTCTAATAAGAATTTTATCAGAAAACCTGACACAGAACAAAAGTGTGAAATGCACATATTGAAGGAAACCCACCCAATATCTTTTAAAAGACTCCACATTCAAAAGATAGTCTGTTCTGGATAGACTATTTACTTGAAGTTTCAATGAAAAGCTCGGAGAGGAGACTTCTAGAAGACTTTTGCTGAATCACAGCATAGGCATTTACAAATTGAAATCTTTCTTTTGTACTCAGGATTTTGGCAACAGAATATCATTTGCTTTTCTCTCTCTCTTCAAGTCTTGATCTAACTCAGAGAACTTTGATTGGCTTCTTCACCTTCTCTTAGTCCTGTAGCAGCCAGGAAATGCAATCTCACCCTGCTTTCTCCAAGAATGGGCCAATAAGGCTAAAGAAAGGTAATTTTTATTAACCTAAAACCTATCTTTTTGGTGCTCTTTTCCCTGCTTGTTGCAAAACCTTGTGCAACTTTGAAATTTTTAAAAATGATTTTAAATGGGATTCCTTTAAGATTGTTTATAATTAATCCTGCTTTAATGTTTGTATAGTTGCATATTTTAAATTGTATGTTGATGCTTTTATGTTAAGCCACTTTGAGTCTCCTGCAGGAGAGTTAAAGCGTGGTATTAATTAATTAATTAATAATAATAAAAGTCCTATTTTGTCGAATATGGCATGTGAACCTGAGGTGTTATAATGTTTCCTAAGTCTGCTTTCTCTCTTCTCTTAGTTACCCTTTCATAGTTTGATCAAAACCCTCTTAGCCTTGAAACTTTGCTCATTTGCATTAGCAATTCACCATCCTAAGGCAATTGTGTTCTAGTAAGTACTTATTAGTATTTTGCACACATTTTTGCTACTTTTGAAGTTCTAAATCCTGTTTGCTATTTTCCAATGCAGATATTGCCCATATTTTGATTTCTGTATATGTGGGAAAATTCAATTTTTGTTAGCTCTTTGTGAATGTGGGGTTTGACTCCTAGTTTGCATAACACACACCACTGCAAAGGTCACAATATCCCTTACAGGCATAATATGCATGGATTTGTGTATGTGCTCTGAGAGGATACCTGGCAACAAGAGAAAACAATGAAGAGAAAGGCAACTTAATTTATTCATTCATAATTCCCTGTCTAACAACAAATTTATTTAACACCATACTATATTGCTATAGTGCATGATAACACTATTGAAAAGATGAAAATATCTTATTCTTGAGTGGTAAAAATAAATATTGAACTCTCTTTCTTCAGTCCAAGTGACCACTTAGAATCCTCCCTTGCCAAAGAATAGATAAGGACATTCTTGAGACTGAATCAGTTTTCTAGCAATATAGAATGATGATTTACCACCTCACCACATTGAGAAAGGAAACCATGGGTGATTATCCCTTTAAGAGTAGAAAACCGTCCCTCTTATATGGTCAGCGGTCCCATTTCACATTCAGCTTCCCCATCACTCTCACATGTGGAAACTTAAGAGCTGGCATTCATCTTACATTCATCACAGGGTCAATATTACTTTTTTTTGTTTTTAATCAGGAAAAACAACAATATCCAAAAACCAAGAGATCCCTTGCCCTGACCAAAGCTCCTTACATTAAAGGAGATTTACACCAGTTTAAAACTATTTCTTTCTATGGGATCCTATGGTTCTGCCCCAAAGCCCATAGTATACAAGAGGCAGTGATCCAGATTAAAATCATTGTTTTCCATGGGACCCTATGGTTCTGCATGTAACCCAGGGGATACAAGAGGTGGTGATTCTGGTTAAAACTATTGCTTTGCATGGAATCCTATGGTTATACATCAACACCCATAGGATCCAAGAGACAGTGATCCAGGTTAAAACCATCTCTATGGGATCCTATGGTTCTGCCTCAAAGCCCATAGGATACAAGAGACTGGTGACACATGGGCAATGAAACAGGATGACATTACACCTGTTTTTCAGTTGTAAAATGGGAGTAAAGAGCAATAATAGGTAGTAGCTCTGAACAGGATTGCTGGTCTGTGTTCAGAGTTTTTTTTCCTTTCTCGATATTTCTGCCTCTTTTCAACCCTTGAACATGTGATGAGCTCCGTGCCTTTCCATGCTTGAGAAGAGGTCGAAATGTCCCAAGAGGAGGGATTTATCAATGTGAGGAGGTTAATTACCAGCGTTCTCTTCTTTCAGGACACATCTGTTATGCATGACAGCCAGAAGTAGTTTAACTCATGTGATGAGCTCAGTGTCCCTTCATGCTTGAAAAGAGGCTGAGGTGTCCTATGACAAGAAAATTTCTCAACCTGATAAGGTGGTTAAAGTCAGTTTGTGTCACGTCTTACACATAAAAGAATGAAAGTTCTTCTGTTAATCCTACATATACTACTGACAAGCACTATAAATATCTTTCATACATTTATGAAACCATGACTCAACATGAGTTCTTATAAGATGCAGTTTAGTCACCATTTTATAGCATATCAATATTAAGAAACACAGCTGCGCTGGGCAGGGCAAGTCTCTAGGATGGAGGGCCTCCCAAACATACTACTCTATGGTGAAATCACCACAGGTCAGCGCAAGAGAGGCGCCCCCAAAAAGAGATATAAGGACTCCCTGAAACAACATCTCAGGCTCAGCCAGATTGATCACCATCGGGAGGCATGGAGACGCACTACCCATAATGCTGCGGCCTCTTTCGAAAAGACATGCCAAACGGGTCTCGAAGAGAAACAACAACGNAGAAAGAACCGCAACTTGGAAACAACATCACCCAAGGAGACTTTCTGCTGTGCTTTCTGCAACCAGACTTGACTATCTCAGATTGGTCTTTTTAGTCATAAACGCGCTTGTAAAAAGCGTGGGATGAGTCTTTCCTAAGAATCTTAGTTCGTGAAGTAATGTCAGAGAGAGTCACCATTTTACTGTGGGTGGCTTGTATACCACCTTGTGCTAGTAACAATATTTGAAGAAAAGCCTTCATATCGGTGCTCATAAGGATTTTTTGCTATTAGCTTCAATTTTCAAATGTGTCCTCAAATTTTACTGGAATGATACATTTGGTGTCACGCCTGGGCCTAAAGGGGAGCGATTGTTTGAATTGCTGTAAAGATCCTATGTCCAGGGGATGCAGATGCCTTCCTCTTGAGGAAAGGGGTACCAAAGACTCCACAGACCAAAGTTTCTGAAGAAGTTAACAGGGTTTATTTTCTACAAGACACAAAGTTGTAGGTGCCTGGCTCTTGGTTAGTTACAAAGTCCAAAGATTTGCAGAACTCAAAAACAGGCTTACAGTCTCTTTCTTCAGTCTGTGGACGATTGATGGTGATCACCTCTCCTTCTCTCTCTTTGGTCAGCAGCCACAGATGGTAGACAGATCCCAGCCACTAGACTCCTATAAGGTAAAGGGCGAGTCCTTTCTATTTTGAATCCAGGGCTGGTTGAAGACGGCCAAAGTCCCACAAAGGCTTTTCAATATGCCTGGTATAGATGGGCGAACTCTGGCAGTTTTTATATTAAAAGAAGGTGATAGGCCAGAGCTGACTGCCCCGCAAACTCAGCCATACATCCCTGGCAGTCACTGAACCAAGACAGAGGTAACCTCCCCCCCCCCCTTATACCCTTTACATTTGGAGTGAAAAATCTAGGACGTTGATTGGATGAAGACTGTGGGGTGACCTTTGGAGGGAAGAATCTAAGTTGATGAGTGGATGGAATCTCTGGCCCCTACCACCCAGGAAAAACAACAACCCAGCTCAAAACTGCAAAAAAGGGCCTAGGAACAAAATGGAGCCTGCTAACCCAGCAAACACATATTAGATGAAATCATATATTTTCAATATGAATAAGCTTTGCTTAGGCCGCAATAATACATCCTTCTGACCACAAGGAAGTGTAAACCACACTACTGCAAGGAACGCTCCAATACTCCGTAAGGACCACGCGAACAGCAACTTGATCCCACAAGATTTATTGCAAGTATAATGCCTTTGATGCCAGAACTGGCATCACAGGGAACAAACACAGCTTATATACAGAACACACCCCTATCACCTGTCCATCATCCCAAAGGCCCAACCTCCCTGGCATGCAATGCCCAGCAGAGGTTGCATCATATCCCCTCTGACCCAGCAGTCCCAATGTCCAGTGGATATTTTCATCATATCCTTCCTGAGTCAGCAATGTTCATGTCAGTGCTTCTCATGTTGGTGTGGTGTGGCCCAAGCCTCCCAAGGCCAACACCTGGAGATATCTTATCTCGTGAGCAGATTCAAGAAACCAGAACAAATGCAGGCAGGTCAGGAAATCAGAGCAACACCAGCTCAGATTTCATGATCCTGACAGAATGCTCCTCCCCTCCCCCCTGTGGGAAAAGAGGACTCAAAACACTATCCTACTCTATCATCAAAATCCTATCCCAGCACCCACCAAAGTCACAACCAGCTCTATAATTCCCAAGGCGAAGTGAGCCCACCTCAGCCTTACTCCAGCTGAACACACACTGGGACAGAGCTTCTCTCCACACACCACCCTGAACTCCTACACATTCAGATAACCAGACATTCCTCTATCACAAATGCTTAGCTTGTTCAAGGCCGATTTCCACCCTTAGTCATCTCTAAGCACTCTTTACACGCTACCCTTCTACTACCATGCCCATCATTCAACAACTGCATGGTCCAAAACTCCAAACCTCCATCTGAACACCCTTTGGGCTAAACTATATATTCCGCATTCACCATCAACCAGGACACACTCGGCTCCCACACTCAGCTTCCCAAACATGTGGGCCTTGTGCACCTTAATCTCACAATGCACACTCATGCAGCCTTCCACTACCGATCACAAATCACTTTCTCACAAGCCAAAGTGAACTTCACTACCTTCTACCACAATCTAAGCCCCAAGACTCTATATCCTCTCACTTGCTCCTACCAAAACCCCTAAACACCTTCATCCCTCTACTGCCATAGCAGGAGGTACTAACCCACAAAACCACAATTCCTATGTAACCATCAACCACTACAAAACCTATCAAACTCTCTTAACTTAAACAAACTGACAACTCATTGCACAGGAATAAATCAACTGCGCATCTTCCCAGGAAATCCTAAAATCACACAATCAAGATTCTAAGCCTCATAACTCCCAAAACCTTCCACTGCAGAAGCAGGAGGTACCAAGTACAAAACTACAATTCCCTAAACAGCCAAAACACATCCGTGCCTTCTCAACCCATAACTCAATCTAAATCTCCACACAACCTTGACTTTATCAACAAGCTGCACAGGACTAACTCAACTGTGCCAAGCTAACCATACAAAAGAAATCTAATACCCTTTCCACCTTGGCAAAAGGCACATACCAATCTCTCATGCAACAAAACACAGCCATCTAAGCTACCTAGCCATCACATGCATCCACACGTCCAATTTCCATTCCTACACACCATCCTTACATAGCAGGAAGCGCCTGGAAAAACTACAACTTCCTTTACTATGACGGCAGGAGGCACTACCCAAAACTATAATTCTCTACACCCTCACACAGGAATAAACCATCTGTGTCAAACTACACACATTATCAAAGTTTAAACGACACAAACTCAAAACCTTACCTCCTAAGTAACTCAATCCTCTTGCCATCCCTCTCTTCATGCCACACTTTGGCAAAAAGATACCAACAACACCGAAACTCCCCACGCAGGCAATTTTCAACTGCGTACTAAGTCAGCCACCTACTTATCCCAACATAATATTATCTATCCAGGGAACGACAAGCACTACCAAACCTGACCTCCTGGAAAATTCACCAGGAGACGACACCCCAGCTCGAACCAACTCTAAAGCCTATCCTCCACCTAACACAACCTTCCTGCCACAATTAGCCTCATCGCAGGCCCCGACAAAGGCTGTACCTATCCTTCTAAGTACCAGGAACAAAACCCTCAATACAACAACGGAATATACATTTTCAAAAGACACTCTCAGTTAAACAATAGATATCATATCTATACCATCAAACTATAATACACATTCGAAATATCATCCCCATCTACCATTTCTAACAATAGATGCATGTCTAAACATTCTCAAACCATATTACATACATAAAATAATCATCTTGCCCTTTCCAATTTATAATCTACATAACTCATGTGAGTATTGCATCTACATTATCAACCATCTTAAACTTATGCAATACTACCCATCATTAGCATGAATAACTCTCTAAACATCATATCACAACCTATCTATCATTCCGTGGTCAATTTACCATAAACTCATCTTATCACATATATGGGCAATACATTTAAGTTACCCCTCTTCTCCATATTGAGACCATCCCAGCTCCAGACCCTTTAATGACACATCCCTCATATAACAACATTTTCCACAGTAAGCATAACACAACCCAGTTGCCATTCTTTCCCAAAGACAAAATTAATATACTGGTTACTGGAACACTGGCCCACAGTTCATCCCCAAGGTTCAGCATTTTCCGAAGTTCTGGCCACTCAGGAAACTTTGCCCACAGTTCTTTCATCGGCCTCCTAGTTGGACCTTTTCCGAACCCCAAAAACCAACCCTCCGTAAGACCAAATAACCCTGGGGGCAACCCTGGGGCTTTACTCCGAACAAGATCAGCCAGCACCACCTCAGCAGGCAAAGCCTCCAACAACTGGGAACTCCCAGTATCTTCCTTCAGGGGAACGTCCGGTGGGTGGGCCCCTGTTGTTTCAGCCATCATGGACCTCGCCAACTGCTCGTCACAGAAAAGCACCGGGTTCCGCTCTCTCTCCAACTCGGGCGGCGCTCCTTCCAGACCACCACCGGCCTCCACTGCAACACTCCCCACGCCAAGCTGCTCTTGCTGGGGATCATCAGACGACTGGCTCTCTTTGGAAGGCCCGAACACGCTGAAAGACTTCCCAGGCACATCTTTCTCTGCAAGCTGAGAAGCCTTTTGTTCACTTTCTCCCTCCCTGGCAGTTTCACTTTCCAGGACGGGAGGCATTCCAGTCTTATCTCCCTGCAGCTTCGTCTCCACGGTAACTTGGGCAGACTGATCGTTCTCCCCTTCTGGCAAGGACTCTCGAAGCATTGCTGGCCCTTCTGAACCACACTCTTCGCAAAGGGGCTTCTCCCTCCCCTTCTCATCCTCCACTTCGGAGAACACACAAACAACTTGGCCTCCTTCCGCAGCATTCTCTTCCCTCTCATCTTCCATGCACAGAAAGAGTAAAGCAGCAGACCAAGCCAGGGAAACTCCAACAGTTTGCACAAAGGGATCCTGTAGCTCCCCCTTTTCCTGCACAAGAGGAGAAGCCTTCTGCACACTCACCAACTCCAGCACTTCCTCTGTCACTGGATATACAACCAGGGCCTGGCTCACTGGATGGGAATCTTAATTTCTTCCCGGCAAAGCAGCTACACCAGTTTCGCTTTCCTCTCCACTGCAGGCCGGGACATCAAAGGATAAACATTCCTCTGCCGCCCCTCTCTCAAGAAGCTCAGTCTCCAAGGCAACCGACTGGGCCCCTTTCTCCAGGGCAAAAGTATCTTCTTCTCTCACCAGCACACTCTCGGCCTCCGGAGCATCATCATAACGCCCTTCCTCCTCGGCTGGGAGACATAACCTCATTCCCTGGGCTCTTCGGACTCTCTCCTCCAAAGCATCCATTTTCCTCCGAAGTGTACTCACATCTTCTTTCCCATAATACAGGGCTCTCTTCAACTCTTGCAGTTCGCAAAAGCTTCTTTGTATCTCCCGGTCCAACTCATTCTCGGACTGGGCTTCCTCCTGCACAGTTGACTCTCCAACTCCTGCAGCCCCAATGGCCACACTCTCACGGTCCACCTGAGCAAACTCCTGTGAGTCCACTTCTCTGGGCGAGCCCTTCTTGGCTCCTTGATAGCCCACCTGAGCGAACTCCTGCGAGTCCACTTCTCTGGGTGAGGCCCCCTCAGCCTCTCGATAGCCCACCTGAGCGAACTCCTGCGAGTCCACTTCTCTGGGCGAGCCCTTCTTGGCTCCTTGATAGCCCACCTGAGCGAACTCCTGCGAGTCCACTTCTCCATCCACCCGTCACGGCACCGTCTTCATCCGTGTCCCAGAACTCCTCAGGACTCACCCACTCCACTCCTGTGAAGGGTTTCAACATTGCGGATGGCTACACAAACCCTCAGTAGATTCTCTACGATAGGCTGCGGAGTTCTGGCATTCTGCAAGGAACGCTCCAATACTCCGTAAGGACCACGCGAACAGCAACTTGATCCCACAAGATTTATTGCAGGTATAATGCCTTTGATGCCAGAACTGATGCCAAACACAGCTTATATACAGAACACACCCCTATCACCTGTCCATCATCCCAAAGGCCCAACCCCCCTGGCATGCAATGCCCAGCAGAGGTTGCATCATATCCCCTCTGACCCAGCAGTCCCAATGTCCAGTGGATATTTTCATCATATCCTTCCTGAGTCAGCAATGTTCATGTCAGTGCTTCTCATGTTGGTGTGGTGTGGCCCAAGCCTCCCAAGGCCAACACCTGGAGATATCTTATCTCGTGAGCAGATTCAAGAAACCAGAACAAATGCAGGCAGGTCAGGAAATCAGAGCAACACCAGCTCAGATTTCATGATCCTGACAACTACTTTATAACTTCTGAATTGGCTCTAAAATGCATTCCCCTTCTTACTCAGAACCTTGGACTGTAACAGTGGGAAACAGCTGGACATATATCACTACTTAACCAAGCTGAGTTTTCAATAAGTATAGACCAACCTTTGTCAAGTGATCTCACCACAAACTTTTCATGCTTTCTTTAAACAGCTATTCTATTACGAAATGGGAGATACATCAGTCCTCATCCCAGTATCATTCTTTGGCATCCTAAATTGCCACCTCATCACACGAGATATTTTTTTTGCCCCTTACCATGCTAGGACTCATCTTTGGCCACAGATCCAGATACATCTCATCAGATGATGCAGGTTGACGTGCCACCCCATCAGTGGGTGAAGCGATGGAGAAGTGTTGCATTCATCTTTTTGATAGCTCCAATGGAACTATGCATGGTTTTGATACTTTTCTCCTGTCCAATGAGAAAAAAAACATGCCTTTGCCCAATATGACACCATTCCCTCCATGTGATAGGGAAAAAAGAGAGGGTGTGTGGCTTGTCAGTGATTCCTGGAGAAAGGGATTTTTTTGGGGGGGGGGGGCACATCAGTGTGATGAAGTCCTTAATGTTATCCATCATATATCCTCATGTATAAATTGACCTCATGAATAAGACAAAGGTATGTTTGGAGACCAAAATGATAGATTTTGATATGATCTATGGATAAGTCACTGCTTATTCTGTGGAGAGGAAGAACCACCATTGCCACCTCAGGGAATCATCTGTTCTTGGCTACCATCATCATTTCTCTAGCTAGGCATTTAAAAAGTCCAGAAGGTTTCCATGGAGGAAACAACAAAAAAGGTTGATGCTTATTTTAGATTTTCCTGAAAGTGAATGAGCTCTTGCTTTTTGCCACTCAACTCAAAGAAGGTGTTGGGTTAGATGTTATTTTTAAAAAAATAAGGCTTAAGGTATGGTAGTCACATTGACCTATGAATAAGTTAACACAGGTTTTTAGGGGGGGGGTTCTTACTAAAATGTCTAAACTTATACATGAGTATGAAGAGTATATCAAGAGATCTTGGGAAGTATTCCCTATGAAATGCACAAATTGGTAGTTGAAACAGAGTGAGCTGACTTTTAAGATCACTGTTTGACACAGCAGATTAGCTAAAAATAATAATGTATGTATTAACTAGACATTTGCAATTGATTAAAATGTTTCAAAGGTCATTACAAAATTAGGGGGTGCTGGCCTATAGTTAGGAAGGATTTACAAAGTCTTTATAAACAAATTTTCTTTCCAAAAAAAACCATGACAAGAGCTATCTCATTGAATTTTCTATACTATGACACAAGATAATGGGGATCATTCCCCCCAATGTTCAGAAATATTCATACAGCTACTGATTTTAGGGAATGTTTTAAAGTTTTGACAAAAACATTTTTTTAAAGTCACAAAATCGATCTCATTGAATGTCTCTCATAGTAACCAACAGAAACTAATTTTAACCAATTCTACATTTTCATAGAATCCTAGAATTGGAGGGGAGCCCCATGAGCCATCTAGTCCAACTCTCATCTTCCAGGCAAAAAATTTCACACCCCTATGATTTACCTCTCCCAATAGCCAATGAACTATATAGCATTATATATTTAATTTAGCAAGAGATATCTTTTCTACTACAAACCAACAATCTGTAGCATTTATATATGTATTACTTTAAAAATAATCCAAAAGTCACCATTTTAGCTACTCTTGAGAATGCAAAAAGTTATATTTGAAAATGTTAAACAGAATGTTAACTATTGTGGGGGTAGTAATTTAATATGCATCAATAACATCTTTAAAAAAAAGAAAATAAGTAACTTCCAAGGCACTTGATAAGTTATATCTAATAACTCCTATTTTCTTGGCATTATGATTCTTCTAAACATTTATAGCCATCTCTACCACAGTGCTAGTGATGAAACAGTTTCTATTTTGAAATAATAATAATAATAATAATAATAGCAGTTTCTTCCATGCCAACTTCTAAAACCTTACTCTTTCCTCTGCCACAAAGCCATTAAACATAGACTCTGGAATTTTGTAACTCATGCTTCGCTAGTCCTCTTTCTTTCCCAATGCTACAGAAACAAAGCCTGTGTAATTATTTTCAAGGGGGCAGTGAAGCAAAGAAATCTCTATTGTTTGTATAATAAAGTATGAGTTTGGGGGAGTGAGTATACCTATTGTTTAGCTCTATTTGGTTGCAGTAGACTGTGAAGAGTATGCAGTATATTGTAATTTCACAGTTCTAGTGAAGTGTGCATTATAATAATTATTCTGTAACTAAAATATAATGGTGCAATTTGGCTTATTATTAAGAAGTAGTGAAAACAAATGATGGCAATGTTATAAAAGCTAAGAACTGAGGCCTAGGAATTGCAATAGCTTTCAAAACCTGTTCAAATACTGTAAAGACACAATGGATAATCCTGTGTACACAAATGGAGACACCACATGAAGTATCATCACTGATGTTATTAGAGTTGTGCATGGATCCGTTTTAGCTGTTTTACTTTGACCATACCAGTTTCTTCGGCTCTACAGGATGGCCATAATGGTTAGGGCCCAGCTGTCACATTTTCCTGTCTATAACAGAAGCATGTGGGTCATTGGGTTATGGAACTCACTTCCAGAGGAGGTTATGACAGCTGTCAGCCTGGACAGCTTCAAGGCAGGATTAGACAGATTCATGGATACCAAGGGAATCAGTAGTTACTGAAATGGACATCCAAGTGCCACCTCTGTGTTGATGGAGGCAGGCAGGATTTCCCCCGGGTACTGGTTGTGGGGGTCGGGAGCAGGTGAGGGTTTTGCCCTCCTTTCTGCTAGAGATCCCTGTGTACAACTAGTGGGCCACTGTGTGACACAGAATGCTGGACTAGATGGGCTGAGGCCCGATTCAGCATGGCTCTTCTTATGTTCTTATCCAAACACAGATCCTCCTCCCCTATTCAGCATCACAATTGCATCCTGGCAGCAGTGTATTTTTTGGCTTGGCCTCTCTTTTGATTCTTATTGATTTTCCTTTATTTTCTTTATTCTTTTTATTTGGTGGGACAGACTAGGAGTTGGGAACATGCAAGACAGGTGTGTGGAGTGCATGCACGCGCACGTTTGGAAACTTGGAAAGTCACACTTTTGGCTTTTTTTCCTCCTCCCCTTCAGAAAATACTTCTAAAAGATAATAATAATTATTAATAATAATCTGAGCAAACAAAAAGAAAAGCCTCATACTACCACCTAGTTACCTCTCCTCTAGTGTAGAAAGTAGAAATAGCTTTAATGAAGCATTAATCCCAAAGCAGAAAGGTGTGAGGGGAGGAAAAAGTCAGGGAGCACTCCAGGCAGGGCCTGCAGTGCAATCAAGAGAGGGCTTTTAAAAGGAAGCCCAGTCTAGCATAGCTCTAGGTCATCTCTCTTCTTTCCCTGGGAAGTGGGAAGCCTCCTTAAAATGACTTGGAAGGCTGTGTGCAAGGAGAGTGTGTGCACATCTGCAGCACCTATAGTGCCTGTCTCTTCTCTAGAATAGAAACAGCTTTAAGGAAGCATTAAATCCAGGTCTCCCATACAGATCAAAGGGAAAGGATTACAGAAACTCTAATGCTTTTTAATCCAGGCCTTAATGAAGGATATTTGAACAATGCAATTGCCTAAAATGACAGGTAGGGGAGCCCAGGGAGCACCCCATTGCCACCAATGGGCTGGATCTAGTCGAAAACAGATATAGGGTCTACTGGTATCCAGTAGGCATGTTTTAGAATCCTAAAATCGGGATTCTAAAATCAAATTGGGGGGGGGGGGGGATTTTTTTATTAGTATATCAAAGACTTACAAAAAAATTTCCAAAAAGTTCTAAAATGTAACGTAAGTATTAACGAAATTCTAAATTGGTTCTAAAGTCTGAAAAGCAGGGAAACAGTTAAAAATCAAGGGGGGACATTCCCCTTCACCTCTGCAGTGCAATTAAGTGGAGCTGTACATGTATAACATAAATATAAGAGGTAGTAGCTACTTGCTCTCAGGACAATTGTGAAAGTGAAGTACGATTCTCCCCCCCCTTATTATTTCCCCTTTCCCTCCTTTCTTCCTTCTCTACCCTCTTCTTTCATTCCTTCCTTTGCTCTTTGGTTCCCCATCCCTTCTTTTCTCTTTCCTTCCTTCCCTCCCCCCTTCTCTACTTCTTCCTTTGTCTCCTTCCTTCCTTTGTTCATGTTTTATTTCCCTAATAGCAATTAAACAGAAAGATATATGTATAATATATAGACTTTCTGCTGTGCTTTCTGCAACCGAACTTGCCTATCTCAGATTGGCCTCTTTAGTCATCAGCGCGCTTGTAAAAAGCGTGGGATGAGTCCTTCCTGAATCTTCGTTCGTGAAGTAATGCCGAGAGAGAGATATGTATTAATGCAGTGGTTCCTCATGTTGTGGTGACCCCCATCCATATTTTCGTTGCTACTTCATAATTTTGTTACTCTTATGAATTCTAATGCAAATATCTAATATGCAGGATGTATTTTCATTGTTACAAATTGACCAAAGTTAAAACATAGGGATTAATCACAAAAACAATATGTTTGGGGGAGGATGGACAACGGATGATGGGATTTGCAGTACTTTTCGACCAATTCAGCTCGGACTTCCACAGCTGAGACCCCATGAATGACAGACCTAGACCAAACTTGGCACACAGAACCCCCATGACCCACAGAAAATAGTGGAGGGGTTTGGGAGGAATTGACAGTGATTTAGGGAGATAACTCTGAACCCAAACAATCCTGGATCAGGACCAAACTTGGCATGAATACTCAATATGCCCAAATGTGAACGCAGATGGAGTTTGGGGAAAATAGACCTTGACATTTGGGAGTTGTAGTTGCTGGGATTTATAGTTCACCTTCAAACAAAGAGCATTCTGAACTCCACCAATGACAGAATTGGGCCAAACTGGGATCCGGGCGGGGCGGGGAAAGAGGAGGGGTGAAGGAGGAGGCAATCAGCTGATTGCCTCCTCCTTCTTTCCCCTCTTCCGCCGCCGCGCCCGCTCACCCCTCGCCTCTCTAGCCCCGATGCATCGATCGAGGCCAGAGAGAGGCAGAGAGGCGCGCGGGGGCCTTTCTCCTCCTCTCTCGCCAATGGCAGGCCAGCGAGAGAGGAGGAAAAAAAGAACCCCCCTCTCTGCCCTCTCTCTAGCCCCGATGCATGGACGGGGGCTGGAGAGAGGCAGAGAGGCACAGGGGCCTTTCTCCTCCTCTCGCCAATGACAGGCCGGAGAGAGAGAGGAGAGGCCTCCACACCTCTCTCTGCCTCTCTCTAGCCCGATGCATGGATCGGGGCTGGAGAGAGGCAGAGAGGCGCGCTGGGGCCTTTCTCTCCTCCTCGCCAATGACAGAGAGAGAGAGGAGGAGAAAGGCCCCCCGCTCTCTCTCTGCCTCTCTAACCCCGATGCATGGATCGGGGCTGGAGAGAGGCAGAGAGGCGCGCGGGGGGCCTTTCTCCTCCTCTCTCACCAATGACAGGCCGGCGAGAGAGGAGGAGAAAGGCCCCCGCACCTCTCTCTGCCTCTCTCTAGCCCCGAGGCATGGATCGGGGCTGGAGAGAGGCGCGCAGGGGCCGTTCTCCTCCTCTCTCGCCACTGGCAGGCTGGCGAGAGAGGATGAGAACCCCTCGCTCACCCCCTCGCTCTCTCTAGCCCTGATGCATGGATCAAGGCCAGAGAGAGGCAGAGAGGGGCGCGGGGCCTTTCTCCTCCTCCTCTCGCCAGCCTGCCATTGGCGAGAGAGGAGGAGGAGGCCCTCGCCACCCCCGCCTATCTCTAGCCCCGATCCTGAGGGAGCGAGGGCCAAGTTTGCCCAGGCTGAGAGGAAAAGGAAGAGGCCTGAGGCTGTGAGGAATGGTGGGAGTTGAAGTCCAAAACACGTACCTGGAGGGCTGAAGCTGGCCCTGCGATGGGGCAAGGCAGAGCAACGAGGAAGAGAAGGGAGGGGGAGAAGCGTGGAGGACTACACTTTCCAGAATGCATTGCCTAGCAGCAGCGTCACTTCCAGTTCCCCATAGAAATGCGGGAAAAAAAGAAGAAGCTGAATGAAGGCGGGAAGGAAATGGGGGAGAAGACAGGGAGAAGTGAGTAGTACAATAATTAATTAATTAATACTTAAGAATTTCTAACGATCCTAACGCAAATTGTTGGCCTCAAGGACCGTAAAAGAAAGTCTACTTCCTGGTTCGCGGCAGCGATACGTAAAACCTCAAAAGTCCCATTACATACGAATCTCTTACGAATCCTTTTAATTTCCGTTTCATTTTTTTCTCATGCCTAGTATCCAGCCATCAGAACAGATCCAATGAAGCATTTATAGTCTTCTTAAATCACTCAGCTAATTCCCCACTAGCAAATTTGATAAACCAGGAAGGGTAAAGATCTAGTATACATGTGGTCACTCTCACCACTCCAAGGACCTTGTCCATGTCATCAGGCTGAACACGTTGAAACGAATCCATTGAAACTGGACAGATAGGTGCCTCAGTTACAACCCTTGATACTGCTCTAAGACTGGCATCTAAGTTGGAATGTATCCAAGCAACTTTATCGGCAAAATGATTTGTGATCTTGCCACATTGACTTGTCAAGTGGTGTGGGTCTCCTCCTCCTCATGAGAATGAAGGAGCTCCCTGACCACCCAAAACAACTCTGCTGGTCTATTTGTTGCAGACGCAATGTGGGCAGTCAAGAAAACCTTTTTGGCTGCCCTGATTGCTGTGGAGTAGGCCCTAAGCAAGGGTCTAGCCCATGTAGGATGCATTCAGAGTCCTCCGGCAGAAGCACTCATCAGCTTCATCACCACCAACTCCCCAGTAAACCAAGGAGCTGAGTTGGCTCTATGAGACAAGAAGGGATGTTCAGGGGTGATTGTGTTCACCACTCTGGCCACTTCAGAGTTATGGAGGTCAACCAGGTCACTGACAGGATCATCAGTCACCATGACATGGGAAAAAAACCAAGAGACTCCTGGAATCCATCCGACTCGATAAGTCTCCTGGGATAGAAAATTTAATTGGGTCCTCCAACCCTGCAGAGGTTAGAGGCTACAGTTAATCTATAATTGATCAGGTGATGGTCAGTCCATGACAATGGAACAATTTTTAGCTCTTCCACACCAATGTTTCCCCTGTCCACATTGAAGACTAGGTCCACGGTGTGCCCCACGGCATGAGTGGGCCCATCAGAACAAATCCAATGAGGGACAGCCCCATGGTTGTCATGGCAGCTATGAAGTCATGAGTTGCCCCATATAGGGTGGACTCAGCATGGATGTTGAAGTCCCCCAGCACTATTAGTCGCTGAGACTCCAACACCAGGCCACATACCATCCCTGCTAACTCTGGCAGAGAGACTGCTGAGCAGCGTGGTGGTTGGTACACAAGCAGAATCCCCAAACTGTTCTGGCTACTCACCTTCAGATGGACACACTGAAATCTAGATAATGGTGAAATGGGACACCTGATCAAGGAGATGGACTCACAATAGACCACTGCAACCCTGCATCCCCACCACCCAGGTCTGGCCTGCTGGTGTATCTTGAAATCTGGCAGACAGATCTGGGTGACGTTTTCCCCCTCTACCAATTTTTCCAACAAGGTCTTGGTGATGCAAGCTAGGTCTGCTTGTTCATCAAAAATCAAGTCCGGGTTACAGCTATTTTACCATTTACAGAGCTAGCATTAAGCAGCAGGGCTTTGAGCCCGGGGGGCCTGTTATGTTGGCTCTCCATCCCACCCTGCTTCAGGGTCACAAAAACTCTGTTGTGTTTCTCCCAGGGATGACATATTTGATCACATCTATTCCTCCCCAGCATGACCAAAATAGAAGTCCCCCAACCCCAGACTCCACTCCACCCCCAGAGGTATTCTTTTCCAGACTTAAAGGTACTAATAAACATAGTCAACTCCCAACATTTTTTGGGAGGAGGACAATCTGGAGGAGGGAATCATGGGGGCATCCTTTAAAGATAGATTGAAGGAGTAATTTAATATCATGGAGGGCCATTCTAGGTGTGAAAACTGATGTTCTTCCTGGCTAATTTTTAAAGGAGTGGAGGATCCTAAGTTATAAATTGACTCCCTACTATGAGCCTTTAAGACAGATTCTGAGAACCTCTGGGGCCATTTGGGCATTCCTCCTTTTGTGGGCCTTGTTACATGCCCCTTTAATAGTAGGCGAAAAGTTGTTGTTTATTCATCCAGTCACTTCCGACTATTCGTGACCTCATGGACCAGCCCACGCCAAAGTTCCCTGTTGGCCGTCACCTCCCCCAGCTCCTTCAGGATCAAGCCAGTCACTACAAGGATACTAGGCTTGGTTTAGAATCCTAAAATCGCAATTCTAAAATCAAAGGGGGGGGGGGGATTTTTTTTTTGATTAGTATATCAAATACTTGCAAAAAATTTTGCAAAAAGTGCTAAATGTAACTTAATTACTTACGAAATTCTAAATTGGTTCTAAAGTCAAAAACAGTCAAAAAATCAATGGGGGGAACATTCCCCTTAAACTGTAGATGTATAACATAAATATAAGAGCTAGCTACTAGCTCTCAGTACAATTGTGACCTTCTCTACCCTCCTCTTTCATTCCTTCCTTTGCTCTTTGGTTCCCATCCCTTCTTTTCTCTTTCCTTCCTTCCCTCCCCTTTCAGCTGGAAAGGGGCCATCGCACCCCTCTCACCTCTCTCTAGCAACAAAAGTCCCATTAATTACGAATTTCTAACGAATCAATTAGATTTCCGTTTTAATTTTAGCATGCCTAAAGGATACGCCTAGATCTTGAAAAAACCCTCCTCATCTGAATTTCCTATCCATATAAGGTGGGTCTTAGTGTGTATAAGTCTTTAGGTTAATGGCATCTTCAAAGGTGATTAGTAGATGGAAGGTATTGTTGTCATAGTCTATACAGAGCCATGAGATGGAATCTATCTTAATTTCCGTAGGGCACTTCATAAGGATCTGTACTAGGGACAACTTAGCCAATTTAAATGAATTGCATCTGCCCCTATTTAGGTGGGTATTTAACATATCAAAAGCCAAGTTATTTGGTTGAATAATTCTATGATGTGTCTGCCTTTCTTGTTGGTTATTTAAATTCCACCTCTTCCTCTTAAAGATCTCCTGAGTAGATTCCAGTCTACCCAATGTCTCCTTACAATCCTGGATTATCCCTCCACCCTATATCTTCCCACCCTCCCCTTGCTAAATTACATTATTTTCCTCCTCCTCACTCCCCCCAAACTAGTTCAACCCCACCCCCCAGCTCCCTCTGCCTCACTCTCTGTAGCTTTGTATGAGGCCACTTCCCCTTCCATATGTACATTTTACCAGCTTGGTCAGCTGCAATTAAAGATACACCTGTGAACAGGTGATCTAACTTCTTGTTCAAAATCTCTACATGTTGAAAGATGAGATACATCATCTGACCTAACAGATTACACATATTTGAAAGTTTGAAGTTCATATGTATAGCATGGTTATCCAAGATCTACAGTAGGTATGGCATGGAGTCGTAAGTGTTTTTTTTTAGTTATCGGGTCAGTAGTGGATTGTTGGTGAATCCCACTATCGCCTTCTTACGTTTCCTTTATTTATTTATTTATTTATTTACTTATTTTATTTTATTGAAAAAATAGCAAATTTGAACAGACAATAACTGGCTATTGTAAGCATACATTATAATAACATATTTCTATAGTATCTATTCACATTCTTTACAGATTCATATTACATTTTTTTTCTCCCAACTCCTCCCACCATCCTTCCCTACCCCTCCCACAACTTTTCTCTATATATTTTATTTTTAACCACGAACACAACTTTTTAAATCTTTGTACAATATCTGTGCTGGCTTCACCTTCTTCTACCATTTCATATACAGTATGTTGCCCATTTCTCTTTATTTTCTTCTGATTTCTCCTCCTGTGAATCTTCTTGGGTTATACATGCAATAATATCTGATTGGACTTGCTGAAATAGATAGTTATTCCAATTATCCAAATTCCATTTTTTTCATCTCTCCACCTCTAGGCTATTACCACCTTTCCTGCTATTGGTTTAAATCAGTGGTTTAAATAGGTCTTGGTTCTTCGCAGCAATGTTTTTATTCCCCGTATTTGCTATTAACATAAATTCCATATTGACTTGGATTGTTATTTTGAAAAGTTTCCCAATTTTTCTAATTATCTTTTTCCAAAAAGTTGTTGCATTTAAACAGTCCCACCACATATGTGCATACCAGCCTTTCTCTGCTTTACAGTGCCAACACATTGGGCTTAATCCTGTTCCCATATTTGCTTGTTGAGATGGTGTCCTGTCCTTCTTCAGTTTCCTTTACCACTTACACAAACTTTATTCACTCCATCTTTCTGTTCCTTCCAAAGGACATCCTTTACACTCACTCTCTCACTTTCTTATCTCACTTACATCTTGAGCAGGCCTTGTTTTTCTCCTTGTTTACTATTTTAAAGGAAAATTGTCATTTGTTTTAAAATGCAAAATGAAACTTCACAGATCTTAAGCAGGGCCAGATGAAATTCGCTTCAATAAAATTCATTGATACTCTACTCAAATTGACTATTTTTCTCCTTTTCTTTCATGCAGGATCTTCACAACAAACTTTTTTAAACCAAAAAATGACAACAAAGATTTTGCAAACTACAGGCTGTGGTAGCATTCAACCATTGGCATAAAGTTATATCATTTCCATTCCTGCTATAGTTTACCATATTATCTCCAAAGCTAGATTTTTTCCCCTAGTCTTTTAACAGCCTTTGTAGATGGGACCATTACCTTCTCCTAGTTCAGGTGATGGGATTTTTTTTCCTGAAAAGCAACGTTGATATATAAACTCAAACTGGAGAGAGAATGCAACTGATATAATATGTACTACAGCCAAATAATGTAGCTTTGTATATTTAGCAAATGCCAACTATATTGAAGTTCAACAGTGACAAATGCAAGATACTCCACTTAAGCAGAAAAAAATGAAATGCAAAGATACAGAAAGAGGACACGTAGCTCGTGAACAATACATGTGAAAAAGATCTTAGAGTCCTGTTGGACAACAAGTTAAATATGAGCCAACAATGTGATGCGGTGGCAAAAAAACCCAATGGGATTTTGGTCTGCATCAATAGGAGTATAGTGTTTAGATCCAGGGAAATCATGCTACCCCTCTAATCTGCCTTGGTTAGACCACACCTGGAATATTGTGTCCAATCCTGGGCACCACAATTGAAGAGAGATATTGACAAGCTGGAATGTGTCCAGAGGAGGGCGACTAAAAGGATCAAGGGTCTGAAGAACAAGCCCTATGAGGAGCAACTGAAAGAGCTGGGCATGTTTAGCCTGAAGAAGAGAAGGATGAGACATGATAGCCATGTATAAATATGTGAGAGGAAGTCATAGGGAGAAGGGAGCAGGCTTGTTTTCTGCTGTCCTGGAGACTAGAATGTGAATCAATGGCTTCAAACTACAAAAAAGGAGATTCCATCTGAACATTAGGAAGAATTTCCTGACTGTGAGAGCCGTTCAACAGTGGAACTCTCTGCCCCGGAGTGTGGGAGAGGTTCCTTCTTTGGAAGCTTTTAAACAGAAACTGGATGGCCTGCTTCTTGGCAGGGGGTTGGATTGAATGACCCATGAGGTCTCTTCCAACTCTATGATTCTATGATTCTATATGCATTTCTGTGTTATTTATATCTTTCACAATTTCAGAATTCATTCAGTTTAGCCAATTCACTGAACTCTTGTTGAAAATGTAATTTATTTGAAATATATTAGAATTAAAAAAATCTAATTCTAGCATCTGATTCATCCTGCCCATTGTTCTTGACATAAGCTGTCATTTTCTACTCTGTTTTGTGGAAAACGTAGCAATGGAGGTCTTCATTGTATTGTACACATTGAAGGACATATATAACTATAAACCAAATTTCCAGTTAAGTTTGGCCTGGAGTTCAGGAGAGACTGTTATTTTTCTTGTAATTATATTCTTTAAAAGCCTTCCCATGTACTATTTAAAATCTTTATATAAATGACCTTGATAAAATGAGTAAATTGAGCAATAGTATCACCCAGTGGACAAACAACAGAAGCAATGAATTCATTTCAAATTGTGTTATATGTGGTCTTCTTAAAAGAGCAAAACATTAGACTTTTTAGCTATTAAATCTGTTTTGCAATACTACTCCATAAGCACAAAAAGAAATGTGGTTGTTTAAAGTACTTGTACCTTATATATTTAGCAGCTTTGAAATCAATATACTGTATGTAGTAGAACCACTCTAATATTCATAAATCATAGTTACCACTCTGCCCATTATTATGATGTAAACACTCCCTTATAAAGTCTCATTTCTTGCCATGTTCAACTCAGACATAACTAATTATACATTGTTTGCATTCTATGCTCGTCCTGTCTAAACATGGCTTTCTACAGACAAAGTGATAATGGTGAGAAATCATTTGAGAAATTTATCATTAGATGAAGACCACCAGGAAATATTTTTAAATGTATTTTTGAAGTTTTCTGAGCATCACAAACTATTGTTCACAAAATACCTAATAATATTAGCAGTGTAAAAGTAATAATAAAAGCATATCTCTTGTTATCTATGAAACATGATAAGAGAAGAAAATGTCTGTACCAGTTTGACCTTTGTAAATACAATTTTAGAGTGTTTGGAGTTCAGCAGTAGCTCAGTAGTAACATGTAAGATTGCATGCAGAAGGTCTAGGGTTCTGCATGAGACATCTTTGGGTTCATTTGCAAAAGATATATCTGAAACCTGCAAGAGCTAATGTCAGAAAATATAGAGAAGAATCGAATTATCTCACTCTATATGGGACAGCTTTTCAAAAAAAAACATTTTGAAGCCCATTTGAAACCTTTAGAGTGAAATCTTATGCATTTCTATTCAGAAATAAGTATAATAGAATTGGAAAAAACTACTAGGATCTTCCAGTTGGGATAAGGTGTCACAGTGTTGCCTTCAAAGGAGTTTGACCACACTACACAGACCTGATCCCTTCTGTAGCCTTCACCAAAAGTGCCGTGGGAATTTCCCCTCTCTCTAGCCCTAAAATTGAGGGGAAGGGCAGCCTGGGAAGCCCTCCCATTACCGCCAATGGGACGCAAATTTTCGTTCTTTCAGATGCGCAACAAAAACATCCATTTGGAAAGGCGCTCGTTTTCACAAGCTGCGCTCAAAAACAAAAATGGGGCCTTATGAATACAAAAACAGAAATAGATAGCGATGTTATACAAATGATTCTATGCAAATGATCACACATTTTAAATAGCACCATCCAGGTGCCAAAGTAATGGTGGTGATTTAACTGTTCCTGGAAATGCAGTGATTTAAAGGGCAGAACAAGGCAGGTCAGCTACAGAGATAGCGGGAGATTGAAGGTTTGAAAGAGAGATAGTGGTTTTCAAAGGTGGAGAAATTATTCTACTCAAGGCCAACAATTACCTTCCTTTGAAAAAAATAATTTTTTTTTAAAAATTCAGGAGGCATAATACCCACAGAAAAAATACATCAGAAGTAGAAGTAATTAATGCAAATATAGTACTAGAGGGGGAGGTAAAGAAAATGGTTTGGGGGGTGTTCTTTTTTGGTTGAATTGCTATTACAGTAATATAATTATAATTAAAATCTTTCACAAGACTTTTTAGGGATATGAGAGGAAGGGAGGAGAAAAAATTAGGGTGGCCCTGACCAAGTCTCTGTGAGCCACTCAAAGATTTTAAAATATTTTAAAAGGAAAGGAAAGAGAAGGAAAGAAAGTATATTTTAAAATATACCAGCGCAATAAATTTAATAGAAAACTGGTATAAAATGCTTTACTGGTGGCATCTAATGCCCCAGCAATTATCAAAATATTACAAAATATACAACAATCAGTGCTGGAAATGTGAAGAAGAACTAGGAACTTATTACCATGCATGGTGGGGGTGCAATATAATCAAAAAGTTCCGGGTAACAATTCATAATCATATACAAAAAAATTATCATGGTGAAATTTGATATGAACCAGAATACTACTTACTTAATATAATAGATTTTAAAAATAGGGGGAAATGAAGAGAGGATGTTTCTTTATCTATCAACAGTGGCAAGAATAATAATTACCCAGAAATGGAAAGAGAAAGAATCCCCCTCAATTGAAGACTGGATGATCAAGTCAATGGAATATATGAATATGGACACTTTGACACAAATACTAAAAGATCAGAATAAAGCTACCCTAATTAACTGGCAATCATTTAGATCATTGGTTCCCAAACTTTTTTGACCTACCGCCCCCTTTCCTAGAAAAAAATTTACTCACCACCCCCCTAGAAATTATTTTTAATTTTTTAAATAGAAATTAAACAGAAAGATATATGTATTAATGCAGTGGTTCTCAACCTTTCTAATGCCGTGGCCCCTAAATAAGGTTCCTCATGTTGTGGTGACCCCCAACCATATTTTCATTGCTACTTCATAAATAATTTTGCTATCCTTATGAATGCTAATTCAAATATCTACTATGCAGGATGTATTTTCATTTTTACAAATTGAACATAATTAAAGCATAGTGATTAATCACAAAAACAATATGTTTGGGGGAGTATGGGCAATGGGTGATGGGATTTGCAGTACCTTCGACCAATTCAGCTCGGACTTCCACGGCCGAGACCCCATGAATGACAGATCTGGACCAAACATGGCACACAGAACCTCTGTGACCAACATAAAATACTGTAGGGGTTTGGAAGGAATTAACAGTGGAATTGACAATTATGGGAGATGTAGTTCACCTACATTTGGAGAGCACTCTAAATCCAAACAACCTTGGATCTAGACCAAATTTGGCACAAATACTCAATATGCCCAAATTTGAACACTGGTGGAGTTTTGAGAAAATAGCCCTTCTCATTTGGGCATTGTAGTTACTTGGATTTATAGTTCACCTACTCCACCAACAATGGAATTGAGCCAAACTTGGCACACAAACTCCCATGACCAACAGAAAATACACTGGTGGAGTTTTGAGAAAATAGCCCTTGATATATAGTAGTGTTAAGCACTTACTTTAAAGTTGAAATGACATTCTGTGCCCCCTCTGGCCTGCATGCATGGCATGGGAGAGTGGCAGAGGGTGCTTCACGCGCCCCCTGCGTGTTGCTATTCTCGCTGTTTGGGAGACTGCTGGAATGGTGCGCAGGGGGTGGCGGAGGGAGGAACAAGTACACAATTCAAGTGCTGGCTTTCACTTATAAAGCCCTAAATAGCTTGGGCCCAATCTACATGTTTGAACGCATCTTTTCCTCTTTTACCTTTACCAAGCCACTTTGAGTCCCCTTGCAGGGAGACAAGTGAGATAGAAATAAATAAATGCATTATCACAGGGATCTGTATTGAAAAGGAGTCAACTAAAGATGATGAAGTCCGGCTCGTGCGCTTCTAGGAGTGCGCACAGAGGAGGCCAGGGCACGAGGCGCTGCTGCTGCTCATGCATGGACGGCTGCCCCTTCGGCCTTCCCCTCCGAGAGGGAATGAATTTTAAAGGCCCTGGCCAGGCTTCTCTCGGAGGATGCTCATTTGCTCTCCCTCTCTCCTTTCTTTCTGCGTCCTACCGGTGCTCTTGCGTGCTGCTGCTCCTGCCTTGACGGTTGCGAAGCACTCCCGTGGCAAGCTTGACAAATGCTGGGCTAGGGAGGGAGAGGGAGGCTCAGTGCATCCTCCAGCAGCTCCCTGCGAGGCGGCTTGAATGGACCCTCCTCCAATTACACAGCTGACAGCACGTGCCCCAAGCCAGACACCCCACACAAAGATGGCCAGGATGTGTTGCCAGGCCCTTTGGGGGGCATGCACGTGTGCATTAGAAAGAGAGAGAGGAGCCGGGGCCCAGAGGGGCGGGAGTGCGCGCTTGCCCAAATCCAAGCAAGAAGGCATGCTGAGTGACACCCAGGAGCGGCCCCCTTCTCCCCTGCATTCCCCACACTTCCCATGACTTGGAGGGCTCACTTCCAGCTCCTCCCTCCCCACTAGCCACAGGATGCAAAAAAGGCACTGGGGAGAGAATGGAGGGCCCGCTGCCTCCCCTCTCCTTCCCCGCAAGCTGCGGGACCAGTGAAGCTCCAAAAGTGGCGCAAAAAGCAATGGGGGTTGACAGCCATTTTGTAGGGGGCGGGGCCAGCCAAGGTGGCCTCCACCGCCCCGCCCCCTGAATCACTCCACCGCCTCCAAGGGGGCACTAGCACCCACTTTGAGAATCACGGATTTAGATCATATATGCAGGAGACACAAAAATTGCATATCTGATCAGCTACCTAATGAACAATGATAAAGAAAGGAAAATGATTTTGGCCCCAAATAGATAGTGACTTTCAAAGAAAATGGACTAAGGAAAAATTGCTCTCTGTGGAATAGACTGGAAGCTATTCAAATTCCCTTCTTGTCTATCCACGCCCCCCCATTACCCACTCTATCCCAAACCCTACCCTACCTCACCCAACCCTATCCTCAATTTCCTACTTTCCTTCTCACGTATTTTGTTCCCCCTCTTTTATTGTATTTGAAAATTACGACGAATAAAAATGATTTATGAGAAGGAAAGAAAGAATCTGAACAGCGAGCAAAGATATGTCTTCTCCCCAAAGCCCTGTGTGCATGCCAGCGCCAAGGGGCAGTGCACAGCACAACCCACCCCACCGGTTCAAAACTCCCATTCCCTTTAAATAAAAATAAAAAGGATGAAATAAAAATAAATCAAAAAGATGCCAGCAGCCAAGCACAAGCAGCCAAACTAAGGCAAAACTCATTGGCGGGCTGGCAGCAAGGCAAGCAGGCACAGGAGCAAGCTCCAGCACTGACAGACGTGCACCATGCAATGAGTGATTTGGGAGCAGTCGCCCCAATACCTTGAACAATGTGTGCCCATGTCACTATGTTCTTCTCCTCTGATTGGCCCAATGGGCCTCAGAGTTAAACCGACATGGAAATACTCCCTGGGCCGTGCCATGTGGCCTGAAAAGCAGGCAACCATATGGTTACAATTGCTACTTTTCATTTCATTATTATTTTCATACGATGGGGAGTTGAACCATTTCGTGCCATCCGAATGAAACAAACACAATGGATGACTTCTCCTAGCGGTTTCATGTATATGTTAAACTGCTTGAGGGACCAAACAGAAGCCTCAGGAACCGTACAGGATAATGGCCAGGGGTTTGACCAGGAGTCCCCCAGCACCACCTTCTGGGTACAGCCTTTCGGGAAATTATGCAGAAATATCCACAATACAAAGTGATGTGCAGAAATGTGACTATCTTGAAGACTGCATGCTACAAATCCTATATTTGGAGAAATGTACTTTAAAATGTATATAATTTTCATGCAGGTTTTTAGGAAGAGAAGAAAATACAGCCGGATATAGAAAAATGGACAGAAGAAACTTAATGCTGTAAAAAAGAGAGAGAGAAGCTGTGTAAAATTAAATACACTAGATTAACTCATCCTCCCTCTACACTTTTAAAGCTAACAAAATTTCTGTTCGCAAAGAACAAGTGGAAAGAAGGATCACACTTGCTACCACCACCCATGGCTAATACTGTGCCAAAACTTCACTTAAGAAGATTAAAAATTCAACCTGCGCTTTCTTTCTTTTTTAAAGGGAAGGAATTAAATAAAAAATGTCCTTAGGGAACAGAGTTCTTGCTCTTTGTAATCAGGTGGCTGAGGACTGTACACTTTTGGATCCTATTTTTCATTGTGACCCTATATTCCAGCATGTAACATCTTACCTGACTTCTCACAGACTACATTTAACAATAACATGACATATCATGTTCCAGGTGGGATTTTTAGCTCATTTAGTGAGAGTAGCTGAAAATCCTGAAATGTGATGGATGGATTGTAAAAACCAAGAGAACTCTGGTTGGAGATGAAAAGAATATGTGAAAATCTTTGAAAAACTATTAAAATCAAAACAAAATAAGTTTTTTGAGTGTTGAGAAAGCCTGATGGACTCATTCTTACTGTTTGGGACTCTTTCTGCACCAAATTCACACATTTTTGTGCAAAAAGGAATTCTGCACAAACCACTATTTTCTGAAGATAAATTAATATTTTCTACTGAAATATTATTTACTCTGTTTTGTGTACGGAAAATGCTATTTTCTGTGTAAAACAACCACATGAGGATTTTGCACAGATGAATCCTGTATTGCACATAACATTAAAAAAAACTATGCGCTTTTCAAAAACATTATCACGGTGGGAAGATATCGCTGAAATTATTCTTTGGTACCTTTGAGAAGAAACTTTGCAAATGAGCAACCTGCTACTACTGCATCAGTAAGGTTAGCTACGGTTGCTGCCTTGCTTCCCAAAAGCAAGAGCAAGATAAACTCAAGATAAATTCTGAAACACCGGAGAGCAAAGCAGAAAATACAAGACTATTTTTATGTTGGAATAAATTGGATTACATGTTTCAATCCAATAATTTCTATGATTTCTTAAACATTTACTAGAAGACCAGAACTAGACTTTTTAGAGAGACCAGATTCAGAGAGATCCTACACACAAAAACATGTCCTTTGGTAGGCTCATTTGCCTTCAGCTTTCACGGGGATCATGCTTTCTCCCCCTGTGTCTCCTCCTTAGAGCATATGAATGTGACAACTGTAGATATAGACACATTTTGTCAATTTCCTTCCTCACTGAGTCATTGAATTTTACCATTTTCCACCTTCATGATAAGAGATGGGTCCTTACCAAAATTTTGTAAGCAAACCTTTTCATATGGTGTCTACTGTCTACCTAATATGCAAACTGGTATATTTAGTAAACTAAAACTAAACTAAAACATGAGGCAAGAGATCCCATTAACATCCAACTGGAACCAGTATTCACAGACTCCCATGTTCAGATAGCAGTATTGCCAAATAAAAATTTAAAAGCTATGATTGCAGACTGGGTGTGACATTATCACACCCAGTCAGAAAGCATTTAGAGTCATACAGGGAAATATACCAAGAGAAGATTTCAAAGAAAGCACAGAGATAAAAGAGAAGAACAAATATATAGGTTGCACAGCCAGCTAGTAGCACAGAAAAGGATGCTGCGGGAGCCAGCTATTGATGTTGACAAAACATAGGAGACATGAAGGCTGTGCAGGCAAGACAAGGTAAAATAACATCTTTTGAGGGGCAGGAGTGTTCACAGGAATAGCAGAAGCACCCAGAGAGACATAAAACCCTCTCAGAAAATGCTCAATGAACATGCTCTTTCCCATCTATATCACACTGTTCGTGGAACTCAGAGGATCCAGCTGTACATGAATGTCTCACACAGCATGTAAACATATTGTATGCATGTATATGTGTGTGTATACACACACACACACAAGGTTTTCCACAAACTGCATAAGAGTGTCACGGAGATTTCAAATCTTGTACCCATATCCATAACTCAGTGTGTCTGACAACTAAGAACTTAATAAATCATGCAGTCTCTTTTAATGTTTTATGCACTTTCCCATTTCAAAGAGAACTATGTCTTGAATGTTAACTTTACATGTAATGGATAGTACAGCACATCAATACTATTTCCTCAATGGTCAGTTCTCTATGTACACTGCATAGGTTTCCTTTTATTGATGTTAAAGTAATGCTGTTAACTTAATTTTTCATAAGTTAAAATATATGCTTCACTAGAAAATGTCAATAGTGCCAAGTGATCTCATCTCCTTTTAAGTATTAGGAAATTGATTATTTAAGAGAAAATTACAGAAGACGTCAAAATCTTCTATGCCATAGGTCCGTAGTTCTCAACTTGTGGGTCCCCAGATGTTCTGACCTTCAATGCCCAGAAATCATAACATCTGGTAAACTGCCTGGGATTTCTGGGAGTTGTAGGCCAAAACACCTGGGGACCCACAGGTTGAGAACCATTGAGATAAGTAGTGGTCATGGATTCAGGATTTTCTCATTTACTTGAAAACAAAAAAGGAGGAGAGACTCAGCCACAAAGGGAGGGTGGGGCCAGAGGTCTTAAAGCCCTCTCTGCCCCCCTCTGGTTCTCATGCTGCACATTTTGACCACCTTTGGTGCAGTATGAGTTTCATATGGTTATGTCAGGAACATGTGCCAAGAGAAGGATGATTTATTTTATATTTATTTAAAATTTTGTACCCCGGGATTCTCACCTCCATGGAGGAACTCAGCCTGGCTTACAGCAAAATTTAATGCCATACAAAATTTAAAACATCTTAAAACAGCATATTAAAATACATAAAAACAGAGATACATAAAACCACATTGCCATTAAAACCACATTCAGCTCAGTCTAAAAAAGAGATCACCCATTTCAGATTGAAATCAATCTCAGCTTATTATGGGAAGGCCTTGTTCCACATCCAAGTCTTCACCCGCCTCCTGAAGGACAACAGGGAGGGGGCAGATCTAACATTGGGAGGGGGTTCCACAGCCGAGGGGCCCCAACAGAGAAGGCCCTTTCTCTCATCCCCACCAGACGCGCTTGCAAAGATGGTGGGATCGAGAGAGGGCCTCTCCGGAAGATCTTAATGTCCTTGATGGTTCATAGGGGAGAATTCATTCGGACAAGTAAACTGGGCCAGAACTGTATAGGGTTTTGTAGGTTAAAACCAGCACTTTGAATTGTGCTCGGAAACTAATTGGCAGCCAGCAGAGCTGGCGCAACAAGGGAGTTGTATGCTCCTTGTATCCCGCTCCTGTTAGTAACCTGGCTGCTGAGCATTGGATTAATTGCAGTTTCCGAGCAGTCTTCAGAGGCAACCCCATGTACAGAGTGTTGCAGTAGTCTATTCGAGATGTAACCAGAGCATGGACTATCGTGGCCAAGTCAGACTTCTCAAGTTATGGGTGCAGCTGGCACACAAACTTTAACTGTGCAAAAGCTCTCCCAGCAACCGCTGAGACCTGGGGCTCCAGGCTCAGTGATGAGTCCAGGATCACTCCCAAACTGCAAACCTGCACCTTCAGGGGGAGTGTAACCCCATCAAGCACAGGCTGTAACCCTATGCCCTGTTCGGCCTTGCGACTGACCAGGAGTACCTCTGTCTTGTCTGGATTTAGTTTCAATTTGTTTGCCCTCATCCAGTCCGTTACAGCGGCCAAGCACTGGTTCAGGACTTGAACAGCCTCCTTAGTAGCAGGTGGGAAGGAGTGACGGAGTTGGACATCATCTGTGTACAGATGACACCACACCCCGAAACTCCGGATGATCTCCCCCAATGGCTTCATGTATATGTTAAATAACATGGGGGACAGTATTAAGCCCTGCGGGACCCCACAGTACAATGGCTGTGGGGTCGAGCAGGAGTCTCCTAGCAATACCTTCTGGGAACAACCCTTGAGGAAGGACTGGAGCCACTGCAAAGTTTTTATGGACTGAACGTTGTTTTAATCCAGAGTGAATGTGTATGGTGCTAATGTAGTTGTATTTTAATGTGTTTTTAATGTATTTTAATTGTTGAAGTGTTTTGGGGTTTATATTGTTATTATGTGGGCATCGAATTGTGCCGTACTGTAAGCCGCTCTGAGTCCCCCCTTGGTGGTTGAGAAGAGCGGGGTAAAATCCCGAAATAAATAAATAAATACCTCTGAGGCCCATTCCTGAGAGGTGTCTCAGAAGGATAGCATGGTCTACAGTATCAAAGGCCGATGAGAGGTCCAGCAGAACCAACAGGGACACACTCCCCCTGTCGAGTTCCCGGCGTAGATCATCCACTAGGCGACCAAGGCTGTCTCAGTACCATGTCCCGGCCTAAAGCCAGACTGCGCCAGATCTAAATAATCAGTGTCTACCAAGAATTCCTGGAGTTGCGCGGCCACCACATGTTCCAGGACCTTGCCCAAATAGGGGAGATTGGAAACTGGCCGATAGTTGACGAATTGAGTGGGGTCCACTGATGGTTTCTTCAACAGCGGTTTTATAACAGCTTGTTTTAAGCTCGCTGGAATATTGCCTTCCCGAAGGGAGACATTGACCACCACCTTAACCCACTCTGCCAAACCCCCTCTGGCTTCCTTTACCAGCCAGGATGGGCAGGGGTCTAGGATGCATGTGGTCGCTCTCACCTCTCCAAGAATCTTGTCCATATCCTCGAGCTTAACAGATTGAAACAAATCCATCAAAATACACAGCTAAGAACCCCAAAGGGCCCTTCCAGACAGGCCCTCTATCCTAGAACTTGATGCCAGGTTTTCCGTATATCCCAAATTATCTGGCAGTGCAAACTCATATAATCCAATTTAAAGCAGAAAACCTGGGATCAGATCCTGGGATATAGGGCCTGTCTGGAAGGGCCCAAGCAGGTTCACCTCTCTCCTCTAGGATGTTTTCCAGGTTTTAATATTAGTTAATATGTTAAAATTGTCCTTATTTCACCCAATCCCATATGGTTGCTTTCATTATTTCAGGTTTGTTCCTCAATTTTTTGGGTAATGTAGATTTGATTTTAAAAAATAGAATTTAGATATTCTTTGCCAAGATCTTTAAATTCAATTAAACCCAGAAGCTGAAAATTCATCTTTTCTTTTATTTGCAGTATGTTTTGATGGAGATTGATTATTGTTTATAATTTTGGATAACAAAACCTCCAATGTGTAGTTATTGGGATTACTACATGAAATGTGTGTATGATGCACAACAACTGTTGAATTTCCCTCTTCTACACAAAATTTAAAGGGACAGGAACTATGTCGTATTTTTTACCTGGCAACACTAAATGATTAAATCAATTTAATAGCAGGTTTTGTGTTCAAAGGATATGAGCAAGTACACCAGTTATTCAGATGTCAAGCTTTTGTACAGAGAGATGTCAAAGAGATGGCACTACCCACTGCCAGAAGGTGGAGAAATGGCCTTCAGATTTAGAAATAAGCTTGGTGGAATTTGTTCTAAAAAGAGCAAATAGATGTCAGTGGGGCATTTCTTCCCAACACAAATAGCAGCTTCAAAGGCATATTTTTCTTCCTTGGGAAAACATGAGGAAAGGTTCCTACCTGCCAAGCCATGTTGATAGTAATGGACTATAAAGACCTGATTCTATATCTCACTCAAAGCAGCATCTTATCTGTTGTTCCATCAGGGGCCAGGACCTGATCTGTAACATTTTATTCCCCAGAAGATCACTATTCCACTGGTGGGGATGGGATGGAAATATTCTAGAGGAAAATATTGTCCTCTGCTGGTGAAGATTTTGAATTCCAAGAGGCTCAGTTTGGAAAGTAGCAAGCAGAAGGGAGCAAGGAGTAACAGTGTCTTGATAAGTTCTCTCTGTAACACTGCTATTACTTCAATAACCTTAGTTCACATCACAATAGTTTTCACTGAGTAAGGCAAATGCTGTTTTTTTTAAAAAAGAAAGAAGTCATTTTGCAAGCAGTGATACTTAAATAATAAATTGCTTTTGCAACCCTTACTCTCTGGGACCAACAAGCCAGTATGTAGACTATGCTGTAAATGTGCAGGGCATTAATTGGTACTTTCGTTGTCATACTGTTTTCTATGCATTTGCAAACGGCTTCACATCAAGAACTCATTTGCTTGCTCTATCAGCATTCCGGTTTGCCCTTTCTGTTGTCTGTTATTTGCAACTGATAGGCTTTGCTACAATTTCTTCAGTGCACACATTCTACCTATCAGTGGAGAAAAGCAGAAGAAAAGCTAGAGGCTATGCATTTGACTGTAAAGGGCTGAGAAGTTGGTCTCTCTTTAGGCAGTTCTCCGGAAACAAACTCACACTATCCAATCAATTCCTATTATAGCAATTATTCATAATAACCTATTTCTTTTATAATTATGTAACAGACCAGAAGAAGAAATAGGTAGATCTCTGGGACCATCCAAAACTAAGATAAAATGAGCATTCGAAAGTCTTTCACTTCTAGCCACACACACAGGAGTTACCAGGATTTGGAGGCTGCTCACTTTTAAATTATAAACATCCCTACAAAGCCAGAAATGAATGGCAATGTAAAAAGACTGAGCTCTTATGGGCAAATGCTTAATAAGTACTCATTTTTATGCTGACAATTCTTTTCCTATTCTGACATAGTGGGATTTTGATTTCATTAAAGTCACCCCCACCCCCCGGGGTACATTTCTTTTTTTTTCTTTTTCTTTTTTGATTTTTAAAAAGATTTTATTAAAGAATTCAAGTATACAGAAAAAAACATACATAAAAACAATTAAGAAGGAAGTATTCGACAAAAGGTGAGTGGGGGGGGGACGTGAAGGGCAGAAAGAAGCAGGAGAAGCAGGAAGGAGAGAAGGGGAAAGGAGAGCAGCAAAAAGGAGAAGGGGTCTATGAGGGGTCAGTATAAAGGGGGGTCGGGAATAGAACAGCAGAATTAGCGGTCCGAGCCGAGTACAGGCTCAGTTAAGAAAGACAAGGGGGGACATAAAGAAAGGGTCACATTTCTTAGAATTCTCTCTTTTTGTTTTCAAAGAAAAAGAACCCTTTAAATATGGCCATATATTACAGCCATGTTGTGGGCAATTCTTAAAGCATAACATTGATTGATATGTGTAATATTGAATAAGCCACAAAGAATGAAAAATTCTCAAATTATAAGAAAACCATTGAATTAAAATTTCATTCTATCTGCACGAAACAAATCCAGTTAGTATAGCTATTTCATCAAGGAGGGGGTGTCACCATATATATTTACCTGGATCTACCTGGCTGCTAAGATGACAACCATGTTTTGGAATAAAGAAGTAGCAGCACTTTTGGGCAAATATGTTTAAGCTCACCCAGTTTTTAAAGTCAGCATTTTAAGAAGTATCTGCTCAAAGTCCTGGGCCTTGAGGGATGCATCTTTCACTTTCCCAAGCCAATTATCCCATATTGAAATTGGCTTTCAGTCAATTCCTTTGAAAGCCAGTTTTTAATCATTTTATCATACATGTGGCCTGCTCACTGTTACTGTGATTGTTCATTGCACTCTTATGTTTTGTGACCACTCCTTATTGTATATTCATTATGTTTCTGTATTTTACTGTGTTGCTGCTTGCGCTTCAGTTTTTCTTTTATTGTATTTTACTGTATTGTAATTTGCTGTTTGGGCTTGGCCTCATGTAAGCCGCTCCGAGTCCCCATTGGGGGAGATGATGGTGGGGTATAAATAGAGATTATTATTAATATTATTATGTCATTACCTATTTTTTTAAAAAAATATTACCAAAATTATTTTTAAAAAATTCTTACAATTTGGTAGATCATCTGAACATCTTGAAATTTTGTATGCTAACAGTGGAGGGAGTCTTCTACCACTGTAGCAAGTTTCATTACACTAGCTCAAAAATGAGCAAGAGAGAAGCCTCTGAAGTGTCAATACTGTTTTTCTCTATTGTGCTTGCATGTCCGCCATTAACAAATCGATTCGGAAGTTTCGGAAAGTTACAAAAATGTTTTTTTCAAAAAAAACCGGAAGTAACTTTGGAATCAAATCACCAGCACCCCCAACTTTTGAACACAGATTAGAACCTTTTTTTGGATCGCCCATGCCTAATGCTTACCACTACAGGGCAATATAATGGTATTTCATTCTTGCTTTGGTACATACAGTGGTTCTAGCTTTTCTCTTAACCCTTACAGATGGTAGGAAAAGTCAGTGATGTTTTTGGTATGCTAAATTGCAATAGTGATAGTCACGTGTTTTATGAACACACATATTTCATTAATATGAACACACATATTTCATTAAAGCAGTTTTGGCCTTGCGTTCTCTTATATTTGAAATGACAACTTATCTAAAATCCAGTTGGTATGGTCTTTTGTAACTAAACTGAAATCCAAAAGGGAAATGTGTGCTAACTCTTGTATCTGTTGGGAAACAAATATTTCAGCACTATTCTAGCACTTTTCTGTCTAAAAGCTCTTTGCAATGATCAACTAGGAAATTGTCTGTTTGCCAACATTTCCTTATTTGTGCACTTATCTCATCACAGATACTTTAGATTTCTTTCTGGTGACAATGGATTTGCAAAGAGATGAAGTAACTAAGGTAACTCAACATAAGTTGTTTTACAATGCTGTAATATTTATTTATTTATTTATTTATTTGATCTTATTATTCCGCTCCTCCCTGCAGGCTCGGGGCGGATCACAACATACAGTAAAAACATGCTGCATGTAACAAAACCAAGCAGCCATACATTAAAACCATGAAACATAGAACAATGTACAGGATAATGAAATGTCACCAATGGAATTAACAGAGATATAAGCTTTCTTCCATATCTATATGAATGAAAGGGATCAGTGTAATTGACAAAGTGGGACCATGCTGCTGGTCCTGCTGAAAGCATCACATGGCTGAGCTAGCACTGTATTGGGTATTATTCCATCATTGATACTCAACATGCAGACAATAGAGCTACACAACTTGCCATGCAGGCAGGGACGGTCTAAGGTAATTTTAAATGGTAAGCGAACATTATTTTGCCGCCCCATGTAAAACAAATATACAATTAAAATACCACAATACCATTAGTAGTATTATATTGTATCAATGTATATACAATATATTATACCATACTCATACTATATTATATCATAATTATATTATACTACATTACAATATAATTATATTATAATATATTGACATTATAATATAATATAACATTCTATTATATTATTATTATAAAATAATAAATAAAATTATTTATGTAAATAAAATTATCCTCTACTAAATATTTTCATTACTCCTATAAAACTCAAATAACCCAAAATAAAGTAAAATAAAATATTATATATTACTATTTTGTACAATACCACTATACTGCAATATTGTTTGTAATATTACATATAATATAAAATATATCATTATTCTATTGTTATATTGTATTTTTATTATATTGTATGACAATATTAAGCAGAACTGTATAATAATCAACAAGAAATGCAATTTAAATGCATCAAAATCAGAATATATTACCTACCACCCGTCTCATAATTCATAGGAGTCTCCCATAAGTCCAAAATTAGGATCCCAATGTAAATGTAAATAGAAAAACACCCAAAATGTTCAAATGAGGTCTAATACAAGCAGTGCGGCCTGGGCAAACCTGGGCCCTCCCTCCCTCTAGGTGTTTTGGACTCTAACTCCCACAACTCCTCATAGCCTCAGGCCCCTCAGGTCTAGACAGAAATAGAGCTGAAGAAAGGAAGGAGGGAGAGAAGAGGTCACAGAGGAGGAGGAGGAAAGCCCTTCATTCATTCCTTCACTTACACGTCCTTCACTGATTCTTTTCTCCTTCCCCGCAAACGCACACACGGCGGAGACAAAGGGAGAGGGGAAGCACTCCCTGCCTGCCCGATAGGGAGTGCTTTGCTTACAGGCTTCTTCACAAGGGAGCTACTGGGCATGTGCAGAGGTTTTCGCACATGTGCAGTTGCTCCTGCGCTCAACTTCAGCTCCAGAGCAACTGCGCCTGTGCAAAAACCTCCGCGCATGCCCAGAAGCGGCATCGGAGCGCACAAGACCGGGGCCCAAAAGCAGGCAGCTGCGACGCTGCCTGAGGAACATCGACAGGGCCAGGATGGCGCCCCCTTCTCAGATGGCACCCTAGGCGGCCGCTTACTTGGCCTACCTGTAGGACCGCCCCTGCATGTAGGTGTATTATGGTTTGGAGTGCTGCAGTTGTTTCTGTAATAGAGTCTAGTTTAATCTTTCTTCCAGCAGTGTATGCATTTCACTCCAGCCCTGGAAGAGAAGTCAGAAACAGCCAATCATCAAGCAGCTTGGTTGATGTCTGAAGTGTATGGACCAGCCATTTTTTGCAGTTGTATCTAATAAAGTTTGGTCTACTTTTGCCAACTATGTTGCATGAAGTGTTATTTTTTTTCTCAAATGGAGTTGAGCTTGCCCCTGGAACACAACTTCAGAGAAACCCATCAGCTAGTCTGACTCCTGAGACATCAGCACCAGTCCTTTTCAATAATGTCAGTGGGAGCGCTACCCTAAACATATGGCACAAAGGGACAGGACCAACATTTTAGCCCATTTCGCTGGATATCCAGATTACCATCAAAACACATTGGGCACTACACAGATATTCTAGTCTATAGCCTTAACTAGGTAAAACGTTGCATAGGTTTCCCTTTTTGGTGAATAAAATGCCAACCAGGAAAGGTGAAATCCATCCCACAAAACTACTCTATAGAAGTATCTGTCTGTGTGTGTGCATAATTCCTAAAATTGTAGTCAAGAAATCAACCCAAAATACTTGACTTGAAAATTATACTTTAACTCTTATCCAAGAAAATAAAGAAAAAGCATCCTCTTCTGAATAAAGGGGCAAAAGGTAAGAGCGTACTCCATCCTGGAAGAAACTTAAAAGAAGCACTGACTTCCTTTACTCTTTCAACCGAGGCACTTCTTCTGGCCTTTTTGAATGCCTGGATGGAGAAATGGCAGTGGTGGCCATTCCATTCTCTTTGATTTATCCATGGTCTTATGAAAATCAATATTTTTGGTAACAAACTTGTCCTACACATATAGATGGATTTGACGTATTCATGAGTATATATGGCCAATACTAGGTCCCCAAATAAAGAAATACATTCACAATATAAACATTTTAAAATGTAAGTGAAGTAATTTAAATTTGTTAAACGTATTGACACAGTACCATCCAAGACAGCCAAAGAACATCAGCAGCAGGGAACTTGGAGGAAAATGCAGTGTTTGTCCACTGCAGGCTGCCTTTGACCTCAGCTCCTGGTGACTGGCTCCTTACAGACTCAGGCCCTGACTGCCTGGCTGAAACACCTGTTGCCTTCTGGGGCTGGGGCATAAAAGGAGGGTGCCAGCAGGGGCACCAGTCACACAGTACCATCCAAGACAGCCCAAGAAGACCTTGGGACAGTGGTTCTCGGCCTGTGGGTCCCCGGGTGTTTTGGCCTGAAGCTCGCAGAAATCCCAGCCAATTTACCAGCTATTAGGATTTTTGGGAGTTGGGGACCATTGCATCTGGGGGCCCACAGGTTGGGAGGCACTGCCTTAGGATCATGACAGGGGAAGGCCCTAGTAGGGTGCTTAAAGGTTTGGTACAATGTTATATTTGTGTATGGGGTTATTATGGTTTAATATGTTTAATGGTTTTAAATGGTACTTATATGCTTATTGTTTCTAGTGATTTTTATGTTATGCTTTATATGGTTTGTATAATGAGACATTGATTTTTTGCCCAGATGTATATTGTATGCTGCTCTAAGTCCCCTGAGAGGTGAGAAGAGCAGGATAGAAATGAAGTAAATAATAAATAAATAAATATTTCTATATCACCTTTCAACTTTTAGAAAATAATCTAAGAACATTCTATCAAGGCAAAAATGGCTCCAAAAACAAGTCTCATAAGAGATCATTGAAATTACATCTTTCTTGGCAGATCTCTTATCTGGTTCCTCTAAGGCCTTTGTGAATTTCCTGTGAAGAAGAACTCTTGTTGAGTGCTTTCCTATCTTTCACTTTGTCTGGTCATCAGAAGTGTGGGTGATTTGCCAACTGAACATATATTAGTAGTAGCAGTTTGAAAGTGCTGAAGTGCATCTCCCCAATAAACTGACTCTGGAAAAACACCCAATTTTCTGTAATGAATTTGCTTAGTACTGCAATATATTAATATTCCACAGTGACCATTAAAAATAAGGAAAGGAGAGGTTAAATTTACTCTCTACTTGATGTATTGGGGTGGGGCATATATTTACATCCAAATTCATATCTACATAATTATTCAATAAAAATAATTTGAAAGCCCTCTCTGGGTTCAATGTATTATTGCTATGAGCTGGTGTTTGGGGGGGGGGGGAGAAATTGCATTGGAAAAACTGGAATTCAAATTGAGCCACTGGGTCATTCCTCCCTTCCTGCAGCAACAAACACACACACACTAGATGACAACCAATTCTGGTGACCAGTTTGCTTGCAAAAGGGCACAGTACACTTATAATTCACGGCCAGCTGTGTTTGGCTGCATTTCTAACATTGTTTATACCTTTAGGCAGTTTTACAACTTTTCATATTAAAGTCAAGAGCGTACCTATAAATAGTGCTCAGGACCTCAATAAAAACAGGTTTGCACAAAATGGCTCAGTTTGTACATGCCTCATTTTTTAAACATTAAAATGCTGCACATCTAGTGGCTCCTGAGATAAGAAAGCCATAGTTTCTGAGAACCTACCAGGATATTTTGAATTTGAATGATGTGAAAGCTCCATGATAAAAGAAAGGTGGGATATCAATGTGCCAGATAAGCAAATAAATAAGCATATGCCATCTTCATGGATAGTTGCTGGCATAGAAGGATTCAGGTGGTAGCTTATCTTGTCCCCTAACCCCAAGGTTATTTGATACTGAAGATAAATATATAGATATACTGAAAAATATAGAGGAATTGTACAGCTGGAAATCCATTTAGAAGGATTCATTTCTCCTTAGAGAAGTATTTATCATTACTTTTAAATTTAATTAAGGTTAGAAAATTAACCTTAAGTAAATAAAGATATACCCTTGTTGTTTTCATCTCTATTTTTTTTAATCTCTTGACTTTATTTTAACCAATAATCTAGGATACATGAGCTGATTGGTTGAGGCATACTGTGAGCCACTGCCAATGATTGGGCTCTGAGTCTGGTGGGAACTTTTATAAACTGTCACTGCTCAGGGTTGTTGTGGGTTTTTTGGGCTGTTCTAGAAGCATTCTCTCCTGATGTTTTGCCTGCATCTGTGGCAAGCATCCTCAGAGGTTGTGGGGTTTGTGCGGATCCTCACAACCTCTGAGGATGCTTGCCACAGATGCAGGCAAAATGTCAGGAAAGAATGCTTCTAGAACATGGCCATACAGCCTGAAAAACCTACAACAACCCAGTGATTTTGGCCATGAAAGCCTTTTACAATACATTGTCACTGCTCAGTTTGAAATTAATGGCTGTTTCTTGGGTCCACCTTTGGTGGGTATGTGGGGAAAACAAATGTGGATCGTGTTCTGTCACATGAGCTAACTTTTAGAGATGCCCTATTCCCAGCAAGAACAGAGTTGGCCATCCATCCAGGCATTCCTCCCTCCCTGGCCTCCCTCCCTGCCTCCTTTGGGGAAAATAACAGAGCTTCTTCCTTCACTTCGGTGACATCTTCCTCAAATTTCAGATGAAATTTTGCACACTCCTAACTATTAGTTGATAAGAAGCAGCAGATGCTCACTGTATGCTTATAAAGGAAAAAAGGTCCATATTTGTGCACATAAATTGCAGTGTACATACACTCATGTATTTGGAATACATAAAATGTATTTGTCATGGTCTTTACAGATAATAATAATAATAATAATACTTTATTACTTGTGAGTCGCCCTCCACCAATGGTGCTCCGGGCGACTTACATCCTTTAAAAACACAGATACATCAATTAAAACAGCAGATATGAGCCGTAAAAGGCTATGCCATCCATCCAGTTCAGTCCCCGAAAGCCTGGCGGAAGAGCCAGGTTTTCAGGCCAGCCAGAAATCTGGCCGGGGCCAGTGTGGCCCTGAGCGCAGGCGGGAGCGAGTTCCAGATCGTAGGGGCCGCCACCGAGAAGGCTCTTCTACGGGTCTCTGTCAGCCGGGCCTCTCACCCCAGGGACAGCTAACCGGACGCCGTTTATTACAGCGTGCGGGTCTTTCGCAGCGTTGGTCCGTCAGCTGATCGCCCAGGTAGGCTGGTCCCATTTTTTGCCGAGCTTTGAAGGTTATCACCATGAGTTTGTAGATCGCTCTAAGCTCAATGGGTAACCAGTGAAGATCTTTTAAAATTGGTGAAATATGGCTCCTGGCCGATACCCGGAGATGAGTCTGGCCGCTGCATTCTGGATGAGTCTCAACCTCCGAGTCGTGGCCAACGGTAGGCCCACATACAAGGCGTTGCAGTAGTCAAGACGGGAGACCACAGTGGCGTGAATCACCGTCCTCAGCGCCTCTGGTGGTAGATAGGGGGCCAACCGTCGGGCCCTACGGAGGTGGAAGAAGGCACCCTTAGCAGCGGCCTGGATCTGAGCCTCCATCGTCAGTTTCTCGTCCAAGAGTACTCCTAAGCTCTTTACCGCCGGGGCTACGGACAAGGGCTCGCCCTCAAAGGGTGGTAGTGGAGAGTGGGGGTCGGGTCGGCCGGGCCAGAGGATCTCCGTTTTCGCTGGGTTGATCTTTAGCCTGTGTGCTCTGAGCCAGCTTGTGACCGCCTTCAGCCCCGGCTAAAGCTTTGGTACCGACAGCACCCCTGGGTCGAGCTTCAGCAGCAGCTGCGTGTCATCGGCATATTGATAACAGTTGAAACCGTAGCTTCTAGCGATACCGGCCAGGGGCTGGACGTAGATGTTAAAAAGGGTGGGGACAGGATGGCACCCTGCGGAACCCCACACTCCAGCCCACATTTCCTGGAGACCTGGCCCTGCCACTCGACCCGCTGCGAGCGACCCGCAGAAAAACGATCCTAGCCAGGTCAGGGCCTTGTCTTGGATCCCAGAGGCCGCCAAGCGGCGAAGTAGCAAATCATGATCAACGGTGTCGAAGGCCGCGGTTAGGTCAAGGAGGACTAGGACTGCCGAGCCCCCTCCGTCCAACTGGCGGCGGATGTCATCTGTGATTGCTACTAGGACGGATTCGATGCCGTGGCCCGCTCGGAAGCCTGACTGAAACGGGTCTAGGCCCCCAGATCGGTCCAAGAAGTCCCGCAGCTGGTTTTCCACTGCTCGCTCCAATAGCTTCCCCAGAAAGGGCAGATTAGCGACAGGGCGGTAGTTCGCCGGATCATTGGGGTCGAGGTTCGCCTTTTTCAGAAGAGGGCTAACTCTAGCCTCCTTCAGGGACTCGGGAAGGAGCCTGTGTCCAATGAGAGGTTCACCAGGTCCACCAGGGCATCCAGTATGGTGTCTATGCAAGACTTGACTAAGTGCGAAGGACACGGGTCCATGGGGCAGGTCGTAGCCCTTGCCCCGGCCACCAGCTTTTTCAGATATGTATGTTGTAACATTAACCAATCTATGGCAGCAGCAATGATATGAAAACTTACTGCCTTTGAACACATATGTGAGATGAAAGGGGAAGGGCCTGTTGATTAGAACAGAAAACAACACTGAGTTGTAGAATATGAATGCTCATGGAAGTTGGGAGTAAAGTGTTTAGCAAAGATGGACAGCATCTCAGAACAGAAGAGACCAGAAACTAATGTCTGCACAAACTGCACAATCAATTGCAATTTAAATTGTCACTGTATCTGAAGAGGGACTCAAATAAACCATTTACCCCCCAATAGGCATTTTGCGGTTATTTTATGTCAGCATTCACCCAAAGCCTGTGTCGTCGTCCCCATCCCCCCGCCCCCAATGTATACTGTGATAAATGCAAGTAAATGTAGCAATACTGGCAGCAATTCCAATACTACCTAATTCTATAGTAGTTGTGTACCAACTGGAACTGTGCAACTGGAAGGTAGCCCATGTCCATCAGAAGATGACAATTTAGTCCACAGATGAAATAATAGTAATAATAATGATGGTGGAATAGGCCACATATTCTCATTATGTACCCTAGTCTTGCCCTATGTTTCACAAGAACTATTATGGTCTATGGAAGAAACACAAACTGTGCATTCATGACATGGAAAAAATGACAGGTTGCAATTTTACCAAAAACATGAAAAAATTCTTCCTTATCAGGAAAGGTCTCAATTGGGTTAGAAACCTTCTCAGGTGCAGGTATTTTATCCTCGCACACTAATTTTTCTTAGTTTGAAGGGGAAGCCCTTTTCCATGTCATCTGGATGGCAGGAAGGATTTCTATAGAATGCAATAACAATTGAGAAAATACATAACATGGGCTAGACCAAATAACTTCATGCCCCCACATACAATGGGCACTGCTATCAGAGCCTTGATGAATTGTGTTTTCTTGTCTAAAACCCATAATCTCCATGGTTCATTACTTACACATAAAACATGGTGAACTCTATCACACTTTCATACTGCTGTATTTCTTTTTCATGGCTAATGTCATGCAAAATGAAGAGTATGCTGGCATTTTCCCACAGCCTTGGACTAGCCATATCATGGTGCAAATAATATTATATGGTGGTACCATAGAAATTTTAACTGATTTCCCCCAGTTTCATTGAAACCTCAGGTTATGCTAATAAGGCTTTTTGAATCGCAATGAAGATTTATTCTCCAGCTGATTCCTATAAATGTTGTTGCAGTCTATCTGTAGCAAGCTTCATAAAAGGAAGCAGATGAAGCTCTTTATAGATCTCATATGGCGCTGGTCCAAAGAAGAGTTTTAAAGCAACCCTTTGGAAGCATATTATAACTGCGGAACCTGAAATCAGGCTTCTTCTGCCATAGGGAAATGCTCCATGAGCTATACGTGAAATAAATACCCATGCAAAGATTACATTCTCCTGCGCTTAACCAAGACAGATGCCAACATATCATGGCACATGGACAACGGATTCGTAGATAATCTGTAAATAAAACATGCACATATTTGATATTTAAATGTGGTAATGCTCAAAATTAATTCTCAGTCTGCCAGGTCTAGCAGAAAGGCTCAATTAATATTTCTGGGGTTGTTTTATCAGATGAAACAATTTATTCTCAAATGAGCATCAAGGTAAAGCATTGGAGTCTGAATGATTTTGGATTTGCATTTATCAGCTAACTCAAAAACATCCCTTATGTATTTCACAAATGCACTCACAAACATGTACACAAACACACATATCAGAAACAAAGTAAGAAGAAAGCATGATTACAATTATGTTGATATCTCATGTCTTTGAGAAGAGATTCTGTTTATTGAGATTGTTTGAGATACTGCAGCAGTCTACATGAGCGTGGCTGCCTGCATTCTTATTAAATTGTACTACTATTGAAATGTGCAATTAGATTGAAATAAGATCTGATGGGGGGAAAACCCAAGTTTACTCCCTCTAGCAAGCTCCCCATACATAAGTCAGCCCTATATCTGTGTCATCTACAGGAATTCACTTTGGGGAGTAAATATGCCCAAAGGCTCATAAGAAATCATGGTGAACCTAAAATAATGGTACAAATAACACCACTCAGCCTGTGGCAAATTATGACTTTTACAGGTATACAGGGAAACCAACTTTTATGACAACACTAAAATGAGTGGTGGAAAACACCATAAAGTTTGTTGCTATTTCATAAAAGTGTGTGCCATATATAAGGGACAGGATAGGAAAGTAGTTTGTGTATGGATAGACCTGAAATGGTATACATTTCCCTTCTTTGCAAGCACTAGAGCTTTTCCTTTCTATTTTAACTTTTACTATATTATGTAAATGCAACAGAGGATTGGACAAGGTTTAGGTTTGCTTAGGACCTTTACAATCATTTAACAATGTGGTTAATAGGAGTTGGGTAGTACATATTTATTCTAAAATGATATCCAGTATATGCTGCAAATTAAAAGCAAGAGCACATGTCAACCATACTGAGGAGTTCCATTTAATTCTTCCCCTTCGACTATCCAAGGGCGCTTCCAGGTATCCCTAAAACACAGGACAGTGAACTGAATTTAAAAGATCATGTTAACCTGGAGGCAGTCCAGACAGGGAGAGCTGCATCTTGCTACATCGTCCTCCATTGTCTTCACAGCTGTCTTTTGATCTGGATTAAAATGGAGGGTGGATGGTGGACATCTGGCAGAAGTTTTTTTTAAGAAGCTCATAACAGAGCAATGTTTTAAAAAACTTCCCTTGCATCTCTGTCTTCTCCCAATTCTTAAGTCATGCTCTCTTTAAGATTACAAAGCGTAAACGACAGAATTTCCTTTCCCCTTCTGCTGCCATGAGCCATATGTGCCTGTGTTTAACAGCTGATCACCAGATCAGCTGTTTTGGACTTAACAGGCATGCACGTGCTTGGGGGTCCAGACAGTGGGGAGTGAAGGAAAGTACATGATTTCCATGCCTGGAGGGATACACAGGCATGGAAAGGTGTAGTATTTTTAGGAGGAATTGGGTTTAAAGGACACCTTTTAAATACATATTTTCCTGACCTTAATATGATTCCTCGTGCATTTTGGCTAAACATCATTAACCCACTCCCCCTTTTAACCCAATTTAACCTGTGTTTAATGCTTGTGTAAAAGGACCCCAAATTTGGCAGGGATAGTCCCAGTTAATTCCTTTTCATTCCACTTGTTAGTTGCTTTTAAAATGTCCTGGTTTCTCCCTCTTCCTCCTCCCATTTACCCACTTGTTTCAATTAAAGTTGCTGCAACATCTCCTAGCTTGCATGTTGTTTCTTATTAATTACTCCTGCTATCATGAGGTCATCTACACTGACCACTTATGCCAGTTCCACAACAGCTAAATGCTCCACGAGACAGATCTGTTCCAGAGGTGAGGGTGATCACAGAGAAGGCACCCCCACACACACTTATCCCCACCAGCCATGCTTGTGATGCCAGTGGCCTGTGGGGTCCCTCAGAATTCAATTCTGTCCTATATGTTGTTTAACATAAACCACTGGGAGAGATCATCCAGAGTTTTGGGGTCAGTGTCAAATTTATGCGGATGACTCAATTATTCCTTTCCACCCAAAGCCAAGGATGCTGTCCTGGTCCTAAACTGGTGGCTGTCATCAGAATGGACTGGATGAGAGCTAATAAGTTGAAATTAAATCCAGACAAGACAGAGGTACTCCTGGTCTGTCAGAAAGCAGATCAAGGTGTGGTGTTATAGCCTGTGTTGGATGGAGTTACACTCCCCCTGAAGACACAGGTCCACAATCTGGGGTGATCCTGGATTCATCACTAAAAAGGCCAATCCGAGGTAGGCATGTCCGGTTGCAGAAAGCACAACAGAAAAACTCTTTGGGTGATGTTGTTTCCAAGTTGCGGTTCTTTCTGCATTGTCATTTCTCTTTGAGACCCATTCGGCATGTCTTCTTGAAAGAGGCCACAGCATTGTGGATAGTTCATCTCCATGCCGCCCAATGTGAGGCCAGGGTGGACCATTGTTGGTGATCAATCTGGCCGAGCCTGAGATGTTGTTTCAGGGAGTCCTTATATCTCTTTTTTGGGGTGCCTCTCTTGCGCTGACCTGTGGCAGTTCATCTTTGGGAGGTGGTGGTCCTCCATCCTAGAGACGTGCCCTACCCAGCACAGCTGTGCTGTCAATAGCATGGCCTCAATGCTGGTGGTGAATAAATTATATAAAAATGCCTTAGTTAATTTTAACTATTTGTAAACTGATTAGTTGCTACTTCATTTACTTAATTAGATTTACATGTTTTATTTATTTAAATGTTTGAAGTAGTTATTGTAATTGTTATAGATGTTTTATTCTTGGGCTTATTTGTTTATTTTATATTGTTTTATGGCATTGAATGTTTGCCATCCTTTGCTGGAAACTACCCTGAGTCACCTTGGGGTGATAAGGTGCGTTACAAATAAAGATTATTATTATTATTATTCCTATTTAGGTGTTTATGTGAAATGTTGGCTAACAGATTCCACAGTAGTTGGAGAAGAGGGGGAAACCCTGTTTGTGGCAGTCTTAACTATCATTGTGTCATGTTAGCCATGATGTTATACAAAGGAGGGCAGAAAAAGAGAAGAATGAAATGCTATCTAGAAAGGCAACCCAAGCTTCAGTAGTCAAATCTGGATGGACATTTTGCTTGGAAGCCAAAACAAATCATTTGGCTGCTTAAAGCAAACATTATCAAATGAAAAGCTGCTCCGCGGTTTTGGTATTCTAATTCACAATAAAGGTGCTGCCATGTGATTGGCAGGAAGTGAGAAGTGGTTACTGGCAGAGGTGTCTTCTGTTTGCCTTTCAAACATGGCACTCCACAGACGCTGCTAATGAATATTGGCTGCCTGGCATAGGTTGTGTGCACAAGTGTTTCTGCCACAGACACCATTTTAGCCACTTTATCTAACAGAATAATTTCAATTTACAAGCCTGGATTCATCTAGATAGGTTGCTAAAGCCCAAAGTCTATCCTGGGTTTTATTTATTCGGTTCAGTGGCTTGGTTGAGCTTGTTTTTACATGACTGTGTTTTCATCCTAAAAGAATTAACTTTTTAATATATTTATGCCTCCATACAAGCTATTCTTATCAAAGGGGGAGAAACCATAATATTAAACATGTCACCATGTGATAGTCTAGGTATACTAGGCTGAAATGCACTTAACACTCTGCATTGAATTACCTCCTTTCTTTCTTTCTTTCTTTCTCCTTTGATCTCTCCCACTTCTTCCCTCTCTCTTACAAAATATAACAACAAGATTACTCTTGAAATATATGACAATGCTTGTAAGCAGAGGCTGGGCAGCTGCAGAATGTTCCAAAACTATTTTTCTGCCCTTGTATCCTCAGAAAATCAGACAAAACATCCAATAAACAGAAAAAGAGGAGGGGGGAAACCCCACAACCAGATGTGACCAAAGGTCCACTTCTGATTATGATTATTAAAAAATATTAAATAGCATAACTGTATGTGTGTGTGTGTATGTATGTATGTGTATGCCTAGGCTGATCAACTTATGGTGACCCCATCAATTTCATAGAATCATAGATTTAGAAGAGACCACAAGGGACATTCAGTCCAACCCCTTCCTGCCATTAAGGAACACACAATCAGAATCTCCTTCTCTTGACAGACGGCCAAGAGAAGGAGATTCCACCATGATTTGAGGCAGCATAGTCAATTGCTGAACATGAACAGCTCTTACCATCATGGAGTTATTCCTAATGTTTAGGTGGATTTCCCCCCCTGCAATTTGTTCTGCATCCTGGTCTCCAAAGCAGCAGAAAATAAGCTTGCCCTCTCCCCAAGGTGACATCTTTTCAAAGGGGGTTTCTTAGGTTTAACACAGAAACTGGTACTAGCAGTTTTGCTTTCAATTCCCTTTCTAATTGTGTTCATCAGAGTTTTTCATCTTTTTCTACATGAGATGGTTTGGCATTTTCATCCAACTTATACATCAAGCCCACCATTCTTTACTAGGGCAGTTGGGGCAAACTCGTTTCCTATCATTATACACTTGATGCTAGGATATTCTTTGTACTATTGTCCATCACCTTACACTTATTTACACTGAATCTTATTTGCTGTTTCACTACCTATTCTCCAAGCTTTTTAAAAATTATTCAAAATCAGGATTTTTATCCTACCATTACCTTAAACACTGTGGAGTTATAAACAAACTATGTCTCGACTGATTCTTAACACCAGAATATTTATTAATATGTTTTAAAAGATCATAACTAATTCAGCTCTTTGAAGGACCCCAGTGTTAACATTGCTTATTTGTATTTCTTCTTTCTGTTGTTTAACTAGTAGGGCTGTGCAAAATTTTGATTGTTGGAACTAATTCGTGTTAGCTTTCCCTCCTAATTTGGTGTCATCTGCAAAATGTTGTTTGCAGCAGTCCATAAGCAAATAGTTAATATTCATACACGCATGTGTATGAAAGACATAGGCAGAGGGAGAGGTGGAGATGGATTTGGATGAAATTCAACACAGGTGAGATGCAAATTATGTTTCGTTTAATTCTGCAATATTAAATTTAGATATTTGACGCGTCAATCTCATAGAAATCGAATTCCGAATAAACAATATAGCAAACACTTAAAACTTGCCTCCAATGGCCTAAAATAATTTTCTTTCTTATAACTGAGAGCGCTGTGTCTGCATGTAAGGCAGCATGTAGCTCTCTCTCTCTCTCTCTCTCTCTCTCTCTCTGTCTGTCTGTCTGTCTGTCTGTCTCTGGGCTCCTTCAGATGAGAAATGCTTCAGAATTTGGGGAGTAGTAGTTCTTAACTATAATCTATCTACAATGCCACACCCACCCCTGAAGTTCAGATGTTAGCAAAAACATGTTATTTTCACTATAGGATTTCCCCTCCTGTTGTAGACGTTTCTAATAGACACCAGGGTATACTTCACATGTCTGTATTCATTGACTACGTTCATGTTTCTATAGTTTGGGGTGGGAGTAAGATGCAAATTCACTACAACCAAAAACAAACCAGTATCATTAAGAATTATTGACTTTGGTTCTCCAAGGTTTCAGGTAATTCTTTTTTGCCTAACTGGAGATATAAGATATTCCTTGGTGGTCTCCCACCCACATACTAACCAGTAGGCATGGTTTCGAACCCAAAAATGGCGATTCTAAAATCAAATGGGGGGGGGGTTGATTAGTAAAAGAAAGACTTACAAAAAAATTTCCAAAAATTTCTAAAATGTAACTTAATTACTAACAAAATTCGTTAGTAGTTCGTATGCCAGCGCATGCGCATTCAGATGGGTTTTGGCCTACAACTCCCAGATATCCTAACAGCTGGTAAATTGGCTGGGATTTCTGGGAGTTGTAGGCCAAAACTTGAATAAATCACACTGAATTCTAGATGGGACTCTCCAAATAGGAAGAGGGAGGGAGGGAGGGGAGGGGGTATTCTATTCTTGGAAGCAGCAAAAAAAGGAGGAGCCCCCCTCTCTCCGCGCTGCCTCTCTCACCCCGATCCTGAGGGAGCGAGGGCCCAAGTTTGCCCAGGCTGAGAGGAAAAGGAAGAGGCCTGAGGCTGTGAGGAATGGTGGAAGTTGAAGTCCAAAACACCTACCTGGAGGGCTGAAGTTGCCCCGTGCGATGAGGCAAGGCAGAGCAACGGGGAAGAGAAGGGGGGAGAAGCCAGCAGGAAAGAGGAGGGGACAGAGAAGCATCTGAGAGAGCGCAGAGAGAGAAAGGAGGAGAAGTGTGTGTGTGTGTGTGTGTGAGAAGTTGGCCCATGCAATGGGGCAAGACAGAGCAACGGGGAAGAGAAGGGAGGGGGGAGAAGCATCTGAGAGAGCGCAGGGAGAGAGAGGAGAAGTGTGTGTGTGTGTGAGAGAGAGAGAAGTTGGCCCCTGCGATGGGGCAAGACAGAGCAACGGGGAAGAGAAGGGAGGGGGGAGAAGCATCTGAGAGAGCGCAGGGAGAGAGGAGGAGAAGCGTGTGTGTGTGAGAGAGAGAAGTTGGTCCCTGCGATGGGGCAAGACAGAGCAAAGGGGAAGAGAAGGGAGGGGGGAGAAGCATCTGAGAAAGTGCAGGGAGAGAGAGGAGGAGAAGTGTGTGTGTGTGAGAGAGAGAGAGAAGTTGGCCCCTACGATGGGGCAAGATAGAGCAACAGGGAAGAGAAGGGAGGGGGGGAGAAGCCAGCAGGAAAGAGGAGGGGGCAGAGAAGCATCTGAGAGAGCGCAGGGAGAGAGAGGAGGAGAAGTGTGTGTGTGTGTGTGTGAGAGAGAAGTTGGCCCCTGCAATGGGGCAAGACAGAGCAAAGGGGAAGAGAAGGGAGGGGGGAGAAGCATCTGAGAAAGTGCAGGGAGAGAGAGGAGGAGAAGTGTGTGTGTGTGTGTGTGTGAGAGAGAAGTTGGCCCCTGCGATGGGGCAAGATAGAGCAACAGGGAAGAGAAGGGGGGGGAGAAGCCAGCAGGAAAGAGGAGGGGGCAGAGAAGCATCTGAGAGAGCGCAGGGAGAGAGAGGAGGAGAAGTGTGTGTGTGTGTGTGTGTGAGAGAGAGAAGTTGGTCCCTGCGATGGGGCAAGACAGAGCAAAGGGGAAGAGAAGGGAGGGGGGAGAAGCATCTGAGAAAGTGCAGGGAGAGAGAGGAGGAGAAGTGTGTGTGTGTGTGAGAGAGAGAGAAGTTGGCCCCTGCGATGGGGCAAGATAGAGCAACAGGGAAGAGAAGGGAGGGGGGGAGAAGCCAGCAGGAAAGAGGAGGGGGCAGAGAAGCATCTGAGAGAGCGCAGGGAGAGAGAGGAGGAGAAGTGTGTGTGTGTGTGTGTGTGTGAGAGAGAAGTTGGCCCCTGCGATGGGGCAAGACAGAGCAAAGGGGAAGAGAAGGGAGGGGGGAGAAGCATCTGAGAAAGTGCAGGGAGAGAGAGGAGGAGAGTGTGTGTGTGTGTGTGAGAGAGAGAAGTTGGCCCCTGCGATGGGGCAAGATAGAGCAACAGGGAAGAGAAGGGAGGGGGGGAGAAGCCAGCAGGAAAGAGGAGGGGGCAGAGAAGCATCTGAGAGAGCGCAGGGAGAGAGAGGAGGAGAAGTGTGTGTGTGTGTGTGTGTGTGTGAGAGAAGTTGGCCCCTGCGATGGGGCAAAACAGAGCAATGGGGAAGAGAAGGGAGGGGGGAGAAGCGTGGAGGACTACACTTTCTAGGATGCTTAGCAGCAGCGTCACTTCCAGTTCCCCATAGAAATGCGGGAAAAAGAAGAAGATGAATGAAGGCGGGAAGGAAATGAGGGGAGAAGACAGGGAGAAGTGAGGAGTACAATAATTAAGTATTAATTACAATCATTACGCGAATTGTTGGCCTCAAGGACCGTAAAAGAAAGTCTACTTCCTGGTTAGCTGCCGTGATGCGTATAAACTAGAAAGTCCCATTACATACGAATCACTTACGATTTCTTTTCATTTTCATAACTTTTTTCTCATGCCTACTAACCAGGACTGAACATATTTAGCTTCCAAAACCAGGCATGAAAGGGTATATAAAGGAAAGTATGGTGATGACATCCTGAGCTGAAGACCACTCTAAGCTCTGAAGGGTAAGGTCTGAAAAAAACCACACAACAGCTTGGCAATATATATGGAACAGGATCACCCTTGGTTTTTGAATCACCAAATAGTATTTCTGAGTTATTCAGATAAGTGTTTGTGGTCATAGCACTCTTTGTGCTTTTATTGTGAATTGACTAACAATTGCATCACAGGCAGTTCTATTTGCACTTACACTTTCAGATTTACATTGCATCTAGCTAAAAGTCTCATGGCTTTGTGAAGTAATCAAGGCACAGTTGTCCGTTCCTCAAAATTAATTTATTTTTTATTGTTTGGTCATTTCTACATCTCCAATTTTGACCAAGCTCTGGTGGTAATGCACCTAAAATTCTTCCCAATTTTGTGGTTAGCAACCTACAATCTTTCTTACGTATTCCAGCATGGTGCTTTGAAGCTAAATGCATCTGTAACACACTAATGACAAATTTGATGAACTACAGCAGAATTATTGCAACAGCTATATAATTTGCTCAATATGCAAAGAATTAACTATTCATTAAGAATCAATAAACTGTCAGTTACAGCATTGTGAACTTCAGCCGTTATTGATATGCAGAATTATTTTGCATTTTTATACTTGATAACAAGTTGAGTTTGAGTTTTATTTTTTTGAGAAAATATGCAGAAAGTTTCAATAGAAAATATAGGAAACAAAAGACTGTATTTCTAGAAAGTGCTATGGCTGTTTCTTTTAAGTCTGACATTACCAAGAACTGCTGTGTTGGAGACACGGTCCATTGTTTATCATATAATTTCAGACAAATCAAAAGCTTTCCAAATGCTATGTAAATCAGTCCCTTTTCTTTGCTTTCTAATATAGCCATTCAGCTTATGCACATCTCCCTTTAATGATTGAAGGAGGGGGAAAATCAAAAGGTGTTTCTTTCTTAGACAGAAATGAATAATGTGAATTGAAAACATTTAAATGTTGATTTCATGCACTGCTGTTCAGTGCTCTTGGCTTTTTAGAAACCCCTGGGAACAAGGCAATGTTGTTCATTTTGCCCACAACTGACATAGAGTGCCATTTTAAAAATGGTAAATTACCAGTATGTTATTTTGGGTGTCTTAAAAGCATAATGAAGTATATCTCTAAGTCAGGGGTGCTCACATTTTTTCAGCATGCGAGCAACTTATAAAACAACCAAGTCAAAATGATCTACCTACCCACTACTCAGAGAGCCATAAAAGCAAAATATTTGGAATTTTATTTCAGTGAGAGCCATATATTTTAAGACTGAATTCAACTAAATGTGAGTATAATAAGCCCCTGAATTTATTCATAATAATAATGATGATATTCATTCAGCCTCTGCTGCTACTACTACTACTATTAATAATAATAATAATAATAGTAACAACAACAACAATAGGTTCCTAGAGTAGAAGGAGACCTCCAAGGGCCATCCAGCCCAACCTCCTTCTGCCATAAGGGAAAAACACAATCAAAGCATTCCTCACAGATGGCCATTCAGTCTCTGATAATAATAATAATAACAACAACAACAACAATGGGTTCCTAGAATAGGAGGAGACCTCCAAGGGCCATCCAGTTCTGCACCTGAGCAGAGTCGGGAGCCTGTGGGGCGGGACTGAGCCTTCCTCCCGCCCTGCCTGCAATCTACCAGGATGCCCTACACAATCTACCAGTAGATCGTGATCTACCTAATGAGCACCCCTGCTCTAAGTATTGCTGAACACAGAAAAAATAAATACTTCTGTAGAAAAGTGTTTGTACACTTAATTTTTTTTTCTTTCTTTCTTTGGAAATTCTATAGCAGCTGTGTGCAGGCTTCTGTTTTAAGCTCTATGTGGAAAACACAGCAGCACCAGGAGATCAAGATAGTGACATATATTATATCAAGGGCAATGCCAGCCGGTTCTGTCTGCCTTCTATCCATTTAGCCTCTTCATGTGTCATTATCAATAATTCCATTGGATGTCAACTCATTCCCAATTCAAAGTGCTGGTTTTGACCCATAAAATTTTGTACAGTTATTTGAAGGGCCATATCTCTCTTTATGAGCCTGTTAGAACACTAAAATCATCTGCAGAGGGCCTTCTCTCTGCCCTACCCCTCTCTCAAGCTTGTTTGGTGGTAACAGGGGAGATGAGGTGTACTGTACTGTACAGTTCAGGATAATGAAAGTGTCATTTAGGCTATCCAAATATGATAATATGTAGGACTTTTCAGGATCAATTTCTCCTTGATCTCAATTCTCAACCTAGTTAGGATCACGAAGGTTTATGCAGGCTTAGCCTGTCAGGTTCACTCCCAAAAACTGGTGCAGCATTTAAATTGACCAGGTTCTTGGGGAACTGAGAGCCATTTCCTCAAGCTCTTTGGTGATTTTATCGAGGTGGAGAAAGTGTCCAAATTTGGGACTGGAAACCAATATCTTAGGAGAGCCTGTTATAGAGCCCTACCTCTGCTTCCTCACAATTTCTCTGAGTTTTATTTCCTTTGTGTATGTAGTAATGCTTGTTATCTTTCTGCCCACTCACTCTGTCACAGTATTCCCAAACTGAAATAAATCCAAGTCTTTGTTCGCAGTCTGGCTACTTCCTCCTCCTCCTCCATCTCCCTAATTTATGACTACAAAATATCCTCCTCCAAAAAAAATCAGAAAATAACGTTTGTTGTGCAATTTTTATGAGGGATGGATTTTTATTATGCCATTGTATACAATAGGATGAGCATCCATTAATTTAGGTATCCACAGGATGTCCTAAAACAAAACCAACAAATACCAAGGGACCACAGACCATCCTTTTCAATGTCCTGTTTCTTCTATCATTTAACATTATTAGTTTATGTGGGAATACCTCTGTTTTAAGGCTGAAAACAACTACTTCCAGCCCATGTTTTCTACATGCATTACCATATAAGGTCAAAGATAATCTGAGTTTTCAGACCTTTTTATAGGCTGAAAATGCCTCCCTCATCTTATAATAGGGTCAAGCCAGTGGAGCCTGGAAGGCATTGCTTGCAATATAAGATATGTTTCTCTCTAGTCTTTCCCTCCCTAAACAGTGTGTTTTCTGCTTCTGTTTCTGCTCTGCTTCTCCTCCCAGGCTGGAATGTTTTGAAAAGAGAAAGGAGGGGGACAGAAGCCCTTGCAAGTCAGGAATAAGCCTTTGCAATCCCTAAATACTAGGCATGAGAAAAAAGTTATGAAAATGAAACGATTCGTAAGAAATTCGTAAGAAATGCTACTTTTGAGTATTTCCGCACCTGGAACGCCAACCAGGAAGTGGACTTTCTTTATAGAACTTCGGGGCCAGGATTTTCTTAAATGTCGTTATTAGGTCGTAAGGGGGCACCCTCCTTCTCTCTCACCACCCTCCGCCTCCCTTGCCAATAAGTATTATGGCAAGGCAAGCCCTAAACTCGCTCCTTCTTTCGGCTGGAAGCCTGGAAAAATGTAAACAGAGAGGTTTACTCAGAATTAAATGTGCAAAGGAGGGCACTTTGGATGAAGTGCCCTCCTTTGTGGATTTACCTCTGAGTAAACCTCTCTGTTTACATTTTTTCCAGGCTTCCCTGCCTCTCCTGCCCTGCCAGGATCTAAAGCATCAAAGAGTATTGGGGTGAGAAACCAACCTAATGTATAATAGAATGAATGCTACTGTAAGTGCCTAATATTATAAGTAATCCAACTGGTCATACCTACATTCCATGCACATGCAATAATACAGCAGTAATAACAATAACAAGAGGTAAAATTCAAACCGAAGTATTCTGACTGGTCCCTGCCTCATGCGGTGCAACGGGCTCTTCTCTGAGCCCGGGAAAAGCAGCGTTTTCTGCTTGGGTGCACACACATACATATTTGGGGGATTTGCTGCAGAATCCGGGCTCATAGAGAAGATTCTGCAGCAAATCCCCCAAAGAATATGTATGTGTGTGCACCCAAGCAGAAAATGCTGGCTTTTCCTGGGCTCACAGAGAAGAGCCCGTTTGCACTGCATGAGGAGGGACCAGTCAGAATACTCGGGTTTGAATTTTTACTCTTCTTATACCCATTGTTATTACTGCTGTATTATTGCATGTGCATGGAATGTAGGTATATGACCAGCCTGGGCAAACTTGGGCCCTCGCTCCTCGGGATTGGGGTGAGAGAGGCAGCGAGGAGCAAGGGGGCTCCTCCTCCGTTTTTTTGCTGCTTCCAAGAATAGAATACCCACTCCCTCCCTCCCTCCTTCCCTCCCTCCTTCCTATTTGGAGAGTCCCATCTAGAATTCAGTGTGATTTATTCAAGTTTTGGCCTACAACTCCCAGAAATCCCAGCCAATTTACCAGCTGTTAGAATTTCTGGGAGTTGTAGGCCAAAACCATCTGAATGCATGCGCTGGCATACGAACTACTAAATTTTCGTTAGTAATTAAGTTACATTTTAGAAATTTTGGAAATTTTTTGTAAGTCTTTCTTTTTACTAATCAAAAATCCCCCCCCAATTTGATTTTAGAATCGCCATTTTTGGGTTCGAAACCATGCCTAATAAATACCTATATATCTGTATCTATCTATATACATGAATTTGCTATATGAATTTCCCCTCATATGTTTGCAGGTCTTTGTAAAACCTATATACATATAGATACTAGGGTGGGTCAATAAGTCAGTGACTTTTTGAATTTCCCGCCTCTTAACTGAAAGGGCAACATGGCTCCTGTCAACAGGCATCTGTCAGTTGACTCCTGTCAAAATTTGAACAAGCTGCGTCATTTAGTTTGTGTTTGACAGTCATTGATAGCAGACTACCGTGTGATTTGAGGAGAAAATGGGAAAAAGTGAATTTCGTGTGCTCATTAAGCATTATTTTTCGCAAAAAAACCTCACTCAAACCAAGGCTAAGCTTGATAAATACTATGGGGACTCTGCACCATCAATTTCCATGGTAAAAAGTGGTTTATTGAATTTCATTGTGGCCGTACAAGCACGGAAGATGCCGAACGTTCTGGAAACTCAGTTGAGGTCTCTACACCTGAAACAATTGAAAAAAAATCACGATATGGTGTTGGCCGATCAGAGATTAAAAGTGTGAGAGATTGTGGAAGCCATAGGCATCTTCCATGGCTCAGTGGTTTCAATTTTAAATGATCACTTGGGTATGAGAAAGCTTTCCGCAAGATGGGTGCCGCGTTTACTCACAATCGACCACAAACGCAATCGTGTGACAATTTTGCAGGAGTGTTTGCCATTGTTCAACCACAATATGGATGAGTTTTTGCGCTTTTTCGTAACCGTGGACGAAACCTGGATCCACCAAAACACACCAGAGATCAAACAGCAGTCAAAACAGTGGGTTTCTCGGAGTGAATCGGTGCCAAAGAAGGCCAAGGTGGGTTTTTCAGCCAATAAAGTCATGGCGACCGTTTTTTGGGATGCACGTGGTATAATCCACATTGACTACCTTCAAAAGGGTAAAACAATCAATGGTGAATATTATGAAAACTTATTTAATGAGGATTTGAAAAAAAACCCGACTGTATTTGGCCAAGAAAAAAGTTCTTTTGCACCAGGACAATGCAAGGGTGCACACATGTGCAGTTGCCATGGCAACAATCCATGAATTGGGATACGAATTGCTCCCTCATCCAACCTATTCTCCAGATTTAGCCCCGAGTGACTATTTCTTGTTTCCAAACCTGAAGAAATGGCTCGGCGGAAAGAGATTTGACTCCAACAATGAAATCATCTCACAAACAAATACCTATTTTGATGACCTCGACAAATCTTTTTTTTTGTAAGGGATAAAAAATTGGAGAAACATTGGACAAAGTGTATAGAGCTCAAAGGAGACTATGTTGAAAAATAAAATGACTTTTTATCCAAAAACTTGTGTTTCATTCAAAAAGTCACTGACTTATTGACCCGCCCTCGTATCTAGAGATTTCCATGTACCTGTATATCTGTATCTATCTATATACATTTTTTAAATATATGAATTTCCCCTCACATGCTTTTAAGTCTCTGCAATTCTGATATATATACATATCAATAAATATTTAGAGATATCTACATCTCTGTATATCTATGTGTATGTATATGTCTATATATAAAATAATTTTATATATGAATTTCCCCTCACATGTTTGCAAGTCTTTGCAAATCCTATACAGATATAATGATATATAGAGAGAGATGTCAAGATAGATATATATGCATATGAATATATAGGACTTGCAAATATTATAGGGAAATGCACACAAATATATATACAGTAGAGCCTTGCTTATCCAACCTTTGCTCATCCATCGTTCTGTATTATCCAATGCAGTCTGCCTCCCGCCTGGATCCACAGCTGTTTCAATACATTGTGATGTTTTGGTGCTAAATTCTTAAATACAGTAATTACTACATAACGTTACTGAGTATTGAACTGCCTTTTCTGTTGATTTGTTGTAAAACATGATGTTTTGATGCTTAATTTGTAAAATTATAATGTCATTTGACATGTAATAGGCTTTTCCTTAATCCCTCCTTATTATCCAACATTTTCGCTTATCCAACATTCTGCTGGCCCATTTATGTTGGATTTGTGAGACTCTACTGTATAGACATGACTAGAGATACTATAGATATGAATATGAATATATAGGGATTGCAAATATTGCAGGAGAAATGTACACACACACACACACACACACACACACACATATATATATATATATATATATATAGAGAGAGAGAGAGAGAGAGAGAGAGAGAGAGAGAGAGAGAGAGAGAGAGAGATTTCAGGGGGAAATGCATATGTGAAATTAGCATGTATAATTATATATCTATATCTAGCTCTGCATTGTTATTAAAAGCATTGAATGTTTGCCTGTTACTATGTTGGAAGTGGAAGCTGGCCCGAATGCCTATGACGAGATAGGGCAGGATACAAATGAAGTATTATTATTATTATTTTACTGACACCAAAACACAGTATGACAAGATCTATATGCTGGATTTCGTATCATAAAATCACAAGTCAAACACTTCCCAAGCATTTAGGACTGTGTGATGTAGTTCTGAATGATGTGTGCAGATCCAAATAAGGTGGCCCTTTATTTATTATTTATTTATTCAAAGTTCTATCACCGCCACTCCCCGAGGGCTCGGAGCGATTCACAAGTCTGGATAACAAAAAAAAATGGGTGGCAGATCATGATTTTGTCAATGTTTATTGTTTTCAAATGCCAGCTGAGATTTTTGCATAGCATCCAGTGTGCCGATTATCAATGGGGCCATCTGTACTGGTTTATGCCAGAGCCTTTGCAGATTGATTTTGAGGTCCTGATAATGGCTGAGTTTTTCTTCTTGTTTTTCATCAATAATCCAAACTTTTTTTTTCTTTTCCACAATCGTGATGTCTTGTGTTCCAAAACTTTGTCAGTCTGGATTCGAAAGTCCTAAAGTATTTTTGCATGTTCATTTTCCACTACTTTCGCAGGTTTATGATCCCACCCGTTCTTTACTGCTGGCAAGTGGAACTTATGACATAAGTTCCAATGAATCATTTGGGCCACAGAGTTGTGCCTCTGTTTGTAGTTCATCTGCGATTTTCTTGCAGCAGCTAAGAATATGATCAACGGTTTCATCAGCTTCCTTGCTCAGTCTGCACAATCAAAAAAACCAAACCCGAAATTGTTATTATTATTGTGTTATTTTATTATTATTAAGTTATTATTGATATCATAGTGTTTTTGTTGACCCTACTCTTCCACGTACAGAGCTAGTTTACTGTTTTTCTTTGCAATGTGGTAAATATTCAAAAACATTTAACATATGGGCCACAATCAATGTAATTTTATTGGTATCTATTTTTATTTTGAAATTTAGCAGTAACTGCTGCATTTCCCACCCTCAGTTTATACACGAGATCATACATTTTATTTATTCATTTTATTTATTTCAGGCATTTATATCCCATCTTTCTTACCCCAGAGGGGGGCTCAGGGTGGCTTACAACCGGCAACCATTAGATGTCAACAACAACAATAAAGACACAGTTAAACATTAATTAAAACATCACCATAGGTTAATAAGACAGTTTATTAAAAAAACCAAATCCAAGTCCAGAGTCATAATTCAAAATCCATCCATTGCCAATCACGTTTTCCCAGTTTTTGTGGAAAAATTAGGTGCCTCTGCTTATATTTGGTTCAGCTTATACTTGATTATATACAGTAATTGTATATTTATATTTGTATGTTATGTTCAAAGGAGGTTTATTAATGACATCACCAGTGTTCCCCTCAAACCCCCAGGTACTGGGATGCACCTGGCCTGGCAACCTTCATCATGATCCATACTCTGTTGTCCTTCTGATTGAACTATTGTAAAACAGTCATTTTTGAAAACAGTGCAGAAACTTTGAGTGGTTCAAAATGTATCTGCTGAGATTCTTATCTGTTTACCTAAATCAGCTTATTTAAACTGCAGACAGCCCCAATCCCCTCCTTCGGTGTCACTGAAACTATCTAAGACTTAGTACAGGATACTAATGAATGACTGGATTATTTTTTTAAAATATATTTTTATTGGTTTTGTGCAAAGGACAAAGGTGGTGAAAAAATCATCCATCCGACAGTAGGGGGTGAGGGTGGGGAGGGTGGAGGAAGTCCAGCGGGGGGGTTGTGACTTCCCAACATTTTCTCAAGGTAATCTTACAGATTTAGATTCTTCAAATACATATGCACTGTTCCTCATTTCACATTCCTTTTACCAAGACAGTTGTAGTGGAAAACCCAATCAGACATTCTCTAACTTCACTGGAAAGGGTATTCCCTTATTCCTCATGTAGTCTCTGAAGCCAGACCAGTCAGTCTTTTCCTTCTTCTCGGACAGTTTCTGTGATAGTATATCCATCTGGATAATGTCCCAAATCTTACTATTCCAGTCTTCCACGGTCGGTATCTTGCTTTCTTTCCATCTTTTTGCCAACGTTAATCTGGCACAGGTACACAGTAAAAATAACATTTTATCTTGGTTTTTGTTTAAGTTAGGAACTGAGAACCCTAATAGATATATTTGTGGGTCTATTCTGTACTTTGCTTTTATAATTTTTTGTGTCTCGGTGTGTATTGTTGCCCAAAATTTCTTCACCCGTTTGCATTCCCACCATTGGTGCAGGTATGTTCCGAGCTCCTGGTTGCATTTCCAGCATTTATTTGAACTGCCGGCTGTAAACTTCGCTAATCTAGCTGGATATAGGTGCCACCTGAATTGTAGTTTTAACCAATTTTCCTGAATATCTGTCCCTGCTGTATATTTTAGCTTTTTTCTCCAGACTTCCTCCCATTGGTATTGATGCAGAGTACATTTTAAGTCTTGTGCCCATTTGATTTGGCACGCTTTGATCTGTTCCTCTTCTGTTGACCAGTTTAGTAATAGCTTATATATGACACTTATGGTTTTTGTTTTAGTTTTCATAATTCTGTCCCAGTGGTCATTTCCTTCCGAGAACCCCTGTTCCCGGTCTTTTTTGTATGACTCACATATTTGATAACACTGGAACCAACTTATTTTCTCGTTTATTTGCCTTAGATCTTGTATTGATTTAATTTCCCAGTCCATGCAACTGGTTTTTCTAAGTATGTGTTTATAGGTTAACCATGCCTCCATTGCTAGCTCTTTTTTATGAAACGCCTCTGGGGGTGATATCCATAAGGGGGTTTTCCCTAACAGTCTCTGCTTATATTTCTCCCATGTTTTAATGAGGGCTGATCTTATTATGTGGTGGCTGAAGTTCTTTTCTACCTGTCGTTTGTTGTACCATAGGTACCCATGCCACCCGAAGCGTAAATCCTGCCCCTCTATTTGTAGCAGGTTTTGGTTTTGTAGCGTTGTCCATTCCTTTATTGCTTCTAGTTTGGCCGCTTCACAATATAGTTTCAAATCCGGGAGCCCCATTCCCCCTCTATTTGTCTCATCGGTTAATAGTTTTAACTTTATTCTTGGTTTCCTATTCCTCCATACAAATTTTCTGATATCGGTGTTCCATTTTGTAAAGAGATATTCAGTCCTTATTATCGGTAGGGTCTGAAATAGAAACAGTACCCTCGGTAGGATGTTCATTTTTATCGTCGCGATTCTTCCTAAGAGTGATATATTCATATGTTTCCACCTCTCTAAGTCCTTTTTAATTTTCCTCCATAACTCCTCATAGTTGTTTTTAACTAGCTGTGTGTTGTTGGATGTAATATTTACCCCAAGGTATTTTATCTTCTTTACTATTTCCATCCCTGATTTTATTTGTAATGTCTTTTTGTCCTGGTTGTTCACATGTTTGGTTATCATTTTAGTTTTCCCTTTATTGACCCTAAACCCTGTTAATTTTCCAAAGTTATCAAATTTTTCCAACCACTTGTCTACCTTTTCCACTGGGTTCTCTATGAAGCAGACAACATCGTCCGCATAAATCCTTAGCTTATAATTTTGAGGGGGGATACGGGTACCTTTAAGCTCTTTATCGTTATTTATGTCTAATGTTAGCGGTTCCATTATCATTAGAAATAATAGCGGGGAGAGAGGGCATCCCTGTCTGACTCCTCTGCTTATTGTTATCATTTTCCTAATTTCTTGCCCGTTTATCAATAAGCCAGCTTCCTGCTTGGAGTAGAGGGCCTCGATGATATTCTGGAAGTGGTAACCCATGTCCACCTCTTTGATTAACAGTTTTAGGAAGTCCCAGCTTACCTTGTCGAAGGCTTTCTCCGCGTCCATAAATAACAGTGCAATACTTTTTTCGCTGTGCTTTTCGTAGTATTCCAAAATGTTTATCACCATTCTGGTGTTATCTTTTAAATGTCTATTGGGGAGAAAGCCGGACTGTTCGTGGGAGATCCAGGTTGCTAAAAATTGTTTCAATCTATCCGCCATTATTGTTGTAAAGATTTTGTAATCCGTATTTAAAAGTGATATGGGTCTATAATTTTTAGTATTTGTTGTTTCAGTACCTTCTTTGTGAATTAGGGTAATATTTGCCTTTTCCCAGGATTTAGGGATGTCCTTTCCTTCTCTTATGTCGTTAAATATTATCTCCAACAAAGGCGTCAATTCCTTTTTGTAGGTTTTATAGAAGATGGCAGTGAAGCCATCCGGGCCCGGGGCTTTGTTCCTTTTTAGTTTATCGATTCCCTTACTGATTTCCCCCGCAGAGATTGGGCTATTGAGTAGTTCTCTCTGTTCTTCTATCGCTCTAATAATATTTAGCTTACTAAGATATTCTGTAATAGAGTCTTTTGAGATTTTTTCCCCTTGTATATAATTCTCTATAGAACTTTTGGAAGGCCCCCGCTATCGTCTTGCTTTCTGTGTATATTTCTCCTTTGTCCTCTATTTTAGTTATAAGTGTCTTTGCTCTTTTCTCCTTTAACTTGGTAGCCAACCATTTCCCTATTTTGTTAGTATTTTGGTAGTATTTGGCTTTTACATACTTCATTTGCTTTTCCAAGTTATCTATTTCTAAAAGCTGTAGTTGTTTTTTTGAGGATGTGGTGGTTCCTTAGGGCTTCTTTGTTTTTAGGTTTGGTCTTCAATATATTTTCCGTCAGTTCAATATTGTCTATTATTTCTTGAGTTTTTAACTGCAGAGCAAAGATGGGACAATTGGAGGAACACACCCAGGGCTGCAGCTGAGGGCCCTAGGGCAGATTTGGGTGTGGAGTCTGATGACTCTGATTTGTTAGGGTATAATAGTAAGGCTTGGGGATGAGTTTATTTTTCCTACTGTTTAACTGTATGTAGTGTCCTCTTATTACTACTTTCAAAGCCTCCCATTAGGTATTTTTGCTAGTTTCCTCTTCCGAGTTCAGGCTCAGGTATTCCTTCAGAAGTACTCTGATTGAATGACTGGATTATTGACCAAAACACTAGGCTTCTTGTCATGGATAGTCTGGGACAGAGAAATCACAGGAGTATGTCCCTGGCAGTTTAGTTGCCCATTGCATTAAGAGGAGATGTGGATAGACATCAAATAGACCTCTGGGGTATTATTGTGTAAAATAAATGGTATCCCTCATGTCTGCATATTATGATGGAGTCTCGAGTGCAAAATGATTTGTGGGCAGCAGGCACAACAATGGTCTCTTTGCCTTTTCATTAGTGGAGCCCTATACTGTGAATAGAAGTGTTCCTACCTGGGATATCATCCTACATATATTGAACATGGCTTAATCAAATAATAAATTTCATGCAGTTTATTATTTAGTATCTAATTGTTATCCACTGCCAAAATGCCAGATAACCTCCAGTGGTTGATGCAGATGTTGAATAGTATGGGTGATGAAAAGTGCCCTGAAGGACCATATAATTTGTATTGTTCTTTGTTATAAACTGTATTTTGTTTTATCTTATATTGTGAACTGTCTTGGGTCTCATATTATGAGAAAGGTGAGATATGAAACAACATAAAAATCCACAGTCAATGGAATATGTACTTTCTTACTCTTCCCCTGCTACAGTTCTCTGTGGCATGTTTTCAGAGTGTTTCCAAGCATAAGAATCACAGCAGGGAGGGATATGATTGATTCTGGAGGAGGCAGCAGCATCCAGCAGAAGTAAACAAATGGGTACTGGATAGAATTTCTAGGAGTATTGAGGGATTAGCTTTTAATTTTGCTATATTGGCTTTGTTCTTATGGCCATTATTTCACTGTGATGGTGTTTGCTATAGTTGGCTGCCCAGCACAGTGAAACCAAATTATTGTCCATGTCTATCTCAAAATCCAAACTGAATTTATACTCTAAATGTAAGAAAGTTTAAGGAAAACAGTTCAGAAAACAGGAATAATTTTAGTTTGAGAAAAATATAACTTCAATATGTTGAAGAGGAAATAGTGTTTTGGAGAGTGGAAATGGCATGTGCTAGTATGTATTTTGAACTCATGTAGCTAGAAATAACTACTTCAAAATATATTGTAGGGTTGGAAAAGGTGCAGAAAAGTTCAAGCAAAATTATAAAGTTTCTAAAATTATCCCCCTGTAGTAGTGAAAGGTTAATAGGGGAGTTGGAATATTTGGCAAAAGAAAAAAATATTGATATTATTGGCATAACAGAAACCTGGTGGATGGAGGAAAACAAATGGGACACAAAGATTCCAGGTTATAAACTGTACAGGAAAGACAGGAGAGGGAAAAATGGTGGCGGTGTGGCCTTGTACATAAATGAAGAGCTAGAATCTCATGAATTAGAACTTCAAGAAATTTCAAACTCACCTACAGAAACATTGTGGATAGAAGTCCCAGGACAAAAAACTAATCTAGTACCAGGGATCTGCTATCACCCTCCCAACCAAACTCCAGAGGCAGACTGCTATCTGGAAAATGAAGTTAAACAGGCCTCAAAAAGAAATACATTAGTCATAATGGGGGACTTCAACTATCCCCAAATAGATTGGCCAAATTCTTGTTCTACGCATGAAAGAGAGACAAGGTTCCTCGACATGCTAGCTGATTATTCCCTTGAGCAGATGGTCATGGAACCAACCAGGGGAAAGGGGATCCTGGACTTGGTGCTAACTAATGAACAAGATCTCGTTCAAGATGTCCTTGTAACTGAGCCCATAGGTACCAGTGACCATAACACAATAACCTTCAACTTAAGTTTGGATAGCAAACTGTCAGTGAAAACTAACATGGAGACATTAAACTTTCACAAAGGGAATTTCACCAAAATGAGAAAAATTGTAAAGAACAAACTAAAAAGAGCAGTAAAAAAATCAAATCCCTCCAAAATGCTTGGAAACTGTTTAAAAATACCTTAAAACAGGCCGAACTAAATGCATTCCAATAAAAAGAAAGAGGCATGGAAAGTCCAAAAGGACACCAGTATGGCTTACAAATGAAGTAAAATATGTGATTGGAAAGAAGAAAAACTCATTTAAGAAATGGAAGGCTCTTCCTACCGAGGAGAACAGAAAGGAACACAAGCTCTGGCAAAGCAACAGTCAGGAAAGCCAAGAGAGATTTTGAGGCACAGATAGCAAATAATATTTAAAATAATAACAAAAACTTCTTTAAGTACATCAGAAGCAGGAACACAACTAGAAAAGCAGTTGGGCCACTCGACGACAATGGTCAGAAAGGGAAAATCAGTGAAGACAAGGAGATTGCTGATCGGCTAAATGACTTCTTTGCCTCCGTTTTCACACAGGAGGACAGACAACATATGCCTGCAGCTGAGTCAGTTTTTTCAGGGAGGGAATTAAAAGAATTAAAACAGATAGAGATAAACAAGGAGGATGTTCTCACATGCCTTACTAAACTAAATGTCAACAAATCACCAGGTCCAGACGGCATCCACCCCAGAGTTCTTAAGGAACTCAAGTGTGAAATTGCTGAACTTCTAGCTAAGATATATAACCTTTCTCTAAGATCAGGCACTGTACCCGAGGACTGGAGGGAGGCAAATGTAACATCGATCTTCAAGAAAGGATCCAGAGGTGATCCAGGAAATTATAGACCACTCAGTTTAACCTCAGTTCCAGGCAAAGTGATGGAAACCATTATTAAAGAAAATATTACTAGGCACATAGAAGAACAGGCATTGCTGAAAGAAAATCAACATGGTTTCTGCAAAGGCAAATCATGTTGTCATGATGCACGGACTTGACCGGCCCCTTAATCACACACACAGAGACGGACTGAAGGCTAACTACTTTATTGTATATAAAAACAGTTCAAAGGGTATAATGTCAATAAGAATAGCAAGGTAGTCCAAAAGGCTTGAAGCAATTAATGTCCAAAACAGCTTGGCAAGGCAATCCAAAAGGCTTAAGCAGGGCTCCGCGGAGCAATGCGGATTCAGGAACAAGGCAAGGTAAATGCAAGACAAGACTTGGTGGCCACTAGCCAACTTAGCTCCGTAGACCCACTTCGCTACACATCTGCTCAGAAGAGACGTGGCCGAAGCACTGGGGATTGGTTCCCACGGATGCTATACTTAATCTTTCGGCCGAGGTCCCCGACGCTCTAGGCCTTGTCTTCCTCAATCTTTGCTGACGGACCTCGGCCTGTCTAGGCTGCGGTGCCATCCCCTCTCCTGACTTAATGCTACTTCTCCTATCAAAGGTTCGACCTTGCCTCTCAGCAGCTGGGTCCCTATCTCCATGAGAGCTCTCCTCCCTAGAATCTTCCCAGCCGCTTTCTTCCATGTTTTCACTTAGAAACTCCTGCGATCCTCTCCCCCGGGTGTTCATAACTTCCGCTATCACTAGATTCCATTTGCACCTGGTTATCTATGTCTTCATAGGGGTCAGGCCAACCTTCATCCCAAGCCAAACTTTTGGTGGGAGAAGGGGGCCGAGTGAGGGGAAACGCATCTTCAGGTAACCCTTCCGAATCCTCTTCAGAATCTATCTCTGCTGGTGCAGGCCCTAATGCTAATGGAACTCCCGGTGCTGTTCCCTGGTCCCCAGGCACAAACGAGAACTGCTGTGCTACACATGTCTTACTAACTTGTTAGAATTCTTTGAGGGTGTAAATAAACACATAGATAAAGGGGACCCAATTGATATTGTTTACCTTGACTTTCAAAAGGCTTTGGACAAAGTCCCTCACCAAAGGCTCCTAAATAAGCTCTTCAGCCATGGAATCAGAGGACAGGTCTTGTCCTGGATTGGAACCTGGCTAAACTGTAGGAAACAAAGGGTGGTAATAAACGGACATTTCTCTGGGTGGAAAGAGGTGAGAAGTGGCGTACCCCAAGGTTCAGTTTTGGGTCTGTTACTTTTTAATGTATTCATTAATGATCTGGATGTAGGAGTGAATTCTGAGGTAGCAAAGTTTGCAGACGACACTAAATTGTTCAGGGTAGTTAAAAATGAAACTGATTGTAAAGAGCTCCAGAAAGATCTCTCGAATTTGAGTGAATGGGCAACAAAGTGGCAAATGCATTTTAACCTAAACAAGTGTAAAGTCATGCACATCGGGGCAAAGAACCCCAACTACACCTACCAATTGATGGGGTCAAAGCTTTCTGAGACAAACCAGGAAAGGGATCTTGGGGTTTTGGTGGACAGCTCAATGAAGATGTCAACCCAGTGCGCAGCAGCAGTGAAAAAAGCAAATTCTATGCTAGGCATGATCAGAAAGGGAATCGAAAATAGGTCAACAAATGTTGTATTACCTCTCTACAAATCTATGGTAAGGCCACATTTGGAGTACTGTGTACAATTCTGGTCTCCGCACCTTAAGAAGGATATAACGGAACTGGAAAAGGTACAGAAAAGGGCAACAAGAATGATCCAAGGGATGGAGCGGCTCCCTTATGAAATCAGGTTGCAATGCCTTGGTCTTTTCAGCCTTGAAAGACGGCGTCTAAGAGGTGACTTGATCAAAGTGTATAAAATCATGCATGGGACAGAAAAGGTGAATAAAGAAAAATTATTTTCTTTGTCACAAAACACTAGGACTAGAGGGCACTCCCTGAAGCTCCAAGGTAGGAAAATTAGGACTAATAAAGGGAAATATTTCTTCACCCAGAGGGTCATTGGGTTATGGAATTTACTTCCAGAAGAGGTTGTGACAGCTGTCAGCCTGAACAACTTCAAGGCAGGATTAGACAGATTCATGGATACCAAGTGTATCGGTAGTTACTGAAAAGGACATTCAAGTGCCACCTCAGAGTTGGTTGAGGTAGGCAGGATTTCCCTGGGTACTGGTTGTGGGGGGTCAGGAGCAGGTTAGGGTTTTGCCCTCCCTTCTGCTCAAGATCCCCGTGTACAACTGGGGGCCACTGTTGTGATACAGAATGCTGGACTAGATGGGCTGAGGTCCGATTCAGCATGGCTCTTCTTATGTTCTTAATAGGTTTTGGCCCGGGGGGCATAATGGGGTATGACGGAGTCATGTACATACTCTCCCCCCCCAATATTTTTTATTGAACTCTTATTAGGAAAAGGAGGGGGGAGGAAAAGGGATGGAAAAAGAAAAAATGGGGATAATAGATGCGTTAGTGGTTAGTTGCATTTTCACAGATGTCAAACATGTTCCAAGAATAAAACAAAGAGGGTAGTAGGTGGTTGTATGGGGAATTCTTTTACAAAGTTATCATTGTTACAGCTAAGTCTTTATCTCTATTTCTTTAACACACGTTTAATAAAATATTGAAGATTCTAACAATTTTAGTTTTTAATTTTAAGTCCATTTGTTTTATCTTCTCGTGTTTTCTCACATTGTCTCATGGTCTTCATATATTCTTTTCCATTTCTTCAATGAAAATTTATCTTAATTTTTCATAACAGATTGTTTCATATTAAATATTTTCTTTAAATGATGTATTATTATCTATGAAGGAAATTCTACAATTTTCATTTAAATTGTTAGTGGGTTAGTATTTATATCATTTTATCATTACCATGCTTTCTCTCTTTTCGTATTACATCAAATTTATATAATTCTATTTAACTAATCCATTTTATAACCCATCACAATCTTATTAGTTAACTAGCTTGGGGACCTGGCACTGCCCAGGTTATTCGAGAAAGCCATTTTGTGTCAAGTTTGGTCTTTATCAGTTATTTATGTGGCTTGCAGTGGTCTCTGGAAGTTAGTGAAGGTACTGCAAGTCCCATCGTCCATGTTCCATCCTTCTCCAAACTGCACCAGGATGTAGAGTGGGTCATGGAGGCTCTGTGTGCCAAGTTTGGTCTTGATCGGTCATTGGATGGGCATAGCAGCGGTCTCGGGAAGTGAGTAGAGGTACTTCAAGTCCCATCATCCGTGGTCCATTCTCCTCCAAACTGCACCAGGATGTAGCATGGGTCATGGGGACTCTGTTTGGCAGGTGTGGTCTTTATCGGTCTGTGTTGGGGGCCACAGTGGTCCATGGGAACCAAAGCGTTTAAATGTACTACAAATCCCATCATCCTTTGTCCATCCTCCCCCAAACCTCACCAGGATGTAATGGGGGTCAGCAGGGTTATGTGTGCCAAATTTGATCCAGATCTGTCACCCGTGCTGGAGTGGTCACAGTGGTCTGTGAAACTGGGAGCCAATCAGAAAGCTGCCACATATGCACACCTCCGCATACATACACTGATTTTATTATATTTAAAGATGTCATATCACAATGTTTTTTTAAAATTTGAGTGGTTGCTTAGTACAAAATACATACGCGCACACACATGCTATATTAATAGTAATATTTTCCATCCACAACTCTTGAGTTCTCATTTTCCTGAGATATATATATGTGTGTGTGATTAAAAGCCTCTGCCTCTCCCTCTGCCTCTCCCCCTCCCTCCCCCCCTCCCCTCCGTCCCCCTCCTCCCTCCCTCCCTCCCTCCCTCCCTCTCTCTCTCTCTCTCTCTCTCTCTATATATATATATATATATATATATATAGAAATTGGGCTCCAATATTAAAGGAATGGAAAGTTTGGCTTTTATTCTAATCTCATTATATATATATATATATATATATTCTTTTCGTGGTCAGCCATGAATAGCACCCATTGGTTAATCCCCTGCGCTCGCGCAGGCAGCTCAGAAGTTTTAAAATCTTACAGTTGGCCCCCGCGCACCATCCCCGCTGGTATAAATAGCCCTCCTGAGGGGCCAACTGCCAGTTCTCTATTTCCGCCGCTAGGGCAGCAAGGAAGAGTTTGGTAGAGAATATATATATATGATTAGATTAAAAGCCAAACTTTCCATTCCTTTAATATTTGAGCCCAATTTAAATTATTAAATTGGACCATTTCAAAAACGTTTCTGATTTAACCATAAACACTTTAGTGATTCATGTCCCTTTTATTTGGATGCATAAAATGCATTTCCTAGGGATTAACTGAAGTTTTAAATTTCTACTAAGTTAGACATTTGGATATTAAAGGAAAATAAATGGGGTGCAGTGTCTTCATCCTCCCCACGCAGCCAACTACTATAGCTATGCCTCTGCATTACTGGTAGATGAGGCAGCATCTTGCACTCCGCTTTTATAATGGATGTGAAAATGGATGGAGCAGGCATAGTTTTAGTGATTATCCCAATGCCAACTTTCCGTTATGCCAGCATAAGTTTCTCTCTTCCTCTCAACATTTTGTGTTCCCATAATACTGTAATTATGGAAGTGCATGGAAATTGAGGATAATTTATTCCATCCCTGTTGCCACAAGGTAGGAAAAGAATAACACTACATATTGTATTTTCAGGTATTTCACTGAATTTCTTGCCATTTTGCATGCATTACTCTATGTGGAAACAAGTTTTTAAACATGTTCTGTGCATTAAACATTGCCTAAATATTCAGCAAGGCAAAGGAAACAGATTTTTAGGAGTATAGTAATTTTACACTCTCTGGTTTCTAATAAATTTTTACAGCAATCCTAAACTGCATTAGCAAGTTTCAGTTTATTGTCAAGCTCCTGCACAACATCGCTCAATGACATGTCAAATCCTTACCACCACGGTTGAACTCCTAAAGCTGTCCTCATTGGCAGGAAACTTGTCAGATTAAATTGCCACCTTTTATCAAGTGAAGATATACAACCTGACATGTTTCTGCTCCTGATGATACAAACATTTGCTTCAATTTGGACAGATTATGAGGCATTTTTGTGTCCCGCACTTTACAACCAGAGATATAGAGCACAGTAAGGAAGAAACTGTAATTTATTGACCACTTGAAGTACCTGGTTCATTATAGATTTCTAATACCCTTGCTACTATTTAACTGATTTGTATTCAGGAACATTTTAGAGGCCAAGGAGCAGGTACAGTATAATGACTTCTTTTCCTGGGATTGGAGAACAAACATTCTCCACTACCTTCTGGTGCATCACAGTATAATCTGTTGACTGCCTGCAAATTTAATATTTTCAATATTTGCCACACAGAAGTGCTGCACCTTCTTGCTATTGTTGACAATGAAATTCAGGTGTCGGAATCTTGTGTGGTTAAGAAAATAAAACAGAGAACACATGCATTTTTACAGAGCACAGCTGGCCATTTTAGCAAACAGAGTAGAATTTTTAAAAATTAAGGCTTTACAGGGGGGAAAACACTGAAAAGTGTTTTATGATCCAATAAGTTAAATACTTCTGTTCAGTAATAATAGCACTGCACAATATTACAAAGCTAATGTTTACATCTGTGGTTTTACTTTCAATATATTATTTGATATGTTTCAGAATATTGAATCTATTTGCCTTTTGGCTATTTCCACTTATTGATCTCAAAATAATATGCTTTGGTCTCATACTGAAAGAAAAGTAGGGCATAATATTAAATAAATGAAGTGTTTTATCTGTGCTTCTTTCACCCTCAATCCTTCACCACAAAAACACGTAAACAGGGGGAGAGACGAAAATACATGTCTGGTCACCATTACTTTTGACCAGGGATCTCTTCTCCTAACATCAGTTGAAGTTATGTATTCAGAGATATTTTCTATTCCACACAAAGCTCTAGCATATTGCATCATAGACTGCATTATATGTTCAGTGTAGACTCATATTATGCAGTTCAATGCAGTTTCAATGTCTGTATGTTCCACATTCCACTGTTTATTTTTATTTTTTGACCACATGGTGGTGACCACTCTGGATGTAGTAGTCCAGTTGGGTATAAGAGAGGCAGACTATGTTTAAGGCACCTTTTCTAGTCTCCTCCTCCCCAAATGGGGTGGGCAGAGTGGATCACCATGGGCATTTTGTTGAATTTCTTTCCTTTTTCTTGGAAGATGCCTGTGCGTGAATTTGTTTTTTGTGTGGAGATCAGTGCACACACTATTAACACACAGTCTTCACCAAAAGAAGTTCAGATCCCATGGCATGGTTAACCCAATGACCAGTAGCCTCCCATCTGTTGCAGCCCTTTTTGCCTTCATGGCCATTGTAACATGTACCATATTATCATCCTCCTGCTCTGCTGTTAAGGACCTGCTTGGTCTAGTTCCTCCCATGTGGCCTTACCATCCTGGGAGGTATCCCTGGGACCACATGACTCTGACAGCTTTGCCCGCAGGTTCACTGGAACATACATGTCCACTCACCATGACTAGGTGACAATATATCGAGATGAAGCAAAACCAACTCTATGCAGGAAGGTGCACTACTTAAATAAGAACTGTGAAAAAACTAATATAGGTGAGGACTATATTCTACTCCCGTGCTATAAAAATTCTAAATTATGGAACCTCTTAAGAACAAAGCATTGGCAATTATAAAACTCTGAAAACTCTGGGATTCACACATGGAATTTTAGAGCAAATGAAAGCAGAACTAAAATGACACATTTGAGTTTGAAATTCATTATTGCAGTTACAAATGTGCAGCCTAGAATTATTTATAACTGACATGTTCATAATTCACACATATTTGATTGTGTAGGCAATACACAGAATTTTTAAAAGTCCTCCAACATCTACTCATCAACCAGCAGTTGCTGTGAGTTGCAGAAATCTATTCTCTTGTTGATCTGGATGCAACAAGTTGTTGTTCCCAATCTTTTCATGTGAGCAAGCTCCAGTGCATGGAGGAATTGCAACAGGGAGATTGCAGAAAGGAAGTGCGTGAATGTCAGTCTGCTGTACCCCAATTAACAAGAGAACAGATCCTCTTTCCTTACAGTAGCTGCTTCGTAGTCAGGACTGGAGGACTGGGAAACCGATGCTGGAAGATGCTACCTAACTATGCAGCTAAGATAGTTACATTGTTATTATTGATGCTTCTTATCTTCCTCTCATCAAGGCTTGAGGCAGGATACAATATCAATAAAATACATGGATAAAAAGTTTTAAAAAATGAAACACATATAGTAAAAGACATATGGTGCTTCTGTACTACCTTATAAAGAAATTTGAAGCTGACTCAAGGGTGCAATGGCCAATGTGTGCTGCAACGTGCATTGAAGATAATACAGTGCTTTTTAAAAAAAATCCCAGGAAAGTCTGAGTCCATGGTGAAATTGGCTCTACAAAACATGGAGTGCCTTGTAGACACCCGCTCCTGTTGAAGAACAGTAAATACTTTAGGATGGGAGCTGCCATGAAATGCCCAAGGCCATAGCTGGGCAGGAGAGGATGAATTGACCCCCTAGGAGGATTAAGTGATTACTTCTATTCTTAACAGTCACTTTCCTCCTTTGCTTTTATTTATTTATTTATTTATTTCCATCATTTCTACCCCGCTTCTTCTCAACCCCCGAGGGGGGACTCAGAGCGGCCTAACAATGGCAACGATTCGATGCCACATAGGATACATATAATAAAAGCAATCAGTTAAGAATAAAATACATTAAAATACAGCTAGAATTAAAATACATTAAAAACACAATTAACATTAAAATGCATCGTGTACATTCACAACAGTTAAAACAGTATTCCATCCATAAGCATTAGGTCTTGTCCACCAGATTGCCACCTCAATCCAATCAAAGTGCCGTATCGTGCTAAAGTGCAAACGCTTGGTCCCATAACCAGGATTTCACTTTTTTTCTGAATGCCAGGAGGGATGAGGCTGATCGAATATCAATAGGGAGTGCATTCCACAGACGGGGAGTCACCACCAAGAAGGCCCTATCCCTCGTCCCCACCAACCGCATTTGAGATGTAGGTGGGAGCGAGAGCAGTTTTACCCTGCATGCCTCTGCATTGATGCACATCCCTTTGGAAATGGAGAAAGGCCGCAAAATGGTTTGAGACCAGGTTCCATGGAAATATGATCAACCTGTAGTGAAACTGGTTTCACTACAGCAGTGTTTCTAAACCTGGGGACTGGGACTGGGGGGGGGGGGGGGAGGTCGTCGTCAGAGGGGTCACCAAAGACCATCAGAAAATATATATTTCTGATGGTCTTGGGAACCCGTTTGGCAGAGAAGGCTGATGATCTCTCTTCCTTTTGGGAAACAGATGGCAAATCTTTCCACCAAAAGCCCTCATCTGTGATTGGCCAGCCTCTCAGCCAAGAGGAGAGCTGTTTCTGAGACTCCAAGCAAGAAAGGCAGAGAATGCATGCTTGGTGCAGGGCAGCATGGTGTGCATGTGTGGGTGAGGGAAAGCATGCAAGGCTGGAGGGAGACTTGCACCAGCGAGTCCCTTCAAGGCATGGGGGAACTGTGTGGGAAGTCTGGCCCAATCATTGGTGGGGTTCAGAATGCTCTTTGATTGTAAGTGAACTATAAATCCCAGCAACTGCAACTCCCAAATATCAAGGTCTATTTCCCCCAAACTCCACCAGTGTTCACATTTGGGCATATTGAGTATTTGTGCCAAATTTGGTCCAGATCTATCATTGCTTAAGTCCACAGTACTCTCTGGATGTAGGTGAACTGCAACTCAAGGGCAATGCCCACCAAAACCTTCCAGTATTTTCCCTTAGTCATGGGAGTTCTGTGTGCAAAGTTTGGTTCAAATCCATCACTGGTGAAGTTCCGAATGCTCTTTGATTGTAGTTGAACTAAAATCCCAGCAACTACAACTCCCAAATGACTAAATCAATCCCTTCCCCCAACCCCACTAGTATTCCATTTTGGGCATATCGAGTATTTTTGCCAAATTTGATCCAGTTAATGAAAATACATCCTGCATATCAGATATTTACATTATGATTCATAACAGTAGCAGTTATGAAGTAGCAACAAAAATAATTTTATGGTTGGGGGCACCACAATATGAGGAACTGTGTTAAGGAGTCACAGCATTAGGAAGGTTGAGAACCACTGCACTACAGGTTGAAATATAATAAAACACATAACTGAGTAGTCCATCCATTTATTTACATCCCACCATTATCAAAATGTGGGACATCATTTTAATCAAATTGAAATAGATTTAAAGTTTATTATTTATTTATTTATTATTTATTATTCGGATTTACTAGACCGCCCCTCCCCAAGGCTCGGGGTGGTTTCCAACACAATAAAATTACACAAACAGCCTAAAAACATCATAAAAACATTCCTAAAAACAATCACATATGTCATAAGTTATGAAATAAGTTATTATTAGAAAGAACCTAATTAAAATAGTTTAAGAGCATTTAAAATAAAACAATGACACAACTTCCATTAATTACACTTCCACAACAAACAGTTAATGCTCCCATCTTTGTCTAGATAACAAGAGTCATTGTGGAGGCAAAGGGCCAGCTAGACCTGAAAGGGAGTTTTACAGCCTAAGAGCAACCACCACAAAGACCTTCATTCAATCTGCCTGGGATACTGATGGAGATGGAAAATAGTCTTTCCCCAATAACTTAAAACTCAAGCAGACTCATAAAAAATATTGTGTTTATGATAATATGGACTCAGACCATATACAGCTTTTTATACCATAATGAACATTTTGAACTTAACTATTCCCAGAAATGGATTGTAACTATTAAGCTATATGTGGGGTTGCCTTTTAAGTCTGTCTGGAAGCTTCAACTAGTCCAACAAACGGCAGCCAGATTTCTAACAGGAGTGGCTCTCAGGGAGCATACAAACCCCCAGCTGCGCTAGCTCCACTGGCTGCCGGTTTGCTTCCGGGTACAATTCAAAGTGCTGGCTTTGGCCTATAAAGCCCTAAATGGTTCTGGCTCAACTTACCTGTCCGAATGCATTTTCCCTTATGAACCATTGAGGACTTTAAGATCGTCCGGGGAGGCCCTGCTCTCGCTCCTGCCTTTGTCAGAAGTACGACTGGCAGGGACAAGAGACAGGGCCTTCTCAGTGGTAGCCGCTTCGGCTATGGAACACCCTCCCCAGGGATATCAGAACAGCTTCTTCCCTTTTAATATTTTGAAAAAAAACTCAAGACATGGCTTTTGAGCAAGTTTTTGCAAGTACTGAGTAGTGGATATAGGATAATAGAACAACCATATGATGGGACTGGACAATGTTTTAATGGGGATTTCCTAATGACTAATGTTTTATTGCTGTTATTATGATGATTTTATGTATGTTAATGTTTTTAAATGTTTTTAAATTGTACTTGTGCTTGTGGCATTTTAATTTTGCCTTGTAAACTGCCTCGAGTCACCTGAGGGCTGAGAGGGGTGGTATACAAATATAGTAAATAAATAAAATAAATATAACAAGTATTTCTTGTTCCCAGACCCTTTAAAAAGGCTGTCCATAGCATTTCAGGTTCACTTAACTTTCCTGTTTTGAAAAGAAATGAAGGCCCTTTATACACTGCCATCTAGTGCAGTTTCAAACTTCATTCTATGGCAGTGTAGATTGGTCTGAAGAAATTTTTGTACATGAGACCACAACATGGCAACTTATTATGAACTGGACCAAAGCAGTTAGTTTTAAATACTCATGGTAATTTGCCAACAGTCCAGTAGCAGCCACAGAAAAGACAAAAGGTGAAACCATTCAAAGCAGCTAAAGATCTTGTCATTGCAATAGATGAAAGTGCAGCTCCTGGACCAGAGCCCTTTCCCGAGCCATTGGCTGCTAGCCTTTGCCAACCTTTCAGGTATGAACGAAAGAATTATACCCAATGAGAAATAATTTAGTGCCCATTCTGGCACACTGGAAAACCAAAATTGACAGTCCTTCACATCAGATACTTTGAGAAGCATTACACTGAGAGAGCATACACTTTGTTTGGAAATAATGGTTAACAGCTGTGGAAGAGGTATTTTCTTTCAACATTTGCCACAAATAAAAGTTGGGATCTGTTGCCTTTAAAAAAGAAAAAAAATGATGTGATACATTTTGGAAACTCAAACTAATGTTACCTTATTAAAATCTGATCTACATTGAATTACCATAAATATGAGCAGATAAGCCATATGCTTCTGCATCTGCTGTTATGTATGAATAAAGAGACTGTCCCCTGTAGGGCTTACAAATTAATATGCACAAAAGTGTCTACAATGTACATGATATTTCTGGACTTTATGATTTGTAGGTAGACAGACAAGACAGTGATCAAATTACATGTTTTTGAATGACATGTCAGCTTTCAGAATATGTAACTGAGTCATGATTATACCAAACTGTATTAACATTAGCAACTGTGTGTCAAACACTTTGAAACTTTTTTATGTAGGTGTGAAAAAACATTATCTTTACACATCAAAATAGTGTTACAAAATCATTTCAGTGGTTAGCACCTTTAAAGTTATGAATCACACATCCCTTGTTTCAAGTATTGCTGGGGGGAAAAAACCCGTCTCCGAAATCTTCTCAGACTGCCAATACAGGCTCCAAAATCATACTTCCTTTTGCTAAACATGGTCCTATTGAGTAATGTATCTGATGTCATCTTAATAAAATTCATGCAGCTTGTGAACTAATTATGTAAATGTATTTAAAGAAACATACCACTTAAAGACCAAATGTATCAATTATAAATGACACCTCTAAAAGACTCCATCGTGTGAAGTTTTCTGTTAAATAAACTTTAGCACAAATGACTAAGACACTTTCAGATCAGATCCACATCCATACCCATATCTGGAAGTCAGTTATTAAGACTATTATTTTAATTCTGTCATGTAACCTAAATAGTGTGGAACACTTGAGTATATTAAAACTACAAAGTTACAAGTAGTCAGATACTTCATTCCATGGAATCCTACAATTTGTAATTTGGTGAAATGCTAAGAATTCCCTGCTACAGAGCTCTTGCACTGTAGCTTTCTAGTTTTCCCTGCAAATGTTCTTCTCTACTGGTGCTATCAGACATGACAAAAATGTGGGTTTTAAATTAGGGACAAAAAAACCCTGGGACCTGAGCACATGTCCACACACAGACTTGTGGTTCCTGGGATTGAGTCCCCTGCTGTCCTCACAGGCTTCCTCTGCATTGGAACAAAATAGAGGGTAGATGGGGGACATCCGGTGGAAGTTTTTTTAAAAATCACTCCATTATACACTGGATCATATATGCATACATGCAAATATCTTAATATAAATACAAGCAGATTCACATGTGTGCATATGCAGTTCAGCTCATAATAGAGGGATTTTTTTAAAAAAAAGACCCCCCCCCCAAAAAAAAAGTTTGTTCCAGCTCTGTCTAATATTATACAGTTTAAAATAAAGAGTTCATTCATGCTTCCTTTAAATCAGCAGTGTATTCATTTCACAGCCAAATTGGCGGATCAGCTGTTTCAGACTTTTAAAAAGTTGACATGTGCTGAATCAGTCTCCACAGAGGAGAGGGAAGGAAATCACATGTTTTAGCAAGTACAGGGATATACAGTGATGCAAATATGCACATTTTCAAGTCAAAATCAGGACCCAGGCAGTTTTAAACAGTTTATTTTAATATTGAGATTTTTTTAAAAAATGTTTATGTATGCTTATATGAATTTTCATCCCGGCATTGAATGTTTGCCGTATATATGCTGTGCTCCGCCTTGAGCCCCTTTCAGGATCCAAAGGGCAGAATATAAATGTTTTAAATAAATAAATAAAGTGGAACCTTTTTACCCCGTGTTTTTCATCCATTGCAGCAAATCAGCATGGGTTTACTGCTAACGTTATGTAGCCAAGTCCCCTTTAACTCAGGAAAACCCATGTTTTAGGTGATGTGTAGATGGGCCCTACCTCTCTTCCCTAGTGCTAAAGACTTATTGTATTTTAAGGATACAGTCCAACAATTTAGATAGCTTATTTGAAGTTCAGATTAAAACCTGGAGTTGATTTGCTGCCTGACTGAAATCGGCCTTAAAGCACCAGTACAGTCAATTCTACACAGACACTGTAATATAGTTCAAAGCCAGCTTGAGAGCTGGATGTCCACAACGTCCCTACACACACACACACACACACACACACACACACACAATGTGTTTTGCAATGCACATCAAGCCAGAAACAATGCATTAAAAATCACCAGGAAGTCTGGAACAAGCTAGATAATGCATTGCAGCCTAAAGCCCACACAAACTGCACAGGCTTCTAGTAAGAACCCCATGAGAGGAGACATGATAGTCATGTATAAATATGTGAGAGGAAATCATAGGGAGGAGGGAGCAAGCTTGTTTTCTGTTGCCCTGGAGACTAGGACACGGAACAATGGCTTCAAACTACAAGAAAGAAAATTCCATCTGAACATTAGGAAGAACTTCTTACTCTCTGCCCCAGAGTGTGGTGGAGGTCCCTTCTTTGGAGGCTTTTAAACAGAGGCTGGATGGCCATCTGTCGAGGTGCTTTGAATGCAATTTTCCTGCTTCTTGGCAGGAGATTGGACTGGATGGCGCAGGAGGTCTTTTCCAACTCTATGATTCTATGAGTCTGCTCCAGAGCTTGGTGCTGCTTTTCACTCTGCTGTACCGCACATTAGCCACGCTTTCGATAGCTACTATGATAAGCCATCAGGAACTGCTACTTTAATTAATTACCATGTTTATATCATATGAAAAACTGGGATTCATATTTCATATTTATCATATATGCTAAGAATATCAAGTGCCTTATCCAGACTGTAAATTCCAGAATTTCAGACTGTACAGGCAATGGTACTTAAAATGGTATCAAACTGCTGTTGATTGTGCAACATGAAGGGACAAGTTTCTTGCTCTGTAACAAAATCTGGTATGTCTGAACTCTTTTCTGTTGCTACTATCAGGGGTTTTTAAAAAAGAATTTCCCCCCTCTACAGTTCGTTGGCAAATGGGTAGTAGGCACAACAGTGATTCATATGCCTCAAGAAGGGAAGACAGAAGCAACACATTTTTAAAAGGACTAATTTCCTGTTGGCACTGGTTAAAGTGTCCAAAAACAGAGGAATGAAGAATGGAAAAGTGTATAAGAAGGGTGAAAATGAGCTATTCAGTTCACAGTTGCATCCAAATCAGAAGATAAAGCACACCACTGGTAATGGCTGCCTGAGTTTTAGAGGGGACATTGCATTTATAGATCAGAAAGGTTCTTTATGTCGAGCCAAGGAATTATAATTTAATGACAAAGGCATAATTTGAGGTACCGTAATCATCAGATCTACTTCCATTCTACAAGAGGAGAGCAGACTATTAAACTGCTGCAAAATATTAAACGGAAAATGTGCCACGCCACAGTAGTGGACCAATTATTATGAAAAACAGAGACTTGTTTGTCATGGAGAACATGACATTTAGAGCTAGCCCAACATTTCAGCCCTGGCTGGCACATATGCTGAAAACTCCAAGTAGGGCCAATTAATCCTCAGTTTGGTTGGTTTGTTGGCAACTAATTACTCTCAGCTTATTATGACCCTTTGACTCTAGTGGCACACAATTCATGTTGTACAAATTATGCCCCAGATTCCTCCCTAAAGCTAGTATATCTTAGTCCATCATTACTTCATATTGGACAAAATATGTATTGGATTCTTTCTATATTATAATGTGGTTTTCTATTTGACAATTACTATTCTTAATCCTAGATTGATAAAGCTCAGAGAAACAAGCTGGAACTATCTGTGCAATTGTTGGGCCAAACACACAATCTACCCAATCTTTCATGCTGCTAATGGGGAAAAGGTAGGTAAATAATATCTGCCTACTTATGAGTACACACATGGCCTTTGACCTTGAGTAGGATAAATGGACCCATATGAAGCTGACACTTGGCACCTTGTGAATTGACGACTGTGGTTTTTAAATTGTATTATTTTGATTTTATGCTACATGTGTTGACGGGTGTTGTTTTTTATGTGACTTTTTAATACGTTTATACTGATTTTAGCTGTTGTATGTTATATGTGCAACCTGGAGTGCATTGTGTGCCGCCCCAAGTCCCTTCAGGGAGATGGTGGTGGGATATAAATAAAGATATGATGATGGTTATTATTGTTGTATATTATTATCATTATTGTATTACTTTACTGACACAAAGCACAGTATGTCACAACGAACGAGATCTATATGCTGGATCTTGTATCACAAAATCACAAGTCGAAAACTTCCCAAGCATCTAGGACCATGTGATGTATTTTTGAATGATGCATGCAGATCCAAGTATGGTGGCATTTTGCAGTTGACAGATCTATTGTTGTTGTTGTTGTTATGGTTTGAACAATGGACAATCTCTGGAGACCAGGTTTTGAATTCCCTGTTGGGCCATGGAAACACTGGGTGACTTTAGGCAAATCATTCTCTCCTAGCCTAAAATGAAGTCATTCCTTCTGAACAAATCTTGGAAAGAGAAACCCATCATAGGTTTTCCTTAGGATGGCCATGAATTGGAAATTACTTGCAAGCACACAAGAAAGTGAACATTTCTTTAAAACCATAATAAAAATCACATTTCCTCTAGGAGTCAAATTCTGTACAAGAAAAAAATATTTCAAATTGTCCAGCACTGCAAGGATCATACTTCAAAGACCACAGAATCACTTTTTCTTGATATTAATTACAAAGGGTTTTTTATATAAAAAAATAATGTGCTGCCTATGTTTTGGTTTGTAGAACTTTTCTTTGTGTTAATTGCCTTGTGCATCAAAGAAATTGAGACAGAAAGCTGACTACAGGTATCCTAAATAAAAAGAAAAAATAATCAAAAATAAATGCCTCTGTTGTAGTTGCACTCCAAATATCGCTGTGGTAATCAGATAGTCTCTTAGTCATGCTGACTTGCTCCTGCTGTGTAACCACCTAACTTGCGGGGGAGTTGATGTGTTCACAACAGGCATAATCCCAAGATTTTGGAATTACCCAATAAACCGGGCATCCAGTTAAAGAAGGAAATGACATAATTACGAACAGTGAGCTTTGGGACAATGTAGCTACAAGTGTGCTGGTTTTTATTACAAATATTGCATTTGTTTTACAGCCTTCTTTTCCTTAGGAATTTTTAGTTATTTTCTTCTGATGCACAAATGTAGTTATCTTTTATTTTACTAGATACCAGTATCTTCCTTAATAGCCTTCATGTCATCTGGCAGAGACAGCACAGACTTTATCACAAGAAGGCGGTATACTGGCATTGAAGCAGGACAGATTCCTTTTGTGATGGTCCCTATTGAACAATCCCTGTTTGCCACAATAAACCTGGCCTCCTTATTGACAGGAAAATCCATCAACAGTCACACACATTCTACTTACCTGATGTGATAAGGCCGATTGTTATATACTATGAAGAAAATTCCTCTTTTTCTCCGAATGAAACCATATACATTTTTGTATGAAAAAAATTGGAGAAGGTGCCCTTCCATCTAAAATTCTTTTTTATCAGGATTTCCTAGTACTCTGATTTTTTACTCAATGAACCCATTTTTACACCCATTTTCAATTATAGCTGATAGAGGCATGCATTTTTATTTGCCTCATAATTCAGATCAAATTTGTGAAATTTTGTATTTACAAAGCAATGTCCAATATGTGGGCATGGCCCAAGACAAAAATGTAAGACTCAAAACTTACCCCATACTTTTTTGTTTTAGTTTTGTAAATTTTGGAAGGCTCCCAAAGTTAGTTTCCTTTTAAGTGCAAGAATTGTGATTATTGGTTTGTATGTGCATTAGCACATATATACTGGATTTCCCTGGGATATACTCCGGATTTGATCCAGCCACTGACTTTTACTATCTCGTTTTCACCTGACCGGGACTCATTTGGGAGGTACTCCACTGGCAACTTTATATTCTATTCTCAACCTTTAGTATGAGATTTTTGCACTATACTTTATGTGATGTATATAACGAATGTGTTGGGAACTTGAGAATTGTTGAGTGTGCATTATACGTCTTTCTAGATGTGATATATGCTTTTTTGATATATGATGAATATATACTTTATATAACATGATTTTCTAATCTTCTCATACTTAGTGTGTTTGCTCCCAGACAATTCAAAAGACCTTGCCCTAAACTACATTTCCCAGGATGCATCAGCATCAGAAAGCACCAATCAGGGTAGCGGTGACTGAGATTTGTCCCTTTCCTAACAGCAGTCAGCAATAGTTCCAATGAGTGGTTGAATCTGCAAAGAGGAGGGCTGCTTGATACTTCTAGTAAGAACATCTCTCTGTTGGGCTGGGAAGAAATCCCTAAATGAACAGACCCTGTATTATAGGGGAAGCATATTAATTAGTTTAGAGGCTGGATGGCCATTTGTCAGTAAAGTTTTGATGATGCCCTTCTGCCTGGAAAGTTGTTATCTCTTGTCATTGTATAGAAAATTCAAAGAGATATCTCTTGTAGTTTTTTAAATGTTGTTTATAATTTCTTTTAATTCTCCAAAAATCCCCTTCATTGCTACCTAGATCCCCTCCCCTCGCTTGCCCCATTGTTCTCCCGTGTTCTCTAGACAGCATCCTAGGATGCTGCCAGGATGCTGAAAACACTGAGTCCTGCCAGAAGCAGCCCTGCATTGTCTGATGGGCTCTGGCAGGCTTTGCCCTCCCAGCACCCTGAAAGCATCCCAGGATGCTCAAAACCCTCAATTTGATGAGGACCTAGATAAAGGCAAGCCTGACATCCCCAATGTCATAATTTCAGTGTGAAGTGAAGATCATTTTTATTCACATTGGCTTTAAGGGCTTTAATTTTGTTTCAAAGGAACAAATTCCAAGAAAAATGCCTACAAACAACTTGGTCCTATGTAATGTTTTATTAACTTTGCACTGCTGTTAAGATTTATTTATTTATTTATTCAGCAGCTATTTTCATTGCTGAGGTTGGAATTTCATTACATTTTATGAGTTTAGATTATTTTGATCTACCCAGAGTTTTTAATTTGATATTTATCTAAGCATAATAAATAAATTTCAAATATAAATTGGGAGTCTCCTGTTGGAATTAGGATGCCTCCATGCCTTTCAACTGAAATATATGAATATTTAGTCATAGAAGATACAATAGGAGTTTTTTTTTTACAGAAGACTTAGATTGAGAAACAGGCAATATAAATGTATAGACAAACATGGAGATCTTCATTTTAACCCATAATGTATTTTTTCAATCTATATAAATAAAAGTGAAAGTATATATTATTTATGCATGTACATGTGGCAGAGCTCAGATTGCATTGTAGTAGGTGGTCTGTGGTGGGTCCCAATAACAAAAATTGGGTCAGGCAGAAATCCCCCAAAATTTTGTGAGATGAAGGTTTCCCACAGGCTTCCTGCGCTCCCATGACATTTCAAATCTCTGTACACCCCAAATCCCCTGTACATTTCTTGATGGCAGGCTAACACTCAGAATGGAGGAAGAAAGGGTGTGATGCCAGCCACAATTACAGCCTGTTCTTCCCTCTCCCTCCCACATTCTGTATCACCATAAATAAAGCAGTGGCCCACTGAAACACATGTTTGCTGTGTCCATGTTCTTCCTACAGACAATTATATGTTGCACATTCAAGAGGATTTCAAGATCAATGCAAAATTATAGACTAAAAAGTATACAGAGTTTTAAAATTAATAAATTGAAGCTATTTTCCCCCACCTCTCTGGTTGAACCATCTCTAAAATCGTAACGCTAACAATGAGTATTTCTAATAAATATCATTAGAAAAATTATACCCAAGAATGTTAGGAATATATTCTAATATGTGTGTATGTATGTGTATATAATTATATATACATATAAAATAATCACAATTCACACATTAAAGGCAAATATCATTTCCAAAAATTATCAAACACAGAATTACTTTCTGTTGCAGAAATCACTTCTTGCCTAGATTATCTCTCTATGAAGCTGGCAATAATAAAAATAAAATTCACCAAGTACATTGGAATGCTCTTTATGTAGAACTGTTTAACAATGCAATTTACAAGATTTGTCCCTGAGAAGATGTGTTTTTCCCAACACTAAGTACCACAGATAGAAATGATATTCTTGCCATAATGAATAAGATAAAAAGCAGCTGTTCTACAAGTATTCATTTTCCAAATATATACAGTTCAGACCACTGATGATAATTAACCGCTAAAAGGGGATGTGGTGAGCTGATCTCAAGATAAATTGCTTTGGCTTATCATTAATTTATAACAGCCCTTTCCAAACTCCAGAAGTAGCTACAAGAGTCATATAACAAGCAAGCGTAAATATTCTGATCAAAACAACAGCAGCAGGTTAAACATCTCCACGGGGCTAAGTTAGCTGAATTGAAATGTCTGCTCTCAATTGCCTGTTACCGTATTATGCTCTTTTTTTTTTACTGGCTGACATGAGCAAACTTCTTTCCCTGAGAAAAGACAAAACATTTCTGCCAGCTGAGGTGACATTGTGCTCATTCAATAATGATACAAGGCCCAGAGGTCCTCCAGCAAGATAGATAACAAAGAAAACCCTCATTAGCTAACTGCAGAAGAATGAAGGTCAGCCCACAGAGAGAATTTCATGCTTACATGTCAGTTGGAACATTTGTTCTTCATTAATTCTTTAAATCTAAGCTGGGGTATCATCTCATAGCATTTTAATATGTTGGTCCTCTGTCAGGATTTTCTCTGCGGGTGTTGTTTTGTTTGTACTCCACTTAAGAGGACATTTTCGAAGCACTTGACTTCACATCACTGGGCACTAATAATGGTTTAGGATTGTGACATGACTAGATTTAATGTGGACAATAACAGTTTGTGGTGTTAAAATAAGAATTATGTAGCTGCAGTCCTCGCTCATTTCAAGGAGTTCCTTACACAGCTAAATAAATAAATGATATCATTTGGGGCTATCTTTGTATAGGTTTAGGTAGTCTTTTAATGTGCCTATGGAGGTAGGGATCCAACATGAACTTCTCCACCCAATCAGTGACTGCATCATTAAGAGCTCTTTTAGGCTACTGCAGAAAAGTAAGAAGGCTAGGAGGGGACATTCTAGTCATTTTTAAATATTTGAAATAATTTCACATTGAGGAGGGAGCAAGCTGGTTTTTTGCTGTTCAAGGACTAGGACACAATGGAGCCATGGATTCAGCTTGGAGGAAAAAGGATTCCACCTAAACATAAGAAAGAACTTCCTGATGATAAGAAATGTTTAACAGTGGAATCTGGAATCTCCTTCTTTGAAGGATTTTAAGCTGGATGGCCATCTCTCAGAGGTGCTTTGATTGGGTGTTCATGCATGGCAGGGGGTTGGATTGCATAATCATAGAATCATAGAGTTGGAAGAGACCTCATGGACTATCCAGTCCAAGCCCCTGCCAAGAAGCAGAAAATGGCATTCAAAGCACCCCCGACAGATGGCCATCCAGCCTCTGTTTAAAAGCCTCCAAAGAAGCAGCCTCAACCACACTCCAGGACAAAGAATTCCACTGCTGAACATCTCTCACAGTCAGGAAGTTCTTCCTAATGTTCAGATGGAAACTCCTTGTAAGGACGCAGCTTACAGCTGGCGTCTATTTTTGAAGATTCGAACTCAAAACTGTGGAGAACTGTGGCAGGGCAGGCTTTCCCACCGCTGCCACCAAAATATGTAAGGACTCTCTATATTTCACTTTCAACTGTGGCCAGATAGTTTCTTATTCCACCCTTACCACCAATTTAAATAAAGACTTCTTTTATTTCCACTTGCTGCCACCATATAATGTAATAAGTATTCACACAGGTCAGCTTTCCCACTGACCTCCTGATTACTGTGTCAGGGCTGGGTATCCCTCTAACCCAAATTCCCACTGACACTATTTGTTAATTTTTGCTGCCACCATTCACTATACTTGGCTACCCACTAGGAAGAAGTTGTTTTCATAAGAACATAAGAACATAAGAAGAGCCATGCTGAATCGGGCCTCAGCCCATCTAGTCCAGCATTCTGTGTCACACAGTGGCCCACTGGTTGTACACAGGGATCTCTAGCAGAAAGGAGGGCAAAACCCTCACCTGCTCCCGACCCCCCACAACCAGTACCCGGGGAAAATCCTGCCTGCCTCAATCAACACAGAGGTGGCAATTGGATGTCCATTTCAGTAACTACTGATTCCCTTGGTATCCATGAATCTGTCTAATCCTGCCTTGAAGCTGTCCAGGCTGACAGCTGTCACAACCTCCTCTGGAAGTGAGTTCCATAACCCAATGACCCTCTGGGTGAAGAAATATTTCCCTTTATTAGTCTTAACTTTCCTACCTTGGAGCTTTAGGGAGTGCCCCCTAGTCCTAGTGTTGTGTGACAGAGAAAATATTTTTTCTTTATTCACCTTTTCTATCCCATGCATGATTTTATACACTTCAATCAAGTCACCTCTTAAACGCCGTTTTTCAAGGCTGAAAAGACCAAGGCGTTGCAACCTGATTTCATAAGGGAGCTGCTCCATCCCTTGGATCATTTTGTTGCCCTTCTTTGTACCTTTTCCAGTCCCGTTATATCCTTCTTGAGGTGCGGTGACCAGAATTGTACACAGTACTCCAGATGTGGCCTCACCATAGATTTGTAGAGAGGCAATACAACATTTGCCGACCTATTTTCGATTCCCTTCCTGATCATGCCAAGCATAGAATTTGCTTTTTTCGCTGCTGCAGCGCACTGGGTTGACATCTTCATTGAGCTGTCCACCAAAACCCCAAGATCCCTTTCCTGGTTTGTCTCAGAAAGCTTTGATCCCATCAGTTGATAAGTGTATTTGGGGTTCTTTGCCCCGATGTGCATGACTTTACACTTGTTTAGGTTAAAATGCATTTGCCACTTTGTTGCCCATTCACTCCATTTCGAGAGATCTTTCTGGAGCTCTTTACAGTCAGTTTCATTTTTAACTACCCTGAACAGTTTAGTGTCATCTGCAAACTTTGCTACCTCACAATTTACTTCTACATCCAGATCATTTATGAATAAATTAAAAAGTAACGGTCCTAAAATTGAACCTTGGGGTACGCCACTTCTCACCTCTTTCCATCCAGAGAAGTGTCCATTTATTATTTCGAGGCTTGTGTGTGAAGGAACTGCTGTACGTGGGGAGATATATTTGTTAAAGAACTGCAAAGTTTATTCAAACAATGTTCTAAGCGTGGAGGTTTCAGAGTTCAAAGTTTAGGTGGTTACAGTATCTTCTTAGAGGCACATATCTTAAGGTTACAATACACTAACTATGGAGATGCAACTTGATACTATATAGCTGATACTATATACTACATGTTGTAGTTTTTTGCAGATAAATCCTGACAAATGACTAGAATTTGAAAAAAGGTGTGGCTTTCAAAAACTTTTTTGCTAGGGGAACAAAATTGCTTAAATTATTTGCTGCTAACTTCAAGAAGAAATTTAGTTACCAATTATTTCAGACATTTCACAAGTGTAGCTGTATTGGTTTATTGTAGAAAAAAGAACAGAGCATCTTGTAGCAAGCTGAAGACATACAAGTTTTATTTGGCATAGCTTTCCTCTCATGGCCTGAAGCACACTTCAGATGGCTTCTGAAGATGTGGGCAGTGGTCCATAAAAGCTTCTGCCAAAAACAACTGGGTATCTTTTAAGGGACTCCCAAACTTGTTTTTATTTCAAAAGCAAAGAAGATACTGCTGTTAATATTGTGGGTCAGAAAAGGGTCACTGGCTAAGTTCTTTTATCCTTACTCTGATTTAGGTGTAGCAGGCAGGATTGACAGTAGGAATGCAAATAATATTAATTATTATTTATTATAATGTCAAAAAACTGATTTTCTTACAGTTGACAATCCCTACAATATATGAATAGTAATAGTGTTACAGAGAAATTATATTGTTGGGGAAACATGTTGGATTTTTTTTTTTGCAAAGAAATAGTGGCCAGCATCCCACATGAGATACATAGTTCAGTCTCTGCTCTTGGCCTGATGCTCCAAACCTGAGGGAAGCATCATTCATCTATCAGTGGAATGGACATCCTTCTCTCCTAGTAAAATAGGTTGGAAAGGGAAAGTTATAATCATTGCCCTAGTGTCTAGAGATCATGATGATTATCTAGATTTGTACTGCAGTCATGTTCATTACTTAGTAATGCTATTGTCACAAACATAACTCCTCTTCCACTATACTTTATTCTTCTAGTGAATCATGCTTCTATCAAGTGTTGGGGCAGGTTTGGAGAGGTTATTTAGGGTCTTTGGAACTCGATGCCACTGGACCAGAGAGCCTCCCTCAACCTGCCCCAGTTCCTGACCGCTCTGAAGACCTGGCTATTTAGGAAAGCCCATGGTTAATGCAGAACCAGGAACTCAAATACCGAGCCTGGCCCCTGCATTTAACCACTGAATATTTTAATCTAGTTTTAAATACTCTATTTTAATTGTGGAATTTGTTGTGTGTAAGTCGCCCGGAGCACTAACGTGGAGGGCGACTCAGAAATAATAAAGTCAGTCAGTCAGTCAGTCAGAATCCAGGTTTGGTCCAAAGCATTTGGGCCAGTCCTGGATTCTGCTAAGGCGTTTATGCCACTCTGCTCCCAAACCATGTTAATTTTTTCTTTATCATTTAGACTTTTTTTTAACCACACTCCTCAGCTACAAAGGACTTCATCACATGAGGTCCTTGATGTGTGGTATCCCTAGAGCAGCAGAGCAAATTGTGGAGCAATGGGGTGAATCCATCACCCAGCATCCCACTTGCCCATCACTCACTGTGAAATCATACTTTCCAGCTTGCTCCTGCACTGTCACCTGCATTTTCAATCTGAACATGAGTTGTCTCTTGTGTTCAGAGTTCCTCAACATAGAACACTTTGCTGATGCAGCCAGAACAAAGTCCCGCCAGAAGAAGCTGTGTGTTATGTGCTGGCTGCATCGGCAAAGTGTTCTACAATGGGGACATTTGGCAATATGCTGAGGTCGTAAATCATTCAGAAAACCCTAGAAAATGTTAATTTTCCCTCAGGCTTATAAAGTGCATAAGATAAATAATTATTGCATAAATATTACATAAGAAACAGTGTTACTGTGTCTTGCTGGCTGCCTCCCCTTCTGTATTAATGGTAGGAGAGTGTTGCATTTTTATCCTTCAAGTAATTGTCTGCTCTTTTAAGTTTGGATCTTTAATACATCATTTATTTAACATTAGAAGGGTACATTTTTAGCTGTGTCATATTTAACCCTGCTGTTAGCCATCTCGGATACAAATAAAGTAAAATAAATTGGAGAAATAATTCATCAAAGTCTGAACGGCCAAAGATTCCCCACCCCAGAACAAAGATAAGACAGCAGAGAGTTGGATTTCTTTCTTCCTTGTAAATGTGAAAAATTAACAAATCCATATTCTTTCTCTCTAGCCTACCTACATGGTTTTCCCACCTCATCCGATTCATCAATCTAAGTCTATTTACTTAGAAGCTATCAAAGCACAAGTGCTACTAATTCCTTGTGTTTAGTCTTCAATCTACATTACATTTGATCATTCTGGTTGTGGATGGTTTTAGCCCTAGGAAACGAATCCCAGTGTGAAAAATGAAGATTAATATGCTTCATAATCAATCTATTCTACTAAAGCCTGTTTGAAAAGAAGGGGAACAGAAATTCATTCTGAAAGCAGATTTGCAGTACTGCAAGTGCCTAAAACCACTGTGGCTTTGATATAAGATCCACAAGAATGGCCATAGCTAGCTACTAGGCATGGATTAGAACCCAAAAATCGCGATTCAAAAATCAAATGGGGGGGTATTAGTAATAGAAAGACTTACAAAAAAAATTCCAAAAAGTTCTAAAATGTACCGTAATTACTAACGAAATTCTAAATTGGTTCTAAAGTCTGAAAAGTAATGCCCAGGGCCCTTCTTCCAGGAAATTAGAAGGGGTAAATATTATTAATATATTTATTATTATTATTAGATTTAGATAATGCCCAGGACCCTTCTTCCAGGAAATTAGAAGGGGTAAATAATATTAATATATTTATTATTATTATTAGAATTAAATAATGCCCAGGGCCCTTCTTCCAGGAAATTAGAAGGGGTAAATATTATTAATATATTTATTATTATTATTAGATTTAAATAATGCCCAGGGCCCTTCTTCCAGGAAATTAGAAGGGGTAAATATTATTAATATATTTATTATTATTATTAGATTTAAATAATGCCCAGGGCCCTTCTTCCAGGAAATTAGAAGGTGTAAATATTATTAATATATTTATTATTATTATTAGAATTAAATAATGCCCAGGGCCCTTCTTCCAGGAAATTAGAAGGTGTAAATATTATTAATATATTTATTATTATTATTAGAATTAAATAATGCCCAGGGCCCTTCTTCCAGGAAATTAGAAGGGGTAAATATTATTAATATATTTATTATTATTATTAGAATTAAATAATGCCCAGGGCCCTTCTTCCAGGAAATTAGAAGGGGTAAATATTATTAATATATTTATTATTATTATTAGAATTAAATAATGCCCAGGACCCTTCTTCCAGGAAATTAGAAGGTGTAAATATTATTAATATATTTATTATTATTAATTATAAAATAGTTGCCTACCTTCTCCAGAGCTCTTTTCACTGCAGCTTTCTCCCCATTCAGTTTTCCATAGCTCTCTAGGAGGTTTGAACTCCATGGCTTTTCCTTGGATTCCTCCAGCCGCTCTAGGACTTCCGGTCTGGCTCTCTATGGTTCTGGCTGGTTTTTCTCTTCCTGGAGGCAAGGCCTTTCAGTTAAAGTAGGCCTCGAGCATGGAAAGGCCCCATCTGACTGTGAGTAATGTCTGGGATTTTGGATTTTGACGGGATAATAGGGAGCCTTCTGAAATATTTAGAATTCTAACAAAATTTTGGGCCCAGGGGGTGCGAAAAAGAAAGTCCACTTCCAGGATTGGCTTTGCGATCCGTAAAAACTTGAAAGTCCCATTACATACGAATCACTTACGAATTCTTTTGATTTTCATAACTTTTTTCTCATGCCTACTTGCTACATGCTCAGTTGCTTTCTTTTCCTAAGTATCCGTTTTGCTAAGTGATTGGGTTTTCTTCATACGATTTTATTAGGCATTTTAAAACCCTTTTTGTGTGTGTGTGCACATGCACACACACACAAAGAGGAGAGCAAAGAAAAGGATAAAAATTGTAGAGCTCTGATTAGAAGATTAGGACTATATGTGTCTACTATATCACCGGGAAGAGGGGGAAGAGAAACCTTATATTTGTTATAATTATTACATCTGTATCTTCAACTCAAGTACTTTATGCACATCATCTAAAGTTTTGAAGGTTCCAAATGTCCTTTATAACAGAAAAGAACACTTTTCTTGTTAAGTTTGATAGTTATATCTTCCCATGCTATCTGATGTTCTTCCTATCTTCTTTTCCAGTTCTTTACATGTATTTTATCTAATTTTCATTATTGCCATATTAATTTAAAAATTCAATTCCATTTGTTGGTAAATTAATATTGTGTAGATGAGAATTTACTATGCTAAGTGATTGTTGAATTACATTTAGTAAATGCTTTGTGAATTCCGGTTTTTGAAAGCAATGCTGAAAAATACCATTGGGTTGATCCAAGATGTCTTTCAATTTTTTATGCCTTAGTGTGAGAAATTCATAGTACAGAATGTGGAGTCAGATAGAATGATAGCAGATCACTCTGTGTACTTCAACCTGCGCCTCTAGTGGCACAGTGGGTTAAACCCCTGTCCCGGCAGGACTGAAGACCGACAGGTTGCAGATTCGAATCCAGGGAGAGCACGGATGAGCTCCCTCTATCAGCTCTAGCTTCTCATGTGAGGACATGAGAGAAGCCCCCAACAAGGATGGTAAAAACATCAAAACATCCAGGCGTCCCCCGGGGCAACATCCATTTCTCTCAGACCAGACGCGACTTGGTTCCTGACGTGACAACCCTCCCCCCAATCCCCCCCCAAAAAACGTGTTATCTTCTTACTGGATATGAATTGTTGACTAAGAAGTATTGTTAGGAGTATTGTTTGGCACTCACAAACTCTCATAGATGAAATTAAAATATTGTCCTTATTACTTGTACATTGTGTGCTGAATTTGAATCATGTCAGTTCTAAAAAGGCACTTAGAAATGTTAATAATTATTTCCTATGTTGTTTTCACTGTGAATCTGTATCCAGTTAGGTTTGTTATTTTGTTCAAGGGCATTTCTATCTGTTTTTTCTCATTTTATGAGGTCACAGATCAGATAATTCTTAGATACATATTCTGTTTCTAGTAAGTGTTCCACACCTTTCCACAACTGAGAGTGATGGCTTTGTGAAAAGTCCATTACAGCACTGTCAAAGTTTTGCATTGATTTGGTGGTATCTGCCTTCTCTATGATACCAATTCAATACATTTCCATCTGCCAATTTTTTCTGATTTAATTTAAACCTTGCAAGCATTGCTGTTGGCATAGAATGAAGAAATGCACACATCCACATCTTGGTAATGTTCTTTTGGCATCCAGTTAACATAGCTGCATATTTTATAATAACATAGGAGCATTGTAGATTAATCTCTCTTGATACTCCTGCTTGCAAGATGTGTCACTTAATTTTGCTTGCTTAAAAATAGCAACAAAAATTGCTGCACACTGTCTATTTCCTATAATTTAGATAGCTGTGATTACAAGCAATGCACCAACCTGTGAGACACATGAATATTTTACTATTTACAGCATCTGGCATTTGCAACACATTTCTTCCTAATTTATGTCACATGAACTGGTTTCATCTCTCCTAATCTACAACAGTGTATGAGCTACCTTGTTCAGTAATGAAAATGTGTCTGTGCCATCTCATCTTAAGAAGCAGGCAGGGTCATAGTTGCCTTGTGATTAGATGCACCCACTTCTGGAGTTATTTGCAGCCCTATCTCTTCTCATTCCAGAAATTTTCACCCTCAAGTGAATGATATTGGTGAATGAAATTTGTAAAAACCCAGTCACTGAAGCAAAAAGGCACAGCACTTCTTTAAAGCCTTTGGTTCTCATAGCAAAGAAAAATTAAAATTAATTATTTTGATATTATTAGCTTTGTATGTCAATAACATAGATTCCCTCCAGATTTGTGTATATTCTATGCCACCACCACAAAAAATAGCTAAACTCCCCCTCTAACAAAAACAGACTTCTGCATTAAGTATAGTGGATTTTTTTGACTTGTTTAAATTATTCAAATACTAGTGCAGGGTTACATGAATTAATTTGTTTTGGCTAGTAGAGACATACTAAGCCAGGATTGCTCTACACATAATGTTATTGAAGGAAAAGATAGACACAAAAATGGGTTTGCCTTGAAATTCCCAGTTTGTACACCATGATGCTCTTATAATAGAAGGGGGAAAATGACAGCACGATCTGTAAGCTGCCATCCATTGCAGAGTTGTGTTTTCATGGGGAAGCCCTCCTTTTTGCCTTGTAACATTATGCCATTTTTGGTCTTATGAAGCAAAGAATTACCCTTCTTTTGTCTTCACTTAATGACCTGAAAGGTTCGCATTTCTGCTCTTAAAGTCCTCACTTAGAAACAGACAAGTTAGCATGCATGGTGAAAACTGTCAGAGAACAAGAAAAAGAATGTATCTGGCTGTAATTCCAGCTTTCCACCTGAACTCTTGGGATCACAATTTCTGTGTGGCTAAAGCCAAGTAGCAATGGGAATGACCCCTCTCTACAGTCCCAAGTAGCACCTTGTAACAGAATGCTTGCTTTGTGTTCCTAATTTTGACATGCATTCAATGCAGCAGAAATGTTAACTGTGCCTATTTCTATGTGAATCCAGACTAGATCTTGCTTTGAACACACCCTGTAAATATATTTATGACATGCAAAATGACAAAAAGAAAATGAAAAGCTGTGATTAGCAATTGGTGTTATGCATAACTTTCTCACTTATAACTCAACCATACCTGTGATCACCATCTTGCATTTGCCTTATCATGGAAATATGGGTTAACACAGTTTTCTCCATGGTAAAAAAATCTCTGTGTCACATTCTCCCACCATTATTTCACTGAACTTATATCATCAGCCAACAGGACTGGTGAGGCTATGGATTCTTGTAAAAACCACCAATCTGACTAATGGACATAAAATTTGCTTTCCCTCTAATTAAAAATATCTAGCCACAGTAAAATATAACCTATTATTACAGAATATTAAAAATTATATTCAGAATGCTATCTTTAAAAGATTAAAAGGGAAATGGTTTATTGCTCTGTTTTACTTTGGAATATCCATATTTACTTGGGTCTAATGTGTCATCAAATCTAATGTGCACCTCAATTTTCAAAACCCTGAAAAAAATAGTATTTGCTGGTGAATGTATTGCACAGCAGCAAAAAGTGCACTCTTGGTAATTTGGCCCCCAAAGGTGTGCATTAAATTTTCTTCCTGCTTAGGAAAACCTTTAAAAACAAGGGTGTTAGAAAACCAAACCCTCAAGTAATAGGAAGTAAAACCTTGGGATGTATCTATGCTGTAGAATGAATCCACTTTCACTGACTTCGTTCAATGCCACGGACTCATGGGGGCTGTAGTTTTACAAGGTCTTGAGCCTTCTCTGCCAAAGAATGTGGCTGCTTCACCAAACTACAAATGCCAGCATGCCATAACATTGAGCCATGACCATTACAATAAAGGTGACATCCCTCCAATAGGAGATCCAGATACTCTTGAAGCAGCTTCCCCTTTTGCTTTGGCTCAGCACTAAGATTACCATATTAAGCAAATCTAATGCACACCCTAATTTCGGTGAGGTGATTTAGCCAAAAGGGGTGAGTACTAGATTTGAGTAAGTACAATATTTTGACATTTTTTCAGCATAAGTGTCCTTCTGGGGGAGAAAAGCGGTACATAAATGAAGTAAATAAATTAATAAGGAATGATATATTTACATATATAAACAAGGCAAGCACTTTGGCAGGCATCCTCAGTCCTCACAACCTCTTCAAAAGTTGTGTTCATGGTTAAAAATAAAGATATAGAAAGAAAAGTGGTGGGAGGGGTAGGGAAGGGTGGTGGGAGGAGGTGGGAGAAAAAAAAACATAATATGAATGGAGCTGTAAAGAATTAGAATAGATAATATAGAAATATGTTTATTATAATGTACTGTATGTTTACAATAGACAATTATTATCTGTTCAAATATGCTATTTTCTTTTCAATAAAAAACTACTTAAAAATAAGGTTGCGGTCCCCTACATTAGCAATGAAATTTTGTAGGACTGTATCACCCAACATTCTTCAAAATTGGCAATGTTATCTAAGGGTACATTCGCACTGTAAAATTAAGGCAGTTTAACACCACTTTAACTGTTCTAGCTCAGTGCTATGACATCATGGGGATTGTAAGTCTGCAAGCCTTCTCTGCCAGAGTGCTGCTGTCTCACCGAACTATAACTCCCAGGATTCCATATCATTGAACTGTGGCAGTTGAAGTGATATCGAACTGTATTGATTCTAAAGTGTTGATGCACTCTAAGAATGATAGGAATTATGGCCCAACATCTTTTTGTGAATCATATTTTGCCTATTCCTGTTATGTATATACCTGGGTGTAAACCATATGTCTACCCATGCATATAGCTTAAAGAGAAGAATTGGGCACATACATACTAGGAGCCATCATAGATGCCAACAGTCTTTTTATTTGAGTGTGTTTTTTAAGGGGGGGGGGTTCTAAGAGTAATGATTACACTATGTAACTTTTTTTTCCGAGTCCACAATTTTTATTAACTGAAGGGATGATGATTCAATGCACACATCTCCTCCTACATGTATTATTATGTCACATAAAGTAGTAAGGTGAATGTGAAGTTGTAATCATCTCCAAAAACTAGGCAGAATTTCTTTCTTCCCCTTCCAATGCAGCTTTTTTTTTGCCCCTTCCCAAAACTGCTCTATATGTTTCCCCAGCACTCTGGAGTAGGGTTTTACGTAGCATAACATCTTGGTTCTGCACATGGAAGCAGTTCCGCCAGTAGAAATACGTATTGGGCCTTGGTCTTAGGCAGTAATTAAGAAAGATGAAGAAAATCCTCAGTATTACAAAAGGAAATAAAATATATCTTTAAAGAGAACATCACTGTTAGGAACACATATACAGGGGTGGTGAGAAACACAATAGAGATGGGTCATTAAGGCAACAAGAAAGACAAGGAAACTTGAAGAACTCATTATAAGGGTATATAGAGGGTTCTGCATTCCTCAAGAGATTAGTCTAAGAAAAAAAGAAATAATATGGGTAATCCTTCAGATGCATTAAGCAGAGCTGAAACTGCGGAAGAAGAAAGGAAGGGTTGTGTTCCCATAACACTAAGATGAATAAATGTAGTTCCAAGGAAGAGATAAAATGTGCTGCTTTATGAATATCTGCGCAAAACTGAGAGAAGCACTGAACTATTTATAGCATTAAAATGGATCTAATATAAATAGTTCAAAGTCTTTTCTAGTAAATCACTTGACTGTCATTTCAGGCACTCAAATTTCAGTTGAAGATACGGCCATCCATAAAATTCAATGGCATTATGCACTTGATTTATATGAGCTAGTGCCTTTCATCAGGGTGATCTTCATTTTAAGATTAACAAATATAAAATCTCAAACATTACATTACTATATTTTAAAAGCCTTTTAGGTATCTAACATCTTACTCATGATAACATATAGTTAGAAAGATGTAATATAAGTTTGAGTCATACTTCACTTCCAAGAAACTGCTGTGATCCATCTGCCATCTGTCTGGGGTGCTTTGATTGTGTTTTTTCTGCATAGCAGGGGTTAGACTAGATGACCCATCTGGTCTCTTCAAGTCTATGATTCTATGATATATGATTTAATAATAATTCTTGTGACCAGGAAAAGGCGTTTTTAGCTTGCAATACCTGAAGATTGGAACATCTTCCTGAGGAAATTCATCCTGGTCATTTTCTCATGATATTTTGGGTCAGACATCTTTAAACTCTGGCCTTCCAGCTGTTTGGACTTTCAAATGCCACAAACCTTAGCCAACTTGTTCAATAGTCAGAAATTATGTGAGCTGGAGGCCTAAACAGCTGGAGGATCGGAATTGAAGGATGCCAAAGACCATTTTTAAGGAAATCTTTCAGTTTGTATTATCTGTTTTTAATGGCTGGATGAAATTGTATTATGCTGATGAGATTGACACTAACTGGACCCTATTTGGTCGAAAGCCATGTTTACAGTGGCTGGTAAAGTCACAGATGGTCTGGAACATAAATGATTTGGTCTAGTCCCAGAGGTGGCCAGTCCATATCATTTTAAACTATCTGTGGTCCCAGGTTAGCATCAATATAGACCAGCCAGATCAAGACACCAATGGCCGTGCTGGTTTGTCACCTCACCTCCTTTGTCATCAGTGCTGCTCCAACCAACCACACAGTTTCATACAAGCTCCTGGCCATCGTGGGCACCTTGTTCTAACATTAACAGAAAACTCACATGACCAGGAAGAAGGAGAAAGTCAATTTCTCCACCTTTCTCCTAGTCATGTGGGCTTCTCTACTGAAGTTGGAACAGGGTGCCTATGATAACCAAGAACTCACATGGAGCTCTGTGGCTAGTTAGGACCATCGGTGACAGCAACACAATTACAATAATTTCCTTTTCCATGCACTAATGAACACAAGGAAGAGGTGATGGCAGTAATATCTCATCTGGACAGTGGACCGGTCCAAATCTGACCTGAACCAGCTGTCCAGGTGTTCTGAAGTCACAGGATAATCCAGTGTTTCCATGGAAAAAAACAATTTAACCTATGAAAAACCGCTATACTCCCCAAAGTCCTTGAATGCTATAAGGACAACCAGGGTCAATTCAGAGTGAAGGCTCACCCTAAATCTAATTTATTCTCTAGTTAGGGCACAACCATTGCATCATTTTGAATAGTCTCAAATGATCTATTTTAATTGGGACTAACAATTGAATTTAGCCTGTGTTTGGTTCTTGCTATCACTTTTATAGGTGTCTTATCTTGTTTGAATATTTGGCTTAAGTTTACTGGTCTCTTGCTTTAGGTGTAAGAAATCTTTTAAATCATTAAATAAATAAAGCATTGTAAGAGTAATCTGAAGGTCTAGCTAGATGAGGTGTTAAACTTCAAAAAAACTTTTTGGACCCCCCCAAAATTATGAAGAAACATTATCAGTATCAACTGTACGATTTCCTCCTCCTTGCAAATGGAGAAAAATAGATCCCAAGTTCTTTAGGTTATTCTTTTAGGAAGATGGAAGGGGAAAAATATTTACATTCCCACCCATCCTTGTTGCTTTCCAACCCTTGCTGCTTTCCCAATAACAATCAGCCACCCTTTCCACAGTGACTTCTATTTTTCAATATGCAACTGTATATTTTATAGTAGAGTTGATTTTAATGTCACAGCTGGAGCACCACCTCTGTGAATGACACCTGGGACCGTATTCAATATTGTCAAGTGAGATCCACTACAAAGGGAAGAGATTGTATCTGTATGGTAAAAAATAATATTGTAAAGTATAGTAAAGTCATGTTGATATCTATAGTTTTGACCTTCTCCTACTGTTTGTCAGACATATACACAGTTAAAAAGTATTGGGGAAAATTCTAAAACCTTTTTTTCCAATGTATTTTAGGAGTTTCCATCAAATGTCTCTATTGCCACCAACCTGTTGTCTCCAGGACTGGACGAAGGTAATGAAAACTAGTAAGACAACCTTATTTTGGCGCCCCCTCGCTCTCCAGCCTGGTGTAGTATGTGCGTGCGTGGGTGCGTGCTCCGGGGCACGCAGCCAGCTAGTTTTTTGCTGGAGGAGCGTTCTGGAGGAGGAGCGTTTGGGAGGAGTGTTTTGGAGGGAGGAGCATTTTGGAAGTGGGCAGAGGCAGAGTGCCTCTGGCTCCAAAAAGCTCCTCCCCCCTGCCCCGCAGTGCAGGCTTCCGTGCTGGCTTCCGTGCATGTGCCATTGCCGCAGGGTGGGGCTGGCTACTCGGAGCCGCTAGTTGCCCTGCTCTGCCTCCGTCTGCAGAACACTCCTCCTCCTCAGCCCCACGCAGGGCAGCGAGCCGCACGACACCCCCAGCCTGCGCGGAGTCTCTTGCCTCTTGCTGCAAGGTGTTCCCCCATCCTTTTTGGCCTCTTGGGGATGCGTTTAGCAACTCCTTCCACCAGAGGTGCTGCGTCCCAATGGTGCATGCATGAAAGTTTCATTCATGCGCCATTGGGACAGAGTGCTTTTGGTGGACAGAGTTGCTAAACACACTCCCAAGAGGATGAAAAGGACGGGGGAACATTTTGCAGCCGAGGTGGAGCCTCCCACCTTACGCCCGTACGCCAGCCCGCAGCAATGATGCAGCATGATGTGCCGAACCTGGCGGCACATCATGTGCCCCTGGCCATGTGGCACCCGGAAGCGGCCGCTTACTTCGCTTACTGTTAAATCCACCCCTGGTTGTCTCCCCAAGTTAGTTTATATGTTCAGATTGGTATACGACATCTGTTCTTTTGAAGGCAGCTGCCATGTAACATTTAATATAATAAATTAATCAGAAACATCTTTTCACTTGGCAAAGTGTACTTAGATGCAAATAAGTTCAATTCAATAAATAAAACCTTATTGCTTTAGATTATTGCAATGCTTCCTATTGATTCAAACTAGTGATTAAGTGACAAGACAACCCTGAATGTCATGTACCTACTATATACTAGTTGCTATTCACACAACTAAGAATTATTTCATTATTAATTTATGTTTTTGGAGGAGAGATTTTTTAAATAAAGTATTAAAAGCAAACTGGAAGGTTTCACTATTTAAATGCGATTTCACTATTGTAGAACAACAATATAAAATTTTGAGGAGAAAAGTTTTGTGAAGTTTCATGGTTGGACTAGCACTCAGGAGACCAGGGATCAGATCTCCATTCATTTCCAAAAACTTGCTGTGTGACATTTAGGTGTAAATGATTTAAAAATAATATTATCTGATGTTGTTAGACCCTCTCAACCTCAAAGGAAGTCAATATCAAACTCCCTCTAAACACATCTTTTCAAGAAAACATCATGATAGGTCTGCCTTAGGGTCACCAGAAGTTGGAAACTACTTAAAAGCTCCTGACAACAACAACAACAACAACAACAACAACAAGGCACATATGGGGAAAATACATTTACAGATAACAGTTGACAGGATATTTAGGAGGGTATTAGTGACAGCAATATCCTCTATCAGTAAGAAAGAAGGTGGGAATTTGCAAATGCCACATAGACTGGAGCACCAAGTAACTTTGTTCATCCCCATACACAAAATCCCAAATTAGATTGATAAAAAACAGAAAAAATTGTTAAGCGCACATACACAAGTCCAATATTGACCTGTAACTCTGATAAATCTTTTCTAACTGTTCTTCAAGGACATGAATATCACATCAAGTTAATGAGACAAAGGTCTAACTAAATGACACAGAGTAGCAACACATGTCTCTAATTAGATGTAAATAATTTCAAAATAATCTTATATGATGCTGTTGAAATGTTATGTGAACAAACTTGGCAATTGCAGACAAAAATGCTAGTATGGAAGAAGTCTGCAAAGAATCCAGACTTAGCCATATGAGTTACATTGAAATAAATTAAATTTAAGTTAACATTTACTAATGCCTAATTATTGCAATGGTCCTATTTGAAGTATGACCAATACTGGATCCAAATCCCTGTAGTTCATTTTAGAAAAGAGAAAAACAGTAGTTTTTAAAAGTTTGTTAGTAACACTAATAACCTGTCTTCATTTATATTTCTGATTATTCCATAAAGCTTTTACAGATTAGAGTGTGTTTGCATATTGGGAAAGAGGAATGGAATTACAGCTTTATTCATAAACTATTTTACTTCACATATCATACATAATATGAACATTTACTGATTTTTATAGAGGCATCTCTAAACGTTTCAACTGTCATATTATACATAATATACACATTGTCTAATCTAGTCTCATTCTGCTCCATGAAGCAGCAGCATATGCTACACAGGGAACTGTGAATATTTCTATCTATGCAAAATCTTTGGAATAATAAAAATACTAACAGAATGGGGAGGGTCATGGTTGCACTATAAATTCATAATGCTTCTGTGATTTCTTTCCTGTTTCATGCATAGTGGTTTCTTTTATTAATGCCATTGACGCGCTTCAACAGGTGACACTTTTATCCCCTCAGGCTGTCCATTATCCAAATGATAGGCCATCTGGAAAGGGATTCTGTTCCTTGGAAAACATGACAAGGCTGATGGTTTTTTAACTGCTAGTCATCTATGATTGCTAGTAAGTACTGGAAATTAACATTGATCCCAAAAATGGAGGAGGCTGGAGAATACTTAAGACAGGGCTTGTGGAAACACCTTTCTGACAGATGTGCTAGCTAATTAAGAGCTGTCGTTGGTAACCTTTCCTCATGATTTGTAAATTAATACCAATTCTGTTTTCTAAAACAAACAAACATCCGTACAGCTGGAAAGCAATCTGTAATGGCCTCCCACCACGGCATATGCAGACTTAGGAAACGACGTGGGATTCTATCAGTCTCAGTTATTTGACTACTGTCTTTAATACAAAACTATAAACTAATAGCAGACATTCAGCTAGTCACTGGAAACAACATTCCACAACATATGAAAGGTTATCCCCACAGATTTTATGATAAAGCAAATTCAAGGAAAAACAAAATGAGGCATACAAGAAACACAAATAAACAGCAAATGTTGATGTGAAAAAAATGGGAAGTGTCAGAAATAATGTATATGGCACAATTTCCTGAAATGTCACACAAAATTGCTCTAATATTGAGCAAGAGTGATATGTAACAATTTATTCTGATTGCACTCATATGATTTTGTTCAGGTTGCAATAATGACTGAAGAGGGAATAATGATTGAATAAATAATCCAAAACATTAAAATAATATCAAAACCAGTTTACCCAATCCACAAAGGTGAAGTCTGTGGTGCCCGATGAGTGGCTTTGAAAGACTCCCATGAAGAGGCCCAACAAGGTCTGGGGATAATTGACTGGCTTAAGTCCTTGCCCCATCCCTCGGTCACATGATGAGTGCTGCAGAAGCCTAAAAATAGATTCCACCCTTCACAATCAGCCTTCTTTTCAGTCGCATGGGTTGGAGAGCAGTAAAGTTCTGTTGTCTCAGTCAGGTTTGAGAAAAAAGAGCTGGAGATCAGAGTTTAGCAGAGTAGACAGAATTGCTTGTTTTACCTTGAAAGTGATGACTTGCACAGCCTCATTTGTTGGGAGGATTGCAGCTGGTTTTGGCAGATAAGAGCTGGATTGGGAGCTTTGCACTGCCATGGACATGAAGGGGCCTTTGTTTCTGGTGTGCACAAGTGTGTCATGCCATTTTGCATGCTGGACTTACTTTTGCTGCTATTGGGTAACATTAGTACCCCTTGCTACTGTGGATGCTATCTGGGTGGCAGACTATAGCCTCTATTAAGAAGTGTGTTGTGGGAGTTTACTTGAGGCACAAATTTTGGCTGGGATAACCATTTTCCTGGGGGTTTAAAAAATTTAGTTAGCCATTTTGGGCCTTGCCAGTTAGCCTTAATTTGTTATATATGCAGCCGTATTTTTCTTGTTGTTGGTACCTAATCTATCACATTAAGGTTGGCACCTTTGTTCTTTTACTAGGCATCTACTTCCTCACATCAAGGGCAGATGTTTTGTGCCGTGCCTTGTCATATACTCTTTCATACTAGGTGGGGCCATTTTTCTGCTTCTTGTCACTTACTCCCTCAAACCAATTTTTATCCTTGTTGTTACTTCTTCTTTCAAACCAGTGGTGGCCATTTTTAACTTCTTGTTGACTGCTCTCTTATACTAAGGTTGTGGCCTTTCTTTAGTTATTATATTCACTTATTCTTCCTAAGAATCTTTGTTTGTGAAGTAATGCCGAGAGATATATTCACTTATTTACTTAGTGCATTTTGCTCCACTCTCTTAGATTGGGGACATTTGATAATGCTGTGAATAACATTTTATATTATTATTTATTATTATTTACAGTATTTCTACCCTGCCCTTCTCAACCCTTCCCCCCCTCAGGGCGGCTTACAAGGCACAATTAGATGCCGATAGCAGTACACGTGTGGTGGCCTCACAACTCCAGGTATTATTGAAAGACATGGATTATCTGGATCTGGCACAGTATGGTTTTAAGCTGGGACATGGTACCGAGACAGCCTTGGTTGCCTTAGTGGATGATCTATGCCGGGAACTAGACAGGGGGAGTGTGTCCCTGTTGGTTCTGCTGGACCTCTCAGTGGCCTTGGATACTATTGACAATAGTATCCTTCTGGGACGCCTCACGGAAATGGGCCTTGGAGGTACTGTTTTGCAGTGGCTCCAGTACTTCCTAGAGGATCGTTCCCAGATGGTGTTATAGGGTGACTCTTGTTCAACCCCTCATCTATTGCTCTCTCAGGGCTCAATATTGTATCCCATGTTGTTTAACATATACATGAAGCCGCTGGGGGAGGTCATCCGGAGTTTCGGGGTGCGGTATCATCTGTACGCAGATGATGTCCAACTCTGTCACTCCTTCCCACCTATTACTAAGGAGGCTGCTCAAAACCTGAACTGGTGCTTGGCCTCTGTGTTGAACTGGATGAGGATGAACAAATTGAATTTGAAAAAAAAAGGCCCAGCCTACGTATTATTCCCATAGATATAAAAAATACACACGGATAGACTTTATTATGATGAGGGAATCTAATGAATTAAAGATAAGAAATATATTAACACATGGGATCTGGATTTTGGACCATGCCCCAATACAAATTGAAATAGAAATTAATTCAGAACCTAGAAATAAAAATTGGAAATATAATAGTTCAATACTTTGGAGGAAAGAAGATAAGGAATACATAACAAAACAAATCAAAAATTATTTTAAGGAAAATAGGGGTTCAGCGTCAGAAAGTATATGGGATGCAGGTAAAGCTGTAATAAGAGGCCACCTCATTTTGCTAGAAAAATTAAGAAAAAAGGAAATTTTTAGGAAGAGAAAAGAAAAGATAGAAGAACTGGAAGCCCTCCAAAGACAACAACAGGCTAATTATAAGGTGCAAACCCAAGTTCAAATAAGGAAATTGAAGGAAGATCTAGATGAACTAGATATCTTTACAATATGGAAAAGAGAGAAATTAGTTAAAAATGAATTCCAAAGACCAAGAATAAACTCATTGAAAAGGTTAGCAAAATATTTAAGAGATAGGAAAGAAAAACAGAGAATTAAGGTAATAAAGATGCAAAATAATAAACTTACATATAATTCAGCTCAAATAAGAGAAGCTTTTGCTACATTCTACCAAGGGTTGTACAGTGAAACCAAGAAAGGCCAATTAGAGGAAGAAATAAATTTAAAATTAGATGAAGAAGAGCAGCAATTATTAAATTCAGAGATTTCAATTGAGGAAATAAAAGATGTAATTAAAAATTAAAGAAAGCTAGATCTCCTGGAATAGACGGATATACAGAGGAGTTTTATAAGGAATTCATAGAAATTCTGAGCCCTGAATTGTAAGTATTATTCAATAATATTTTGAAAGGGGGAATGCACCTGACACTTGGAGGAAGGCTGAAATTATAGTTATTCGAAACCACAAAAAGACCCAAAAGAGACGGGATCATATAGACCAATCAGTCTACTAAACCAGGACTACAAAATATTCACGAAAATTTTATCTAATAGATTAGAAAAAGTATTATCAACATTAATAAAAACAGATCAATATGGATTTGTCAAAGGCAGATCTATAGGGAACCCAATTAGAAATATTATAAATATAATGGAATATAAGCAAAATAAGAAACTAGCTATTTTAAAATTAGACATACATAAGGCCTTTGATATAATAAATCATGAATTACTGTGGGAGGTTATGAGGAAATTTGGAGTAGGGGACCTATTTCTTAAAGCAACCAAAGAACTATATAGAAAAGGAACAGCAGTAGTTAAAATAAATGAAGGAATATCAGGAGAATTCCCAATTCAAAGGGGAGTAAGACAAGGCTGTCCCCTGTCACCATTGCTTTTTGTTTTAGGAATAGAGGTGTTGGCGGATAGAATAAGGAACAATGCAAGGATTGAGGGGTGTAAATTAGGTCGGGGATTGGAGGCCAAATTAAATCTCTATGCAGATGATCTGTTGGTGTTATTATCCAACCCCCTAGAAGGAATAAGGGAATTAAAAATTATACTAAATGATTATGAGAGAAACACAGGATTGAGGGTTAATATAAATAAATCAGAAATTATGTACTTCAAAGTAAATAAATTAGAAAAACGGGAAATAGATAGAATAACCAAAATTGGCATGGGGAAAGGGAAAATAAAATACTTGGGGGTGGCACTACAAAAAAAACATAGATAAGATGAAGAAGAGCAATTACAAGGAGGCATGGAAAAAAGTCCTTAAGACCATGAAAAGATGGAAGGGAAAAAATTTGAATATTTTTAGTAAAATAAAAGCAGCAAAAATGTTCTTAATTCCAAGATTAATGTATCTATTCCAGGTTCTCCCACTAGAAATTAATCCTAAACAAATAAAAATTTGGGATAGGACCATTAGAGAATGGATCTGGAGTGAAAAGAAACCTAGAATCTCAAATAAAGTATACTATACACACCAGGAGGAATTAGGATGGGGATTACCAAATTTGGAATTTTATTACTGAAGGGTTCCAACTAAAATCACTGATAGAAAACAGTGTAAGAAGAGAAGAAAAAATGGTGCAGAATAGTAGATGCAGTAAACAATGGAGAGGGAAAATTTGGGATTTTCACTGGAAATCTAGAGGCTTCCATTAAAAAAACAAGAGGTCCTAGAAGACTAGCATTAAAGATATGGAAAAATGGAAACCACTATAGATGCCGGATATAGTAAAATTGACACCACTAGAAAGTTTATACGGAAAAGAGTTTGTCCATAAATGGTGGGAAGATATGAAAGATAAAGGCTATTACTGCATAAAGGATATGTGCGACATAAATGGTCAATTGATCCCCATGAACAGAATAATAGAAAAAATGGGAAATAAAAATTGGATAAAAGTATTCGGGCTATACAACAAACTCACACAAGGGAAATATGGAGAATGTTTGAGCAAAGAAAATAAATTTGAGAACATACTTATGAAAGGACAGAAGACATTGAAAGGTTTAGTAGGAGAATTATATAAAACAATGATAAAAGATGAGGAATATGTAGTCAGAACATTACAAAATAAATGGCAGAATGAAGGGATACTCACAAAACAAAGTATTGAGGAATTAAAGAAGGGGGTAAACAAAATTAAAATGGAAAAATATAAAGAATTAGAAAGGAAATTTCTCTGGAAATGGTATAGGACACCAGCTCAATTATTTTTAGCAGGAAAAGCAGTAATAGCCTGGGGGTGGAGAGATGTAAAAAAATGGAATTTGGAAAATTGGAATAACTATCTATTTGAACAAGTCCAATCAGATATTATCGCTTGTACAACCCAAGAAGACTCACAGGAGGACAAAACAGAAGTAATTAAAGAGAAATGGGCAACATATATAAAATGGGTAGAAGAAGGTGAAGCCAACACAGATATTGCACAAAGACTTCAAAAGTTGTGTTCGTGGTTAAAAATAAAGATTTAGAGAGGAAAGTGGTGGGGGGGGGGTTAGGGACGGGGGGGGGGAGGAGTTGGGAGAAAATAATAAATGAAAAGAAATATGAACAAATCTGTAAAGAATGGGAATAGAAAATATAGAAAAATGTTTATGATAATGCATGTTTACAATGGATAATGATTATTTGTTCAAATATGTTTCTTTTCAATAAAAAATATTTGATTTAAAAAAAACAAATTGAAATTGAATCCAGACAAGACAGAGGCACTCCTGGTCAGTTGAAAGGCCAAACAGGGCATAGGGTTACAGCTTGCATTGGATGGGGTTACACTCCCCCTGAACACACAGGTTCACAGTTTGGGCATAATCCTGGACTCATTGCTGAGTCTGGAACCCCAGGTTTCGGTGGTGACCAGGGGAGCATTTGCACAGTTAAAACTTGTGTGCCAGCTGCGCCCATACCTTGAGAAGTCTGACTTGGCCACGGTAGTCCACACTCTGGTTACATCCCAAATAGATTACTGCAATGCTCTATACTTGGGGCTGCCTTTGAAGACTGTTCGGAAGCTTCAATTGGTCCAGTGAACAGCAGCCAGGTTGCTAACTGGAGCGGCATTCAGGGAGCACACAACTCCTCTGTTGTGCTAGCTGCACTGGCTGCCAGTTTGCTACCGGGCACAATTCAAAGTGCTGGCTTTAGCCTTTAAATCCAAAAATGTTTCTGGCCCAGCTTACCTGTCTAAACGCATCTCCCTATGAACCAGCTATATGTTTAAAATCATCTGGAGAGGCCCTGCTCTCGGTCCCACCTTCTTTGAAGATCCGGTTGGTGGGGACAAGAGACAGGGCCTTCTTAGTGGTGACCCCTCGGCTATGGAACGCCCTCCCTAGGGACATTAGATCGACCTCTTCTCTCCTAACATTTTGAAAGAACGTAAAGACCTGGCTGTTTCAGCAGGCTTTCACAGATGCAGTGTAACGGTTCAATTATAACTATGGAATGATATGACGACGCGATGGAAAATGTTTTTAATAATGAGACGCTGAGAACTGTATTTTATGGTTTTAATTGTTTAATGTTTATTGTTTTATATAATCTATTGTATTAATTGTTTTGATTGTATTTTTATCTTGTCGGCTTCTTCTGCCATATGTTAACCGCCTCGAGTCTCCTTCGGGCTGAGAGGGGCAGTATAGAAATATAGTAAATAATAAATAAATAAATCATTGTTGCTATTATCATGGAGTCCAATACTTTATAGTTTAATAAATTTGTCTTCTTATTTGACATTCCCAACAAAAATAAATGAGGCTCCAATAGTATTTTTAATTAATAGAAACAATTCTTGCAGTGTGTTTTATACCTTGCTCCAGAATACTTTCATACTTTAAAGGCACTATTTCCACATGCATCTCTGCCAATGGACACGACTTCTTGTCTACAGAGTGACTTCATATCATATATAGGGACAAACCCTTTCAAGCATTGTTTCTACTCACAGGAGAAAATTCTGTAGCAAAAGCCATATCTATCTCTGTAAATCCATCCTGGTCATATGCAACTTTTTGAAACCTGTAAATTTCAAAGAATTCTATTTCAATGCTCATAAATTGGATATCTATTTCAAAAATATGAGATTTTGCTTTTTTATGTAGAACTTCAGGCTTTTATCTGTAAAAAAATTGTCCTTGTATGTCCATGTGATGTGTGTACACAAACAAAAGCACAGGGTTAATTTTCTGTATTTTCTGTATTTCTTCCCTTGACTGTAGAATGTCGATGTACATTTTAAAAAGCCAATATATCCTTCCCTATATTATTTTATAAAGTATAAACTCACCTAAATTCTCACTCATCTATAAAAATGATTTAACAACATACTTTGTACATGTCAAATAACATATTATTTATATTTGTTAGTTTCATTTTGTATCTGTTGTGTTCTGAAAGGATCTTAAGGATTTTTTATCATTGGAAGCAGCTGTTAATTAGTCCCAAACGTTGATATATGGATGACATAGCTAGTATTTTCTACTAAAGTTAGGTTTTCTGGTGCTCTCATTACACTTGAAAAAAAACACCTTAGCATTAACCTTTATCAACAAATATAAAGAAGAAAGAAACAAATTAATAACTTTTTTTTTAAAAAAAGCAAACAAACATGTAAACATAATATAATTCAGGATGCAAAGTTGGCGTAGGGACCATCCTTGTGCCCCTATACTAAAAACTAGCTTTGTTGAATCTCTTTGACGACATTTCAAAATTGCTTGCTTTGAAAGAAAAATGTGTTTCAATTCAGAACGAACAATGTAGTTAATCCGATTTGTTACACTTTCTAACAGAGCAACTGCAAGGTAAATGGGATTAAACTGCCTGAGAATTCCAGGAGAAATCATAGAGTTTTCAGACATAGATATCACAAGACCTTTTAGGTTGTGACAGAGTGTCTGGTCCTCTGATCATTTTTCTATCCTTCTTCAATGTTTATTCCTAATGCAGTATCATTAAAATAGAAGAAAGATCTGATGAGCTGGAGGCATATTATGAGAACTATCCTACTCTCCATCCTGGAAGCCTTACACTTCATCATTAGCTCAGAAGTGCCATAGAATCATAGAGTTGAAAAATATTTCGAAAACACCAAAAGGGCCATCCAATCCAACCCCCTGTCATGCAGGAATACACAATCAAAGCACTGCCAACAGATAACTATCTAGCTTCTTTTTAGAAATGTCCAAAGAAGGAGATTCTACCACACTCCAAAGCAGCTGCCAAACAGCTACTACTACTACTACTACTACTACAGAAAAGTCTTCTTAATATTTAGGTGGAATGTCTTTTCCTATAGTTTGAATTCATTCCTCTGTGTCCTAGTCTATGAAGCAATGGAAAGTGAATGTGCTTCATCTTCAATATGACTTTCCTTCAAATATTTACATGTGACTATCATGTCTGATCTCAGCCTTCTCTTCTGGCTAAATATAGCCAACTCCAACTCCTTAAGCCACTCATCTCAGGACATGATTTCAAGAACTTTCACAATTTTGCTCATGCTCCTCTGGAATGAATAAATCAATAACTTTATTTATATTCCACCTTATCTCCCCAAGGGGACTCAGGGCGGATTCCAACAACAGAAAGTGAACATTCAGTGCCTATACAATAGGAACTACGAATACGTTGACAGACAACCCAAAACCCAAAATAAACTGGCTAACACCTCTGCTTTGCTCTCAAAAAATTAGACTGACATTTGACTTCTATCATGCACATCCCCATCCCAGCAAGATTGCTTTCTATATTTATTTCTTCTTACATGGCCACCAACATGCCATAGCCAATAACAACAATACCCACGAGGGGTTCAATATAATTAATCACCAAATCAAATGTATGGACTCCTTGAGAAAACTGGACTACCAACAACAGAAAGTGAACATTCAGTGCCTGATTGTCCACCAAGAGGGGAACTACCCTCTACGTTGACCAGACAACCCAAAATGAGTACACTTTAAAGACAAAATAAACTATTGATATATGTTTTTAACTCTGCTTTGATATACATTGAACTATTGAATGCATTAACCTCACGCGGGGACATTTGTTGTTATACTATCTGAATTGCACTATCCATCTGTGATGAATAATAATCTTATACTGAGCAAGAATCTTTTTCTGATTTGGTGATTTATTGTATTGTTGTTATTGGCTTTGTTAGCCCCTGAGCTCTGGCCACCAACATGCCATAGGCATAGCCACTTACATCCTCTGGCAAGAAGATAATTGCACCAGCTCTCTCACCATCCATTTTCCATAGCCTTAAAAATGAAACGGAACTCTGGGTATTCTTCTCAAAAGCCCATGCAAAGTATATGTTGGCCCTGCTGTCTATTTCCTGAGCTCCTGTTTTCATGTGCTTTCAAATTCACTTTGACTTGTTGTGACCCTATAAGTGGGAATTTGAACCTAGGACTCAAAGAATGCCTATCCAACACTCAAACCACTACATCACATCGACTAATTCACTGTGACCCCCATATCAATTGATAAATTATAAACTGATAGATCCCTAATTCTTCTATTTTTGGTAAATGTATTTTGTGCCAACTGCAAATGGTGGATCTTGGAATTCTAGAGAAGAAGGGGGGATGATATGAAAGCCCTGAAGGAAGTCTGCCCTTCTGATTTATTTTCACTTCTTTTTCTTGTGTGGATATGATTCCTGGCTGTTTCTGCACTTCTGCCTCATGCCACACAGAAAGCTAACTGCACAGCTTGCCTTGTTTGCTTCCCTGTTGTCTTCCAGGAAGCTTTCTTTATGACAGAACTCAGTGACAGCATGGAGCAGACACATTTTTTCAGCCTGCTGTACAATTATGAAGAACACACTGGATGCCTTCATAAACCTGCATGCCATGTCTCTTCTCTGAACAATGGCCTGCTTCAATAACATGATTCACTAATTTCTTCCTAGAGTGCCCTTACACATTAATGCTATAGCTTGTATTATCATGGAATATATTAATTGTTTTATTATATACTCTGTTTATTATTATAACTTGTGAAACTTCATGATTGTTAATAAAAATACAAATTAAAGTTCAAAAGTTTTTCTTTTTATAATTTGGGCTGCTTTCATGACACAAATATAATTGATGAATCTATCCATCTGCCAGGGGTGCTTTGTGCCTTTTTGTTAATTGGACTAGATTTCTATCTGGGATCTCCCAAATAGTAAGGCAGGCTTGATGGCCACCTGTTGGGGGGGGCTTTGACCATTCTGTTCTTTCTAAAGGTGGGTTGGACTAGATGCCCTTTTGATGTCTCTCCCAAACAGCAAGGTAAGCTGGATGGCCATTTGTTGGGAGGGATTTGACCACTCCATAATAAACAGCAGTATAAAACAATTTCTGAAATATTATGTACAAATTAAAGTAATACAAATACCTTCTGAAAAGGGAGAGGAGACCTTCCCCTGAGTTCAGCTATGCCCTTATAGTACAATATCAACCAATTTTAATATTTTAATAAGAAAACAGAAAGAAAGTAAGAACTTCATATCACAAATGCTGCTCCACTAAAGACTTCCCATTGTTGCTCCATGAAAGGCCACCCAGAAGGCTGACATGAAATGAAAAGGGACAGACAACATTACACCTGCTTTTTGGCTGCAGCAAGAGTTGGGGAGCATTGCAGGACAATTTCTGAAATATGAGAAACACCCTACAATTTACAAAAACCACATAAAGGGAAAAAAATAGAAATGCTTATGAAATCACTACATGTCACATTAAGGTTCATGAAGACGGAAAAGTATCAAATATAATTAGTTATTTTTCATTGCCTTTTGTTTTTATAATTCATAAAAGATTTCAACATGAGGTCAAATATCCTTTGAATTATTTTCTTCTAAATACGTACTCATAAAATTTAGGCAATATATGCAGAGTAACATGCTTTCACATGGTTTCAGCTCATATGGGTCGAATATAGCCATATTCCTACCTTTCTCTGCAAACAGACATGATATTATCAGCCAGCCTGCTTGCAGAACATTGAAAGGAGTTCACAGCTGGATAAAGGCGTGAATAATTCAATAAAGGAAACACATTGCATCTGTTGGTTGTGTGAAGAGGGAAAAAAGGAAATATTGTGAAAGGGACAGCTTTCAAAACTTGCCAACAAATAAAATGAAGGACTTTGTCACACCACAAGACCGAAAGCAGTTTTAATTTTTAAAACACTGCTCTGAAGCACAGAACAATCAAATTATTTGATTGCTTGTCTAACATGAAAGCAGCATTATCAACAGACATCCTGCAGCTGCAAGATAAGATTGCAGGAAAGCAATACTGCAAAACTAGTGCCATGCAACTGACTGATTTAGTGATTTAACATTTCAGAGTGAATAAAAGAAAACATGTGAGTATATATATGCATGCAAGTGCACGCACACGCACACACACAAAGACAAGATGTATTTACAATGTAGGAAATATGTATATGTATATTTTGTTAGTAAAAGCCCACTTTTCGAAACAAAGTGACTGTATAAAGCATTTGGGATTGCTTTTAAATCAAACTGCATATAGTTGGTCCAAATGTAAGTGACTCTTAATACATTCTAGTGTGATTGGAATTGTCAATGGCGACCAGCAAGCTACTTGTTCTTTTAGATTGTACATATAAATGGCATTGTGACCAAAATAATTAACATAGAGTATAGCTATAACCAGCATGTCTATACTTGGTAGTTGCTAGTTTGCACGCCTTTCTAACAGTTTAAGCAAGCATTGTTCACCATAGCTACAACCTTTCTCTTCCTCTATTGCACAAAGTTGGCAAACTGACATTGAAATAGGACCATTACCTTTGGTGACAGTTCCTATCTTATAATATCACCAGACTGCACCATAGTCCCATGAGATGAGTTTGATTGAATTTTTCACTGCAATGCCAACACTGAAGTGATATCAGGGGCTCGGTTTCTCCTCCCCCAATTTCTCTATCACTTCATACTAATCACTGATTAAAGTGTGGGGTTTTGCTTAAACCTTGACAGTACTGCAAAGCTGCTCTTATAAAAATCATTTTAAAGCATTCAGGAACACTGGAACTACAGTAGGGTGGAGTTACAGTTCACTTCACTTCACTTTATTTCTTGATTAGTCGCTCACCACCAGGTGCTCCGAGCGACTTACAGTTTAAAATAGCATTTCACAATATAAAACATTAAAACATAGAACGTTAAAACAGCAGTAACTATTTGATAATTTGTCTGATTACTTAAATGCACTCCCAAAAAGGCAGGTCTTAAGCACTTTTGCAAAAGGTCGCAACTCCGACATTTCTCTAACATACAGCGGCAAAGAGTTCCATAGAGTTGGAGCACAGGTCAAAAAGGCTCTATGTCTTGTAACTTCCAGGCATACCTCCCTAGGGCCCGGTATATAGAAGATTTTCCTGAGTGGAACGAGGTAGCCACTGATGGAAAAACGGAATGAGGCGGTCCCCAAGATACAAAGGTCCTTGGCCATTTTGAGCTCTAAATGCCAGGATCAGAATCTTGTAAGAGATCCGCTGTTCTATTGGTAACCAATGCAGCTGTTTCAGGATCGGTGTACTATGGGACCTCATAGATGAACCTGATAGAAGCCTGGCCGCTGCATTTTGGACCATCTGGATCTTCTAAGTCAGTGTTTCCCAACTGGTGTGCCATGGCACACTAGTGTGCCGTGAGCCATCATCAGGTGTGCTGTGGGTTCCAATACCCTTTCTTCCCCCTCCTGCCAAACTCCTGCTGCTGCTGCTGCTTGCGGGAGGAGGAAGAGGAAGCGGAAGGGCTGGGCGGCAGCGGCGAAGAAGACGAAGGGGCCGGGGCGTCGCCTCCTTCAGCCATTTCCCCTCCATGCGCACCAGCCAGCCTCCAATCGAGGGAGGGAGGAGGGAAGGGTGATGTCACTCGGGCCCCGCCCCCTTCCCAGCGGTCACCAGGAGGAAAGGCTGGCAGAGAGGCTGAGGTGAGCGGAGGGAGAGTCAGAAAGGAGTACGGTGTCCCCCTCCTCATGAGGAAGAGACCCGCCCATCATTATTTGAGTCCACAGTGCTCTCTGGATGTAGGTGAACTACAACTCCCAAACGTCAAGGTCTATTTCCCCCAAACTCCATGTGTGTTCATAGTTTGGCATATTGAGTATTCATGCCAAGTGTGGTCCAGGTCCATCATTATTTGAGTCCACAGTCCTCTCTGGGTGTAGGTGAATGACAACTTCCAAACTCAAGGTCAATTCCCAAGCAAACCCTTTCAGTACTTTCTGTTGGTAATGAGAGTTCAATATGCCAAGTTTGGTTCCATTCCATTGTTGCAAGAGTTCAGGATTCTCTTTGATTGTGTGTTAACTATAAATCCCAGAAACTGTAACTTCCAAATGTCAAGGTCTATTTTCCCCAAACTCCATCTGTGTTCACATTTGGGCATACTGAGTATTTGTGCCAAGTTCGGTCCAGATCCATCATTGTTTGAGTCCACAGTGCTCTCTGGATGTAGCTGAGTAAAAATGCAAGCAGTTTATTGAAGATAATAAAAAATAGCAGTTAAAACACTCCATAGAAATAGGTAAATCCAAGAAGGTAGAAAGATAAGCAGGAACAAATAATCCAGGAAATAAATTCATCTGAGTCCATGAAAAACTAACGCAGGAAATTCTAAGGTAAAACTCCTAACTTGGATCATGGAATCAAACAAAGCCTAACTTGAATCTATCCAAGACAAGGCTACAAGGTTCAGGACAAACGTCTTACTTCAGTTCCAATGTTGCTTTGCCTGGCTACAGATTCTGTACTTGGCACTTTTATCCCCTAATCTAATCTATATCCCAAGTGGCCAGAAAAGGATTTCTTTTCAACCTTGACTCAGTTATTAGTTTCTCTCTTAGTCTGGCAGAACACCTGAGAGATTGGTGTGTTTGTCTGTTCTATCTGAAAACATGCCTTCTATCTTCTGGCTCATTAATTTCTGTAGCTTGGCCAGGTGCCAAGCTTTTCTCAGTCTTAAAGTCCTGGGAATTCTTTGGTAACAATTCAGGCCATCATCCCCCAACTCTTCAGGAACATTCTCATCAGCAAAGACACTTTGAACAGGAATCCCATTGTCATTCTCTGCATCTAAAACATTCTTATCATTAGAAATAGCATTATTATTCCCAACATCCAGAGTACCCTGATCATTAGCCACAATCACAGGCTGAACGCCAACACCTACGAAACGTGGACTGTCTACAGATGTCATACACAACTCCTGGGATGATTCCATCAGTGCTGCCTCCAAAAAATCCTGCAAATCTCTTGGGAGGACAGGCAGACAAAATGTGCTGAAAGAAGCAAAACCCACCAGCATTGAAGCATGCTCCTCCACCATCAACTTTGCTGGAGTGGCCACATTGTCTGAATGGCTGATCACCATCTCTCAAAGCAGCTAGTCTACTCCAAACTCAAGAACTGGAAATGAAATGTTAGTGGGCAGGATTTAAAGATTTAAAGAGATTTAAAGATGGGCTTAAAGTCAACCTCAAAAACTGTGGCATAGACGCAGAGAACTGGGAAGACCTGGCCCTAGAGCACTCTAGCTGGAGGTCAGCTGTGACCAGCAGTGCTGTGGAATTTGAAGAGGCATGAACGGAGGATAAAAGAGAGAAACATACCTAGAGGAAGGCACATCAAGCCAACCCTGACTGGGACTGCCTTTCATTTGGAAACTGAAGTCCTCACTGCGAGAGAAGATATGGATGTCACGATGCACGGACTTGACCGGCCCCTTAATCACACACACAGAGACGGACTGAAGGCTAACTACTTTATTGAATATAAAAACAATCCAAAAGGTATATTGTCCATAAGAATAGCAAAGTAATCCAAAAGGCTTGAAGCAATCAATGTCCAAGGCAATCCAAAGGCTTAAGCAGGGCTCCGCGCAGCAATGCGGATTCAGGAACAAGGCAAGGTAAATGCAAGGCAAGACTTGGTGGCCACTAGCCAACTTAGCTCCGTGGACCCACTTCGCTACACGTCTGCTCAGAAGAACGTGGCAGCACTGGGGATTCGTTCCCCGGATCCTGGCTTAATCTTTCGGCCGAGGTCCCCGCTCTAGGCCTTGTCGTCTCCAATATTTGCTGACGGACCTCGGCCTGTCAGGCTGCGGTGCCATCCCCTTCTCCTCTACTTCTCCTATCAAAGGTTCGGCCTTGTCTCTCAGCAGCTGGGTCCCTATCTCCAACCTAGAATCTACCGCTTTCTTCCATGTTTTCACTCAGAAGCTCCTGTGAACCTCTCCCACCCGGATGCTCATAACTTTCACTATCACTGCTTTCCATTTGCACCTGGTTATCATCTATGTCTGCATAGGGGTCAAGCCAACTTTCATCCCAAGCCAAGCTTTCAGTACAGTGATGTTTAACCCTTCCAAATCCTCTTCAGAATCTATCTCTGCTGGTGCAAACTAATGGCACCCCCGGTGCTGTTCCCTGGTCCCCAGGCACAAACGAGAACTGCTGTGCTACAATGGATCAAGAATAGGGCTCCACAGCCAATCATCCTTGAGCTACGAGGGATCGCCTAAGTAATGGCAAGCAGTCAATTAGAGTATATCCTACGCAGAGCTGGAATCCGGAACCAAAAAATGTGGAGTGCTCATCAGAACAGGACTAGTGCCAATGTACTTAAGAAAACCCAGAAATACATTTGACCAGAAGATAAGCAAGCCTCACACCCCACCCTCTGGCAGAGAGGAAACCACCACTTTTGCTTCTCTTCCTCCAATTTCTGTGCCATGCCATGTTCCAGAGCTGATACCAAATGTACACAGAGATGCACATCTTTTGAGTTTTTCTCCTAATGGACTGCTTTTAGTTTTATCTAATTTAATGAACATTAGCAGAGCAGTTTCTACTGAGGAATTTCAAAATCAGTTGAGGTCAATAGAACTTACAACCAAGATCTCTGTGCTTGGATTGTAAACCACATTAGGTGTTTTGGAAAAAAAGAACCTACAGACCTGGAGAAAAGGGGACATTTACCATCTAATGATGGGAATTAGTTTATGGGAGAGTAACACACATTGTTTTACATTCTGCTGCACAAGTCATTGGATATCAAATATATACCACATATAATTTTCTCAGAGTGTACCAAAGTGGCACTTGACATAATTTGCAAGAAACAGGGAACTTTTCTTATAGAATGTAGTAATCTGTGGTGCAAAGCAGAGGCACAGGTGCATGAGTTTTCATCTCACAACCAGCAGCGGCTTCAATTCTTTTTTCTCTCTTTAAAGCAATAGACCAAGAAATCAAGGTTTGATGAATCAAGCATGGAATTGGCAAAGCAGAATAAAAAAAATACACAGGCAAATTGGTTCCTGTGAAACCACACATTCAGTTTCAAACTCTAACTTGCAAAATTCATAGCAGTCCTAGGAACTGACATCTTTTTTTGTTTGTGTGCTTCTTTTTGGGGGTAACCTGCTAAGTTCCATGCTTTAGTGACAGGACATCACATTAGTTTTCAGCCCCTAGGGAGGCAAATAAATTGCTAGCAGTGCATATGGGGCTATGAATGAAATTACTTCTGAAGAGACAGTCACATTTGCATGCATGAGATTTGTAAAGACAACAAAATAAAAGAACTGGTCAGGGCATGAATAACAATGGCTTCAGGCAAACATTTTCAGGGAGCACAGAGCCCTTAACTGTATATCTTGACAAAAAATGGCATTAATAAAGAGTCAGACAGAGACATGAAAAGAGGGGGGTTTTAAAAATAAAAAAACCACACAAACTAGTGTTAAGACCATTCTAAAATGCAAAAAAGGTTTAATATTTCATCACATTAAAAAGTATACTCATCAGCTAATACTTGTTTACCCAAACACCCAGTTTAATCATTTTGAGGGACAAAGATATTATGCCTTTCAACCTAACAGTTTCTGCTAATGAGAAAATGTACCATAACATAAGCAAAGCCATAAAGCAATGCAGAATGAATGATCTTCCACTGAAGTACCAGCAGGTCAATTAATTCCCCCACCAGATACTTGAAAATGTGAAATTCAAAACAGAGTTGCCACACACCAAATAGTAATTGCTCAGCGACTTGCAAAGAAATAAAGTCACTTCTGTGTTAGAACTACACTTTCACTCTTTCCCAGAGGGATATGTCCTGGTGAGTTACTTTTCATGGGCAGTTTTTCTACTCTCACCACTGAAGCAGCTGTGGGTTTTAAAGACCAATTTCCCAAGGGTTTTTCCTCATTGCTTTCTACATCAAGCTTTATGAAGCTTAGATTCAGCTGATCTTTGTCGGTTGAATTCCATCCAGCAAGAGACGAGATAAAGCTGCATGTAATCATTTTGAGGTATGGCCTGGCAAAAGAGAGTATACATATTAATTTTATCTTATGGAAAAGAATATGTGCAGGATCAGGGCTGAAAGCACATTCAGTATATGGATATGTGCAAGAAAAAGCCAAGCTAATCATTGCACTCAATGGGCAAATCAACAACATCGTGACTATAAGCAATGACTTGAAAGACCATATTTTCAGGAAAGAAGAAAGCGGACAAAGGCTGGATCTACACTGTGATATAGTCCATCACAAAATACAGATTAACTGCATTTAACTGGATTATACAAGTCTACATTGCTATATAATCCAGTTCAATATAGTTAATCTGAATTCTGAAACTGCATTATATGGTAGTGTAAATCCAGTCAAAGTATGCCAGAAGTCCCAGAAAAACATCATGGAAAAGTGGAATATTCCTGCCTATTACATATTTATAGGGAAAAGAAATCAATCATATAAACAGTTAGACTAGGCGGTTATGGCCATATATGTCCAAGGAAATACTATAATATAGATTGGCTTATACAAGTCATCATATGTCTGTGATTCGGTGTCTTGTCCATCCCAGCGGCTTAGGCAGTGGTGGAATCATTTTAATGACACTGAACTCGGTACAGCAATTGTGAAGAAAGGAAATACTCATTTTGGTTAGGCAACTCCACATTTAAATCCAAGAAACAGGAAGGAAATTGGAATACCAGGGCTTGCCCAAGACATCTTGCTGCTTAAGATGAAGGACAACTTGATGCCTTCTTTGAATTCTGTGTACAAAAATTGAATGGACTGGCAAAGGAATTATTACTTCACAGCAGATTACTTCATAGAAGGGTAGGAAATGCATTCTTGTTTCTAAAGCACTGTTCAAGTTGCTGAATGTATGTATTTTGACAGTATTTGTCAGGGGTCTCGTCAGGTACATAAACTGCAAAACAGGGGAGTGCCTGAATACACAAACAACAGCACAGGACCTAAGGTCCCTGTTATATCAATCAATTAAAGTAACAATAAAGCCCCCAATGGGGTTACCGTGATGGGAATATGTGTCATATAGAGTCCATTCAGAAGTCCGTAAATCAAAAGTCTTTTTTATGTTCCAAGTACCAAAATATATAAACAATCTGTGACAGATGTGAATTTAAAGTCGCAGGCACTTCAATAAACTGTTGCAAATCAATAGTCAATAATCCATACACGACATAAACAGTTCTTTCAGGAAACAAATGCATCCAATCCCACGGTCCCGGAAATCCAATATAACGAAAGTTCGATGTGTAGGGTACCGGGGGTGGCTCGTTGAATGACGTTCTCCGGATAGCCTCTATCTCTCAGTTTGGCAGTAAACAAATTCGCTTCGTGTTCATACGTTGTTTTGGTCGAAGAATTGTGTTTCAGTCTAAGTAGCTAAGAGAATGGGAGGTTCCTCTTTAACGGGTGGCTATGGTAGCTACTAAAGGGTAGCAATGCGTTTCTGTCTGTAGGCTTGTGATAGCACTTCACTTTCAATTGTTTATCTTCTACAAACACAGTCACATCCAGAAAATTAATACTAGTTGTGCTGAACTCCGGTCAATATGGTCAAAACGAGAGATGGGATTCCTCAATTAATGGTCCTCGTCGGCTGTGTATATCCTGTTTAATTGTCTTCGCCACCCCGGTACCCTACACATCGAACTTTCGTTATATTGGATTTCTGGGACCGTGGGATTGGACACATTTGTTTCCTGAAATAACTGTTTATGTCGTGTATGGATTATTGACTATTGATTTGCAACCGTTTATTGAAGTGCCTGGGCCTTTACATTCACATCCCCAGATTGTTTATATATTTTGGCACTTGGAAATAAAAAAAGACTTTTGATTTACGGACTTCTGAATGGATTCTATATATATTCCCAGGTAACCCCATTGGGGGCTTTATTGTTACTTTAATTGATTGATATAACAGGGACCTTAGGTCCTGTGCTGTTGTTTGTGTCTCATCAGGTACAGACAGACTAAGACTTGGAGCAGCTCAACCTCTCTACTGAGATGGAAACCACCAGTAGTCACTGTTTTGGAGATACAAACAAATTTGCTCAGCTCTGTCCTTTAGCTTCTGATGGTTGTCTTCTGCTCTTCTGCACCTACCTCCCAAAACAACTTTCTTGCCCTGTCTATTGCTTGAAGGGGGCTTGGGATCTGAGCAGATGGCAAGACTCAGATTTTGAATCAGAGTGCAAGGAAACCCCTAAAATTAAGTTAGCTAAAGATAAGACATTTGTTATGCACCCTAAAGGTAGTGAATGGAGTAGTTTGGAAGGTAAAGTTTGGACGTTCATAATCAAAAGAGAGAGAGAAGAAACAAGGGATACATCAAAACTTTGTAACAGAGAAAACTAAAATTACCAATCCCAGGATTATATAGCATGGAACCATGGAAGTTAAAGTTCTGTCAAACTGCATTAATTGTACAGTGTAGAAGCAACCAAAAAGAGAAAGTAGTGGCAGAGAAAAGTTGGAGAAAACCCTTTTTATAGGTGGATGTAAAAAAAATCATCCTTATTATCATTGTCATCATAAGAGGTAAACAAAATCTATTATAACCAGTGAAGCAAATTATTTTATTTTTATTTATTTTTATTTATTGGAGCTTCTTCGCCGCCGACTCCCGAGGGCTCGCGGCGGCTCACAGAGCCGATGGCACAACGCCAAAGGGTTAAAACATAAGACAATAAAAACACAGTTAAAAACAGTACAGTACAATATAAACCAGTTAAACAGCAGCAAATATCGCAGCCCAGGCGATGTAGACATGACCTACTCCCCGAAGGCCTGCCTAAACAAATGAGTTTTGCAGGCCTGTCTAAATGGAAGTAGGTCTTTCAGGGCTCTGGCCGGCTGGGAGGCGTTCCAGAGCGTGGGAGCTATAACAGAGAACGCCCTCCGGCGGGTCGATGTTAAATGTGCCAACTTCACAGATGGTACTACCAAGAGGTTGGCCTCTTCGGACCGAAGTGATCTTGCTGGGCAATATGGGATGAGACGGTCCCTCAGATACGCTGGCCCCAGGCCGTGTATGGCCTTGAAGGTAAGAACCAACACTTTGAAGGCGACCCGGTGCTCGATAGGCAGCCAGTGCAGATCCTGCAAAATTGGTGTTATGCGGCAACCTGCTGGAACCCCAGACAGGAGCCAGGCGGCAGTGTTCTGCACCAGCTTGAGCTTCCGGATCGACGACATAGGCAGGCCAGCGTGAGCGCGTTACAGTAATCTAGCCTTAAGATGACCGTGGCTTGGATCACCGTGGCTGAGTCGCTCCGGGAGGTAGGGGCCAGCCTCCTTGCCTGGCGGAGATGGAAGAAAGCAGCCTTGCTGGCCATGGAGACCTGGGCCTCCATGGTCAGCTGGGAGCCCAGTTGGACACCCAGGCTCTTCACGGACGGCGCTGGATGCAGTGCCGCACCGTCCAGGGTCGGAAGCCGGGCACCCACCTCGCCCGAGCCGCCCAGCCACAAGATCTCCGTCTTCGCCGATTCACCATCAACCTACTGGCTCGCAGCCATCCAGTAACGGCCGAGGCAATGTTGGAAATTATCGGGGACGGATCCAGACCTGCCCTCCATCCTCAGAATGAGCTGGGTGTCATCAGCGTACTGATGGCAGACCAGCCCATAACTCCGCACCAGCTGTGCAAGCGGCTGCATGTAGATGTTAAATAACAGAGGGGAGAGAATGGCCCCCTGAGGGACTCCACACACTAATGGGGAGCCCTCGGAGACCACCCCGCCCCTCCTCACACGCTGAGACCGCTGGTGGAGGAAGGAGGTCAGCCACTTAAGGACAGTCCCCCTCACTCCAGCCATGGCCAGGCGGTGGATCAAAAGATTGTGGTCGACCGTGTCAAACGCTGCCGTGAGGTCCAATAACACGAGCAGCGCAGACCCGCCTTGGTCGAGCTGGCAGCGGAGTTGATCTGTGATGGAGACCAGGACCGTCTCCGTCCCGTGCCCCGAACGGAAGCCGGACTGGAAGGGTCTAGCCATGTTGCATCATCTAAGAAGGACTGCAGCTGCTCCATTACTGCCCTCTCAACTACCTTGCCCAGGTACTTACGGGAGCTTCAGGACGCCATCGGTGAGCTCACCTCCTCCCTTCTCGCCCTTCGCCAGCTTAATATGGAAAACTTAATCATATTGCCATATATCAAACAGCCGGTGTTTGGCATTTGTATTTCTTCTCTTGTTCTTCATTTTTTTGGTAAAATGAGATGGCCCAGAAGTTAGTAATAATCTCTAATTGTTTATTGTGAACATACAGACATTTGCTGTATGATTGCCTTGTATTAACAAATTTTGGAGTTATAAAACTATGGTCTGAAAATTACCCAGTGAGTATTTTCTTAAATTAATGTGAAGTGCTTTATTCAGGAGAAGTGGAAATTCTTCAAGTGGACATGAATCTGCTTTTAGGAGTTTATTCTCAGTCTCTGAGAAATGCAGTTTTGCCACATATTTCACATTCCATTCATGCTATCATTCCACGTAATTATACTTAGCAGCAATTCCCTTTGAAGTCTTATTTTGTTTGAACTGAAGAGATTTAAGCATATACTTATCTAACTCGTTCAAATCAATGAAAAGTGCAGACTGATCCTGAACAAGTGAACCGAGGAGTACGTTCCACTAAGTTCAATTAAATTTACTTCTTAGCAAGGGTGTCTAGAACTGTGGACTAAAGAAAGATTCATTTTGGTGCAATCATGAAATAGGTATTTTGCACTCACTGTTACATATTTCAAAGTCTTGTGCTTATGTGCATTAGACATGGTGAGTTTGCTAAATCCTGGACTCCATGGTGGCCTATTTTATCCACATGTCAGTGCAATATTGAGTCCATCATGGATTTTTATTTGCACTTTGAAGGTACTATTTCAGATAATTAATCTATTTGGAGAGAGGGTCCAGCACCTTGGATAGTTCCTTTAGAGTGTGGGCTAAACCAGGCCTGGAGAAACATAAGCCCTCCTAAAAATGCCAGCTAGCTTACCAGCTGCTAGGTATTGTGGGAGTTGAAGCAAAAACAAACCAGGAGGGTTAAAGTTTGCCCATGCCTGGGCTAAACTTTAGGAACAATTTACCATTCTACGGATATGGAAGCTACCGGGAGATTTACACTGGATTGTACATAACTATGGCTTTGTATTAATCATCATCATCATCTTTATTAATACTCCGCCACCATCTCCTGCAAAGGGGACTCAGGGCGGCTTACATGAGGCCAAACCCAACAATACAGCAAAATAAAATACAAATTAACAAAAATAATATTACAGTGGTACACTGCTCCTGTCCATTAAGCCAATGCCACCGCCTCCTCTATCCTTTCCTCCATAAATCCTTAGCTTGGCTAGGGAATTCTGTGATTTGTAGTCCAAAGAAGAGCTACCCTGTTTCTGAGGATCCGGTAAGTCAGACATCCTCAAACTGCAAGTTTCTGCACAGTGGGACAAATAAGGTTCTCTATCCCCTCCACATAAGTTCTGCACAGCAAACTCCACACTGTTCTAAAAGCTTCTCCAACACAACAGAGAAGAAGAAGCTTACAAGGTTGGAATACATACATAGATATTTGTTGATGTGATTTCTGAGGTTTAAAAAATGTTTTCTCCTAAAACAGGAGTGGGCAACACACTATTCATTGGCTGTTAAGTTTCCAACTCTTCCAGGCTAACCTGTTTCTTTGAAATTCAGCGACATGATGCACTACCAATAGGAATGGTCTTTTCAGAAAAGGAGAATATCATTGTTTAAAAGGCCTCCTGCTGTTGTCCCCCAAAATCCATTTCTTGTTTCAAAGCACTGTTCTAGATTACTTTCAAAATTTGCTGCAAGTTGATTATGTGGCCCCCAATAACATGTGGACCTGGTTTCTAGACCGGCTGATCTTGTCTATTCATGTGTTACAGAAAACACAATGGTTGGATAGAACCCACCACTCTCCCATGGGAAGCACATAATCTGGGATCAGATAGTAGGATATAGGGACCGTGTGGAAGGAGCCATAAACCACTTCTAATATTTTATCTATAAGCACATTCCCATTAAACTGTTCCATTAAATCATAGGATAGCCTTGATCTACTGTACTGTAAACATCAATTAATCCAGGAACACAGGGGGATTTAGAATCCCTGCATTACCAATATGTAATGCCTCTTTAAAATGGAATAAAGAAAGCTCAAAACATTTGGTGACAGTGGAATTAAAAAAAACCCTTTCTCTATGAGTTACAACAGCAAGATTTACAAGCATAGATTGAAAAAAACCATGTGGGGTGATATTCATGCCAGAACTGTTAAACTAACATTGGTTTTTGTATATAATATACACTGATAATTACTATATTATTACTCCATAGTATCTTTCTATGCATAATTACAGTGCTCCAATTATTCTCGCTCAGTAAAATTAATGGTGTGACTAGTCTGTTTCACATCAGCAGGTTGAGGACACTTATTAAGAAGTATTAGCCTTGTAACCTCCTGTGGAAATGTCACAAAATGTGCACACTACATGAAAATAATTCAAACCACCAATAGGACAGATTGGCAAAATTTATACTCTCGGTGGCAAAGGGGCAGTCTTCAGTACCTGATTAACTGGGTCAAGTATGGTCTGGAGAAGTGTTACTGGAATATTATCACTGACGTGTACACACTGGAGTTGGTAGCATAATTTCATTGGGACTACCCAGACAAACCAGGTCCTCCTTGGGAAGGAGGGGAGAACCATGGGAGGGGGAGTGGTGTCATGGACAGCTTGGAAAATATGAATGAGGAGATGTTGATGGAAGGCTCAGTAGTTGAGCTGGAGCCCAGCAGCAGTGCACAGTAGTTCCCTCAGCCAAGCTTTGAAGTAGCAGCTATGGAAGGAGCTTTTACTTCTCAGACTGCAGAACAAGTGCTAGTAGTTTCCCCTGAGGACGCTGAGGCAGAATTAACTGTTCCAGCTTTTGTGGAACTACAAAGAGAGATGTTTCACCTGTGCAGGTCCTTGAGGCTAGTTGAGAAGTGAGCAATTACCCTTGGACCTTGGCTTACAGATTCTGAATTCAATCTTGTACTCTGGACTCCATGGTATTCAGCTTATGACAGTGTAATGGCCATTTGAATTCCCTGTGTTATCCTTTTTAATGTTTGCTTCTTTGTTTTTTAGTTGTTTTATGTGTAATGGGGTTAATGTTATTGTTATTAATTTCATCTTTTTATATTTGGCTGTATTTGTATTGTGTTGCACTACTGAATGCGTCATGTGAGCTGCCATGAGTCCCTCTGGGGAGATGGTGGCAGGATACAAATAAATTATTATTATTATTATTATTATTATTAAAGGCTTGACCTTGAATGGTTGAGTAACACTCTGGTGGTATTTTGGGGGGCAACAGTTCTGACACTCTGGACAATTTTCCTGGAAAATGTGTGAATATCCTGAGGCTCCTCCATGATGGAAATGGTCAGACAGCAACGGCTCCCAAAGTGACCCATTTAAGTTGGGATCAGGTGTCAAACAGAGATGCATTATTGTCTCATCCTTATTTTTCATCTTCATAGCTATGATTCTACACCTTGTTGGTGGGAAGCTTCCCAGAAGTGTAAAAATCACATATTGGAAAGATGGAAAGCTATTTAACCTCAGCAAGCTGAAAGCCAAAATCAAGGTAACAACAATGTCTGTTATTGAACTCCAATATGCTGATGCAATATAGTCTGTGCTCATTCAAAGGAAGACCTACAAGCCACTTTAAACAACTTTTCTGAAGGATGTGACAAATTTGGCCTCTCACTGAACACTGAGAAAACCACAGTGCTCTACCAGCAGGCACCAAGCAATCCCTCTGCAATGCCAGAAATAAAGCTTGATGGTATAACACTAGCAAATATTGACAATTTCCTCTACCTATGCAGCCACCTCTCCACAAAAGTTGACATTGACGCAAAATACAACACAGTCTGAGCTTTGCAAGTGCAGCATTTTTTGGAGTGAAGCAAAGACTGTTCAAGCATTGGGACATTTGTAGAGAATGTTATTGTCCTTTCAACACTGTTATATGCCTGTGAAATGTGGACCATCTACAAATATCACCCTCAGCTTCTGGACCAATTCCATCATCGTTACTTCAGAAAAATCCTGCAGATCTCTTGGGAAAACAGGCAGACAAATGTCAGCATTCTGGAAGAAGGAACAACCATCAGCACTGAAGCAATGATCCTCAGCCATCAATTTCACTGGTCTAGCCACATTGTCCGAATAATTACTAATCACCTTCTCCCAAAGCACTTGCTTTGCTCTCAACTCAAGAATGGAAAAAGAGATTTCAAGATGGGCTTAAAAACTGTGGCATAGACACTGATATCTGGGAAGTCCTGACCCTAGAGTGTTCGAACTGGAGGTCAGCTGTTACCAACTGAGCTGTGGATTTGAAGAACCACAAATGGAAAGCAAAAGGGAGAAACATATCACTAGAAAGGTGTATCCCTTGCTGAGACCATATTTGATCTGGAAATCTATGCCCTCAATGTGAAATATCTTGAGGATCCAGAATGGGTTTTCACCATCACCTGCAAAACCACTGCCACGACTCTAACATTGGAAGACAATCATACTCGGCCACAAGTGATTGCCCATGATGATGATAATAAAAAGATAGAAAACCACTTCCCAGTGAATCCGTTCATTTTAAACATGGATATACTCATGCACATCCTCATGCACACACTCATGCACATCCATGAAAGAAGAACAAAAAGAAACAAAGAATTACCTAGATTGAAAGCATCATTGATGGGCACCTTTATTTCATGGCTTCTGCTTCTCCTTTTCTTATTTTTAAACACAACACAGATTTGAACAAAATTTCAAAGAGAGTAGGGATGGGAAACATGAGGTGGTCTAAAACTGTTGTAAATATTGAACCAGTCACATGCTAAATTATTATTATTAATTTTATTTCTACCCCGCCCTTCTCCCACAAGGGGACTCAGGGCGGCTTCACATGTGCATCATGTGAAGATGAGGCACTCTCTGTGAATTCAGGAGTGATCATAATCACTTCCATTGATCATTTTTCACCAAATCTAAAGTTCAAGGCACACACCTTTTTGAAGTTTCAATTTTGGTTGAAAATAAATTTCTTTCAATCTTTTTTTAATATCCTCTTCATGCACAATGCCTTGTTTATGTTTAAATCCAGAAGTCATATAATCTGCAAGCGCCTATTTTCTATGTGTATAGGCTCATTGGGGAAGAAAGGGAAACAGGAAGTGGCTGAGGTTGAGGACTCAGAAACTGTTGGGGGCTGGTAGAGTCCTTGGGGGTAGAAGCCTTTTTCCTCGTCTTCCTCCTTATGACTTGGAGATAAACCAATTTCTCCCCCCCCACACACACACACACACACACCCCGTGAATCTAAGTTGCAATTGATTGTAAGACATACACAATTTTTGGAGTCCCTAAATCCAGGGTGGGTAGGGAGAGTGTGTCTTCGAATTAGTGAAATAAAGTATTTAAAAACCACTTAATTTTTATAAAGTGTGGAGTTTTTAGGAGTGTGCACAGTGCTATTTTTCAAAACAGGATTTGGGAAATCCACCTGATCCAGCAACAAATGTCTGAAAATGGGGCAGGTGATGCGGCTCAAATTAACTTGACCAAAATGGAATGTGTGGTGGCCAATAACGGCTGCTTTCTGATGCACAAGGCAGCAGCCACATGTGGGCTGCAGTTTTCCCCTTTAGCCTTGCCTGAGCCAAACTGAGCAAGAAAGCAAATCATGTGGGGGTTGCCAAGCGGGTCTATATATACCAGGGCAAGCTCCTCCATTTTCCTGTGACTAGCTAGCTCTGTGTTCTATCTCAATGCCGTCACTGCTTGGGATTGCTTTTGGACTCAATGCCAATATTTTCATTTGGCAATTTTATTAAATTGTCTTAATTTAATATATTTCAGTCCTTCTTTTGGACATTCTGGGTACTGAGGCTGAATCTTCTCTTCTTGACATCGCGAAGCAATCATAGCTTACTAATACTCATACAGCCTCACCGATACATATTAAACAAAACAATTAGCCTAGCTCCTGTTTTTTAAATCAGTCAGCCAACTGTCTCTGTGAGGAGCAGTTTAAAGCAGACTACTTGCAAATAAGAAAATAAGGAGCACTGGTAAGTTCCTGGGTAAATTTGTTGTTTAGCTTCTAGTATTAGCTGCTAGTAGGTATTTTTAGCAGCAGCCAAAAGAGGTTCTTTTCCCTTCCAAATTGCATTAAGCACATTCCTTGAAAGGGTGGGGCTTACTACAGCAGCCCTCCTGCCAGGTGGGAGGAGTTAGCCTATTTCCTGTTTTTAAGCAATTAGCCTAGCTCCTGTTTTTAAATCAGTCAGCCAACTGTCTCTGTGAGGAGCAGTTTAAAGCAGACTACTTGCAAATAAGAAAATAAGGAGCACTGGTAAGTTCCTGGGTAAATTTGTTGTTTAGCTTCTAGTATTAGCTAGTAGGTACAAGTGCGATACAACATAAACCTGTAACAAGTAAAAAAAGATTAAAAAGAAAAAAATATCCAAAGACTTGTAAAAAAGTTAATCAAGACCAAAACAAACAGTAAATCTACAAAAAGGAAAAAAAGTCTAATTATCTAGAATAAAGGAGTCAAATTATAAAAACATATTAACAAGAAATGGAGATAGTCAGCCAGCAGTAGGAGGGGGGCTTACCAGTGTTTTGCATTGAGTGTCACATGTATGACTATCTGCCTGCTGGGCAGAAGTCTTGGGTGTGCATTCGCTGCAGTGAGCTCCTGGCTCTCAGGGAACGTGTTCTTTCCCTTGAAGCCAAGGTAGCAGACCTGGAGAAGCACAGAGAGGAAGTGAGGCAGGAGGAAGAGATCTCCAGGGATGAAATAGGAGCATCCCACTCCGTTCTGAGCAGCCCTCCAGCTGCTTTGGAAAATGGGGGTCTTGGGCAGGGAGGACATCAGTCTGAGGAAGAGGGACCGGCTCCCTTAGTTGGGACCCCTTCCTCGGAGGATGTGCCCATATCCTCTTGCACCGAGGATACTTCTCAACGGGTGGTAGGAGGGGGGCTTCTTGTAGTGGGCGATTCGATTGTCAGGAACATAGAAAGCTGGGTTTGTGATGGATGTGATGACCGCATGGTAAATTGCCTGCCGGGTGCAAAGGTTGCGGACATCACGAGGCATCTAGATAGGCTGGTAGATAGTGCCGGGGTGGAGCCAGCAGTCGTGGTACACGTCGGTACCAATGACATTGGGAAGGCCAAACGGATGGTCCTGGAAGCCAAATTTAGGTTGCTAGGTAGAAGATTAAGGTCCAGGACCTCAAAGGTAGCATTCTCGGAAATTCTACCGGTTCCACGCGCAGGGACAGCCAGACAAGCAGAGCTCAGGAGCTTCAATGCGTGGATGAGGCAGTGGTGTTGAAAGGAAGGGTTTAGATTTGTTAGGAACTGGGGAACATTTTCGGGAAAGCCAAACCTTTACAAAAGGGACAGGTTACACTTGAACGAAAATGGAACCAGACTGCTGGCAATTAATATTAAAAAGGCTTCAGAGCAGCTTTTAAACTGATTCCTAGGGGAAAGTCGACAGGAACTGGGCAGCTTCTGGTTCGAGAGGGTGAAACGCTTTGGCAAGTATGGAGGATGAAATTTACACACAAATGGCTGAGTCAACAGAAAAGATAGAAAGTAGTCAAGAGGTAGGACATGGTAGGCCTTCTACAAATTCTCATAAACAGCCAAAGTTGAAAGGGCATCAGAGCAATAAATATAAATGTCTGTACGCAAACGCTAGAAGCCTTCGAACAAAAATAGGGAGTTGGAATGTTTGGCAAAAGAAAAAATATTGATATTATTGGCATAACAGAAACCTGGTGGACAGAGGAAAACAATTGGGACACAAAATTCCAGGTTATAAACTGTACAGGAAAGACAGGAGAGGGAAAAATGGTGGGCGGTGTGGCCTTGTACATAAATGAAGAGCTAGAATCTCATGAATTAAATTTCAAGAAAATTCAAACTCACCTACAGAAACATTGTGGGTTAAAGTCCCAGGACAAAAAACTAATCTAGCATTAGGGATCTGCTATCGCCCCCCCAACCAAACTCCTGTCCCCATACCTCCCCCCAAAAAACCTGTGTTTTCCGGGGGGGGGGTGTCCCCATGCATGGAAGATGCTACTACCATGCTGGCACAGGGTAGTACCACCCCAAAGCCTTTAAATAAAACAAAGACTTTCCTCTCTGGCAGGCCTCCTAGCATGTAGAAATCCTGGCATGGCAACTCGGTAAGTTTTTATTTAATTTTATTTGAAGGGCTATGGGGGGATTGGGGGGGGGGTGCCCTCCTTGGTTCTCTGAGATTTTGAAAGCCTGAATACTGAGATGGGCTGTGGGAGATTGTGGAAGTAGCCCTATCAGTCAGTCCTCACAGCCCCCAGGCCCCATTAGACCAGGACCTTTTAAGAAGGACGGGTCTTATGAGGTCCCAAATTAATTCACTGTTACCTGAGGTGCCATTTGAATATTTCAGATAAGAGCCTGACAGGGACCACATTTTAAGCCCTGTCTGGAAGTGCACACAGAGAAGGAATTGTTCCTCTCTCTCTCTCTCTCTCTCTCTCTCTCTCTCTCTCTCTCTCTCTCTCTCTCTCTCAGACATACAGTACTCATATTAACTAATTCATGTTGATCCAGGTTTTTTGAATATTTTTTTTTACTAATATTTCTAAACTTACGAAAGAGTATAAGCTTAAGGTAGATCTGGGTGCATCTTTCCCATTCAGCCTCTTTATTCACTCAAAAGAGTTCCAGGGCTTAATAAAGAGAAAACAGAATCTTTTGTGGGAAATCTGATAGAAAGTGTGTATAGTGCTCCCATTCTCAAAGTGTATGCTGCCTTTACATGTGTCCTCCCTTTTGCCCAGGGATGGATAATACAGAGCTCTGTTAAACAACCTGCTCATCCTTTGACATAGAAATAACATGTCTCTTTTAGAATCAGTCTTTTCCCTCTTCTGGAACTAAAATTGAATTTTGTTGTATTCACTGAGAAGGAATAGAATTAAAGTGGGTTTAATATATTTCCCTCTAGAATGATAAGTAGAAAGCAGCATTGGCTGACAAGTTGCCTGTAGAGACCTACTTGAAGACTGAATGCAGTTAAAACAAATAGTGTAAGTGAAAGAGACTCTAGAATGCCACTGAAAAGCTGCTATATCACAGACTGAATCAACAAAGGCCTTTGGACAACAAGATATACATAATAATATTGATGCATGTTAGAGGACTTTTACTTCTAAATGCTGTGCCGAGAAAGCCAATCATATTGTAGAATTTCTATACAAGGCAAATACTAGACACATTTTGAAGGAAATGCAACTTTGAGTCAAGAGAGATTCATTGAAATATATTTTCCTTGGTCTGTTTTTAGTAATGCTAGGTAATTTATATGCTAGGTATAAATAGCTGATTTATTCATATTCATCATCTTTTTTCTGTCTGAAATCCACTTATTGGAGAGCTCTAATTCATAAGCAAAAGTGGTGACTGCTCATAATCTTTCATTTGGACTTATTTCCTCATTGCTTTGAAATGGTGTCACTTTGTTGGCTTTAGTAACTTAGAAATAACCATGCCCAGCATTGCCACTCTGCCAAAGTTTGGCTTGTCTAACAAAGTCAAAGTTTTTTTGTCACTCCTCCATTTTCTTCTGACTTTATCAAATATCCATCCAGAAGTCATTAAAGTTATTTAACACTAGTTGTGAAACCTTCTGGACATACCTCATCATTTCTCTTTGTTATACCACTTTTATGTCATACTGATGTCACATCATCCAGTGCTCCAAATTCTTCCTGTTCTTTATCACATGTTCAGTTTGGAAACAGGAAGAGAAGCAGTTGCAGGAAAGCATGAGATGTGTTCTCTGGTAACTCCTTCTGTCTAGATCAAAGAGTGCCCCCCCCCCCACGCCAAATGGTGCAAACTATGCAATTGGCTCTACTCTAGTTGGAACCAACCAACAGGATTCCTATTAATATAGTCTGACTTATTTACTTATCATTATTATTATTTACTTTATTTATATTCCGCTCTTCTCATCCCGAAGGGGACTCAACGTGGATTACAGTACACATACTTGCAGACAATCCCTGCAGTTCAACATATATAGACAACATATATGACATATTTAGACATTTTATAGATGAACAGAGGCAAACTTCTGGTCACCAGGGGGAGCTGACACACTCATAATCTCTCAGCGTTTTCCAGTGTCCCTTTGTTGTTCTTCTGCATTCCTCAGCGATTCCTGGAATTCTTTATGGCCTCATAAATCAATCAAAATTTGCCTTCCCACTTAATGTGGTACCTTTATTTCCTACTTGACAAATGAACTGTCTTTCGGGCTGCAAAGATCGACAGCAGGCTACACTTAAGGTCGAGCACCCACCTCGACCCAGGTAGGCCTCAAACTCATAACCTACTGGTCAGAGAGATCTTATGCAGCTGACACTTAGCCAGCTGCACTACATTCCCGGTGCATGCTTCTTGCTGTTGGCTGATTATTGTGTATTGGATTGTGGCTTTCCAAATAATTAAAGCGAATAAGCTCCATTCAAAACAGTGGTGTTACTTCTGAATAAAATGTGGATAGCAGTGTTGTATAAATTACAGTAGTCAAGAAAGAAATAAAACTCCAAAATCTTTCCCAGCTGGAAAATATATCTAAAATATACGTACTCGTACGAGCTCAAAGAAAATCTCATAAAAATGTTACACAGGTGGTACCTTACTCCGGTAAAAATAGCAAAATATAACAAAAATTACTCCAAAAATGCTGGAAATGTGTAAAAAAAAGGAGGAAGGCCACTTTTCCATATGTGGTGGAATTGCGGGGGTGTCAAAAGGTATTGGGGAGTCATACATGGTGAAATGCAAAAAGCTTTAAACATAAACAAAAAGCTTTAAACATAAAGTTTAAACCCAACTACTTTTTGTTAGGACTTATAGATTTTGACATAGATAAGAATTCAGAAAAACTGTTTATTTATTGTACTATAGCGGCCAGAATGAACTTGGCAAAATATTGGAAAGAGGAAGAAACCCCAGAAATTGAGGAATGGAGAAAGAAATTACAAGATATAATCAAAATGGATTGTCTGACACATGCTCTAAACCAGGATAAATCGTCAAAGAAGACGGATTGGACTCAAATTATTGACTACTTTAAAAATTGTAAGATAGAATGGCTTATACAGCTAGATTGATAATGCCGAGGGCTTCGATATGGACACAATGGGTGTGACAAACAATGATTGTGATGGCCTCCTTACTAGAAAGGAGAAGCCGAAAACAGGGTGGGAAGTACTTGTGTCTTGTCTGACATGTGGTAACTTTCTTTTTTATTATTATTTGTTTTCCTATTTCTTTTTGCTTTACATTACTTTGCTGTTGTTGTTCAAATTGCGGTGTATATTTTTATCTTCAAATTTAAATTAAAATTACTTTTTTTTAAAAAAAGAAGGAAATAAGACTCAAAATGACTGCTCTTCCTCAGTCAATCACAGGACTGGTTTTCCTTTCCAATCTCCTCTCTTGTTGTGAAGTTGTTTTGGACCCCCAAAGGCCATCTAGTCCAACCCAACCAAAAAAGCTGTAAAAAATGAAAAAATCTTTAAATTATAATTAAAAATCCTACAAGTGTGGCAATGATCATCCTGAAAGCCAGAAAAAATGTGAAAGCTCAAAGTTCTCTGAAAATTGAGTGTGACTTGCCCAAAGTGCTTAAATTGAAAACAATTCCTAAAAATCGGTGGATGACCAAATATTTCTAAAATGTGGAAGAAATAATGCCCTGCATATGTTTTCTCATTGTCCAGAAATTCAAGAAGACTCCTTTTGTAGTTTCTTTAAAAAAAATGTTATTTGTAAAGACTTAAAAAATTCCAAAATATCAGTGGGTATGTGAAATATTCTGAAGCTTGGAAGGCTTTCAGTTGTAAATGAGTCCTACAATTGTTCCAAGTTTTATCCTGATAGCCAAAAGAATGATAGAGAAATAAGTCTCTAAATTTCCCCACCTTGATGCCCATTTTTTTCAGATTCCAAAGAATTTTAGCAGATCTGTAAGGTTACCACAGATCTTCTAGATTGCCAGCACTCCCATCATCCTCCCTGTGTGGATTCAGCCTGTTATAAACAGCTTCAATTATATTTTGCTTGCCAGCTAGACCACCTTCTGGTGGCAGGTTTGGGATATTCTCTGCAGACAAAATGTGCAGAACATGAGCAAAGTGAGACATTCCTTCTTCACCTGATTTCTCCAAAATTACTTCCACCCATGATTCCAAATGCTTGTCCAATTCTGCCGCTCTTTTCACTGCATCATCTGAGACCTTAGGAGAATTTGAAAAGCAAACTAGAACAATACTCATGTTATTTATTTATTTATTTATTTATTTATTTATTCCTTCTTATATTCCGCTCCTCCCAGCAGTCTAGGGGCGTATCACAGAATAAAACTCGGATAACATGAGGAATTCATGTCGCGTACAATAAAAACATAAAACATACAACATTGGTCCCGAGATTAACAGTTGTGTCAAATCAGCGTTCCAGTGTCAAAGTGTTGGTCAGAGAATGAATACGTTCGGCTAATTCACCTAGCCGAAGGCCAGTCTGAACAGGGCGGTCTTGCAGGCCCTGCGGAATGGAATGAGCTCCCGGCGGCACGGACATCATCTGGGAGAGAGTTCCAGAGTACCGGTGCCGCCACGGAAAAGGCCCTTTGCCTGGTCACGGACAGATGGCAGGTGCGGACCGATGGAATTAGGAGAAGATTGACTCCCTGAACGTAGTGACCTCGGGGTACATATGGGGCAAGGCGGTCCCTCAAGTACGCAGGCCCTAGGCCGTGTAAGGCCTTGAAGGTTAACACCAACACCTTGAAGGCAATTCGGTACTCAACAGGCAGCCAGTGCAGTTGCCGCAGAATGGGCGTGATATGCTCCCTCACTGGCGTTCCCGTCAGCAAGCGAGCAGACTCCCCTTCTGTAAACAAGTATCCACAACCCAATTGCACACTTTTTCCAGATCATGTGATACTCCAAGCCTAGACTTAACAAATTCACAGAGCTCCTCGTTGCTCATTACACCCCAGATTCCATCACAAACCAGGACAATAAATTCATCCTCTTCTGCTCTTACAATTTCATAAACCTCAGGTTCCAGATAAACAAGTTGCTCCATAGGGCCTTTGAAATCCCCCAAAGCACGGAAAATGTCTAATGAGCTATTAACACACTGAATCATGACACTTCCATATACATTCTGGATTCTCTCCTTCTTCCTTAGATTATAAGGCTTGTAAACCTGTGTTGAAAAGCAGACATGTCCATTTCTATACACAACAGCACTCAAGTTTCCACAGTAGATAAAGTAAATATGCTCAGGTGAAACTCCCTCTGCTGTTGAGTTACTCCAGTCCATGCCATTTTTGAATCCTGACAAATTGTGCATGTATTCATCAATTTTCAAAAAGCCAGTTCTGAATCCACACTTTACATTTTCCACGGAAGGTTTGAGAGTAGAGCTGGGCCGTTTTGTTCCACTGAAGTCTTCATTGCTAATAATGTGTTTTAATAAGTGGTTTGATGCTGTAAATAAATAAATAAATAAATAAATAAATAAAAAATAATGGTTTGAGCAGTAATTCACCACACGAGATCCTGCATGACCATCATAAACAACAAAAAAGAACCAGTCCTTCAAATTATGAGGAATTCCTACAACAGCTGTGTGCGCTTCTTCCATTTCCTCTCTCCATCCTTACATACTGCTTAGTCCATAATGTAGCCCACTTCCTGCCTGTGGTGATTATGTTTCTCAATTTTTGGTTCATCTAAAAATGCACTCATATTTGCTTGATTTGCAAAGAAATCAGTCAATTACATTTGTATCAATACTTGCACAAATCTCAAACTTTAGGGTTTACATTATTTCAGCCAATAGGTACAGGACAAGTTTTGTCTGAAAGCCTTCAGATAATGCCAGATTCAACATTTGCTTTGACTTGGAATCTTCTTGTATAGGAGCCCTGTGCCAGATTAGGCAACCAGGCTGGGCCCAACTCCCTTCATCTGAGGTGAGAGCTGAGGAACCACCACCATATTTTCTTTCCCTAATGCAGTGATCTCTCTTTCTGCCACCCATCACCTTCAGAGCCCAAGTGCAGCCAGCAGCACGGACATATTAGGAGCTCCTATTCCAGTGGTTGCAACTGAACCCGTCCTCTCTCCCTCCTCCTTCTACTCCATGCAATGTCAGAATGCCTAGTATTATATTTATTTTTATATTTATACTTTAATATTCTCATTAAATGGTAGGTGGAAGAATATAACATTGTTCAAGTGCTAAGTTATGGGATATCTTGTACTTTCACTTCACACTTATTGGAGTATATTGAGAGAACAGATAATTATAGCATTCTGGTGGGCTTTAAATTTTTTATTAATGTTATTGACATCATTTTCAATTTTTAAAAGGAACAAAAATAATTTCAGTTACTTTTGAAAACCTTGGAAAAATAACTGTAACCAACATTTTAAAATTACCTTTCCAAACTCAGAGATATATTTGTGGCAATATGTTAAGTTGAAATCTCAAGCAGAAATGACACTGTATCCCTTCTATTAAAATCAAACATAAGGTTTTATGTGTTAAAGCCCATTGAAATCATGAAGCTTAAGGTCACCTACTTCTTTTGTGTCCTGGCCATGTGAGTTTTCTTCCCATTCAATATTCCAGAGTCAGTTTGTTCTCTTACTATATATTATCATGCCTTCACCCTTGCTGCTTGCTGTTATAATGAGAAGCTGCTGAGCTGTCAAATAAAAATGCAGCATGTTTCCCGTTAAAATGTGTTCAACAATAAGGAAATCAATAGCATAAAACTGGTTGTGGTTATTTTTCTATTTCTTCAGGGTTCTTTGTTGTCTTGCTAGGTGTGTGTGTGTGTGTGGGGGGGATAGAATGAAAAAGGAGGCAGACATACTATGCCACAAAATGCCAAAAAAAATCCTGAATTGGTTGCTCCAGGAGAAGAATTCATATGCGCCCATCATTACACTGTCTGACTTTTGGTCTCTTTTTTTTCCATTATGAGAAGTGGTGACACCACATGGTAGATGCAGATAAATAGTAAAATGAATAGCAGGATAATCTATATAGGCTCACTGATGCCAGGAAATATCCCTCACTGCCAACATTTTAACAGATTTTGTTTCATTGGCTTACAAGGTCTAAACATTTTTTTCCTTCTATATTTTTCGACATAATGAATTCTGTTCATGCAGAGTTAGAGTAGATACTCCTCCTTATATTGATATACGTAATTTCTGGTACTGTGAGATTTCATTCTGAAAACATTGGGATGGAGATGTTTAAATAGGAGGGAGAAGAGAAACTGTTACTGAACAATAGGATTAGGGGACCCTTCCCATAAGGGGCCAGGGCCCAGACCACCTCTAGATAGCGAGGATTTCTGGCCAAATCTGGGTGATCCCTTTAATACTACAAATCCCATCAAAAGTCCCATTAGCAATCTCACTCAGACCGGAAGAACGCCAAAACCAAGAGAAGAATCTTAATCAGCTGAAAAAGGATGATAGCAGGACGCACAGGTTCTAAAAAGCTAACATGTCTTTAATGGGTTGTACAATAAAGCAGTCATTTACATTTGAATTGCGTGCCCTCCCTGCCTACGTGCGGCTCCAGCTGATAGGCTTAGATGTCAAAGTCAGCTGGGCCAGAAGCCGGCCGGCGCGCCTGAGCCAATCAGTGAACAGCAAGTTCTTTTGAATTAGCCAATCCTGGCCGGGCTGCACAAGGCGGGAAAGGGCACAAAGGAACGGATGGGTGAAGGAGGAAGTTACCTTTGTTGAAAAATTGCCTTGGGGTGGGCGAGCGTCCGTTGGGAGCTACGAGCCCATCCGGTCTATTGTCAATTTGAATTCCTTAATGGCTTTCTTTGTCCAGGCCAAAACTTCCTTTGTCTGGAAGCTTTGGCTGAGCGGGAAATGTGGTTTCTCAGTAAAATATGGCCTGAAAAATGTCTATTTGGGCTGGCTGTGAGGTTCCGAATCTCACAATGAAACAACCATATTTTGAGAATATAATAATTTGTCCAGGCATATTCTCTATCAGTGGCCAAGCTCCGATAGTGACAGAAACATATGCGGGGAGACCTGAGTAAAGATTGCACGGCGGTCCCTGCGAAGGAGCCCAGCATCTCCCAAAAATATTATTTGTGCAAGGAAAAAAATGGATGGAAAAAGATATTATTTTACGTTAATCTTTGGAACTCTCTGAGGAGGGCATTTCCTTAAACATTACAGTGACACATGAGGGAGGACACATAAGGGTACACAAGACAAATCAAATTCCCCAGCAGCCAACCCCGATCATCCCCATGCAGCACATGTCCCAGTGATGATCTTTCTAATAAACAACAAAGTGCCTCCTGGGAGTTGTAGTTCCTTGGATGTAAACAGTAACTTATGGTGTGCAATAGGGCGCCATAGTTTTGGGGAGAATCGCAAAGTCCAGGAAGGAAAAGAGGGCAAAACCGGGAACAATCAGTTGGTGGGGGGTCCTTGGGGAAACTATGTATTTCCAGAGTAGGGGAAGAGATCTTTTATGCCTCAGCCCTAAGCAAAACCCGCTTGTACGGGGCAAACCCAATGCAGAGAAACAGCAGTAAATAAGTCCATGATAAGTGTCCTTAGTGAACTTCTCATCCCAGCCACGGGGACCCGGGTTGCGGGCACGAAGCCTCCTTGCTCGCATGGATCCCAGCGCGCTTCCCTCTGCGCGATCCACCGAGGCAGAGGCACTTTCCCATCCCCAAAGTCCATAGATGTATCAGGGCTGTTTGACTGTTGCCAGCCAGGGACAAGATCTTGAGTTCGCTCAGGAAAAGGTGGTCAGAAATGGAGGAAGTGAGTCCTGATCCTTGCATACTATGTCTCTCAAAATGGCAGCCCGCCTGTGATCCGATCCCCCCTATCAGGATTCCTTTGAGCCCAAATCACCAGCTTGCTGCTGCTTTTGGGCTCGTGTTTGCTGCAGACTTAATGGGACCTTTGAATGGGAAAAAAGGAGGGGGCCGTTTGTCCTCAGAGAAACCTAGAGCGCAAGAGCCGCTGAGAGCGAGCGGCCACTTTTCCGGGCTTCCCCCAGGTCGGAGAGGTAGAGAGAGGAAGAAAGAGTGGAAACAGAATAGGAGAAGGGGGCAGAGTGCTTATGGGACAAGAATGGGAAAATTGGTGAAACTTTTAACTTGTGGATACTGAATACATTGGTTCCTATGGAGATCCCTTTAACCACGGATCGCTCCTTTCCCCCCCTCCTGGGGAGCACTCCCCCCCACCTTTCCAAAATGGCGGAGCGCAGGGAGCGAGGCGGGCGTGATGTGTGGCCGCTTTCGCGGGGGCCCCCTAGTGGCCTGAAGAATCGGACCGGTCGTAGAAGGATGGAAGACAAGGTAAAGGGGGATAGTGGGTTGATTATGGGGGTTTGTTTATTGTTTTTGTAAGGTGTTTTGCTTTATTTTGAAAACTACTTAGCGGTTGGGAGGGGCAAGGGCATTTCGGGCCTAGTGGTGGGTTGAGGTACTGCAGCGGCCTAGTGTAGGCCTATTGTATGGATGAGGGGAGCCAGCCTGGCTGTTGTGGCTTGGAGGCATGGGAGGTGGAAAAGGTATTTTGCCTGTTTTCTGGTGTGGTTTGCTTGTGGGGATCAATGTGTTGTTGCCATGTGTGGGGCTGGGTGGATGCTGGGGAAAATGTCTATTGATGTGTTTAAAGCTGTTATTTTGTGTTATTGGCTGTGTAAAGTGTGATGATGGGGCAAGGGTGACTGGGCTCGTTGGGAGGGACAATCCCTGTGTTATGGCTGATGGAACTAGGCGGGGCAGAAGGAGAATATGTCCTGATTTATTGTGTGCTGTTTAATGTTTGCTCTGTAAATGTGGTGCAGATGGGGTAATGGGAGGCAATGGTGGCTGGGCTTGTTGGGAGGGGCGAAGTTGATGTAGTAGTGTGTGGCACAGAGGTGGGGCAGAAGAAAAAAAAGGTCTAGTGGTGGTGCGACTTGGGCCATGGGCCAAAAGGGATGCTGGGAACTCTCTGCTGCTTGATCTTTTGGAAATTTGGACTGCCCGATTCGGCCTCAAAACCATATGGTAAAAATAAAGCAAAATGTTGGGACTTTAACAATTGCAAAGAAGGAAGAGGAGGGGGGACATTTCTTAATAACCCCTTCTAGAGTTATAAAAAAAGTCTGAAGGCCTTCTCTCTTATGTCATGTGGATGTCTGGATGATTTATATAGCTGTGCCATGCATAATGATTACTCCTCACTCTTCAGTTGGGCCAAACCCAGTTTAGCCCCACTGGATAGTCACCTTTACTTTTTGTTGCCATACTGCTAGCCACTGAGCTCAATGCCTTTGCTGATGGATTTCCATGAGATAAAAGGGCAGCCTTAAGCTACTGTGGGTTAGATTGGTTACTCTTAGTCAATTTCCTTACGTTTCTATGTAAACTATATTCTTCCACTGTTATTTAATTCCAGCACAATTAAGTTAAATTTATTCAGCTAATGGCTTTAAATGCTGGAAACATAATGCCTCACAGGCAGATCTTTATCATATGTGGTAGGTTTGTCAACATGCCCAGAGTTATTGGCAGTAATTGTTATAACTTAATGGATTGTCAGCTTTCATGTGGAGTTTTTCTTCTTTAGGTACTTTTTAAACTTACTGATTCAAATTTAACTAATTTAAATGTTATTAGTTAGATTATGACATTTTAAAGAATATTTAAAAGAAAAAGGACTAGAATTGGGGGGAGGACCTAGTCAGCTACAACTTGTGAATGGCTCATTGATTATCAGTACATAGCAGAAATGGATCAGGTGGGCTAAACCATACATTTAAAAAACTCCAGAAAACACATCACATCAATAGTATAGATAAAGGGATAATTTTGGAAAAACAGTAGTGCAATTGATTAGAAAGAAGTATGTGTTTCTTTATATAAATGATTATTTTGCCATTGTTTATATCTCATGGTTTATTATTTATTATTTCAATTATAAAAAGTATGGAATGAATCACATTCTTGGAGGCATATGCCCAGAATTCCTAGTCAAGATGGCTGTATATTTACCCCCACAGAAGGAGAAAATGTGCTTCTGAATACCAGATTGTTAGGAACAGAAGTGGTGCTGCTGCTGGAGGTCTTTTATTAGTCTCTGCTCCTGAGTTTTACAGAGGCACCTGCTTGACTGTTCCAAGAAAATAAAATTAAATTAGCAAGCCCTTTGCTTTGATGAAGAATGACTCTTCTGATGTTCTTATGTCCTCATAACGTTTCACCTGATGTTTATTGAAAAATGATGTTTACACTTCCCAGAAAAAAATCACATATTCATATAATTTGATAACATTATATAGAACAAAGAATGATGTCTTGGTTTTTAGGCCTGTTCCTGGGATTGTTTGAAGTACTGTTTCAGAAAATTGCATTGGATAGACAGCATCAATTATAGATTATTGGAAAACATTATCATGGCTTTCCATGTGAAAGCAGATGACATCTGGTATGTGGCATATGTTTTGTAGCTCAAACACTAAAGCTCATAGGGGGAAACTTGCACCATTTTTGGAATCAGCAGGTCAAATATACCCAAAAACAGAGCTAACATTTGAGGCACCAGAATGTGTGTTGCTCAGTCTTGTTTAATCTAATAAAACAAAACCAACAATGTATCCACCTAAATACTGGCAGTCTTAATTAATGAGATGGTGACTTCTGGTAAGTATCTAAAAAAAATGTCCTTAGTCAACTTTCTGCACTGATAAGCACAAGAGAAGCAGGGGTGATTCTGAGCTTGTAGGAAATGCCTCCTTGATTAGTCAAATCATCTGGACAGCTGACCATTTTGGTTGCATCTAATGAGGTCAGATGAGGCACCCATGCGATCAACAAGAAAAAGATCACGGTCTAGAGTCTACACACACAGTCCTGGATTCAGTAGGTGCTAGGCATGTGCGATCAATAGAAAAGTTTAAAAAGTCATTACAAAATTAGGGGGAGCTGGTGTTTGTTTGCTAAAGTGTTTCTAAAGTATAGTTAGTGAAAATTTCATTACTATAATGAGAGTAATGACATTTTGTTACTTTTTCATTATAATAATTGCACATAATTACTATAATTGGGAAAACTTCAGGAGCTCATCGCTCATTTTTACAGCTATTGGATGAAATTTGCCACAGTGTTATACCACACTGTTAGCTCATCAAGTTTCAGAACATTTCACTTATCCACAGATTTTTGGGGAAATTTCAGTTTTTATCAACAGCATTTTTCAAAAAAAATGCAAAACTACAAAAGCTATCTCCTTGAATTTTCTATACAATGACACAAGATAACAGGAGATCATTCCCCCAACTTTCAGAAACATTGATGCATATACTGATTATAGGGATTTTGTTCAAAGTTTTGACAAAATGTTTGTTTTTTCAAAAAGCCACCAGCTATCTTATTGAATGTCTCTCCTATATTGACCAATAGAAACCAATATTAACCAATCCTAGAGTTGGAAAGGACTCCCCCCCCAAGGACCATCTAGTCAAACTCTCATCTTACAGGCAGAAGGGCACTATTAAAACTCTCCTGACAGATGGCCATCCAGTCTCTAAACTAATTAATGTGCTTCGATTGAGTTATAAAGGACTCCCAAGGGCCATCCATTTAGGGATTTCTTCCCAGCCCAGTAATTATTGAAATAAAAATATTAATAATAGTTTTTATTATTGTTGTTGTTATTTACTTACTTATTTACTAAAAGTATCAGTCAGTCCTCGTCTTTACAGGTTCAACCAATCATTGGCTGGCCAATGAGACGGAGAGGCAAATCTCTTCCCTATCCTGATTGGGGATTTCTGGTGCAAGCAGAATTCTGGGAAATGTAGTTTATGGCAGGGCCTTTTACATTTTCTGCCATAGAGCTCCTCACCTTCCCCAATGATATTTCCCATAGTTCTGTGCTTTCTTTCCCAGCAAACTCTGCTTTCTTCCTGCTTTTCTTTTTCTAATGGCAACAGGCCATCCATTTAAAGAGAAAAGACCACATTTTATATTTATATGTGTATGTGTTTTACCTATTGTATTTTATATTGTGTCTATTTTATGTTCTGTTTTTAGGCACCTTGTGCCTTGTGTAAACTGCCCCAAGTCCCTTCAGGGAGATGGTGGTGGGATATAATAATAATAATAATGATAACTTTGCTTCCTTGCGCTGAAAATAAAAATGACTTTGGGAGGCTTCTGAGATTTACAAAATGCAAACAAAAAAGTATTGGGTATGTTTTGATTCTTAGGTTTTTGTCACAGGCCACACTCACACATCGGATATTTTATCACAATGAGATACTAGTAAAATGCACAAGCCTAGTAGGTACATGCTGGATCTAGGGCAGCTCTGGGTTAGAGGTGCCTCAGAGTTGCCTCAAGTTATCCTATCATATCTGATGACACTTTATTATTCTACTCACAGTGTGTTGGACAAACCCTGGTTTGTCAATATCTATGTTGAAATATAGCAGCAGAAACTACAAGCAGAATTTAAGGTTTGTTAATGTATAGCTGTCTTTTAATGGTCAAGTTTTTTTTACACTCACAAATACAATCTTCTGCTGAACCTAGCACTTCCTTGACTGGATCTGCTAGATTCAGCAGAAGATTGATGGAACTAGCTGTGGTAATTGCTAAATTGTTGAAATATTATTAAAGCCCTGGCTTTTCAGACTGATTAATTAAAAAAATCACTCTCTCTAGCTCCCTGTCTGCTGAGATTTAGTTAATTAACTGATAGTAGCAGCACAAATATTTTTTACAGTTGTGTACTTATTGTTTTAAGAATTATGTAAAAATAATCCCTTATTAGATGATTCGTTTTTTTAAGATCAGCTAATGAAAAAATAGTCTTCTGTTTCCATCTTAATGTATTTTTAATAAGCAGCTAAATAACAAAGCAGTATCTTTGAAAATAATTAAGATTACACATCACGTCTCCATAGGATATCAACAATAAAGGGGTTAATGATGCATCCAGTCATCACAAAAACAATTGGGTAAAAAAAGCGATTATGAAAGAACTCAAAGGAACTTTTTAACATTTTAAACTCTTTAGCACCAGATGAAATTTCTTCAAAGCCCTGCGTTTATTCATCCTGCCGAGTTTACATAAAAAGTAAATGATGATACTTCGGAATGGCAACCTTCCACTTACAGGCAGCCAAATATTTAAATTAAATTAAGCCCTGACAAAGGAAAGCTAGATAGCGACCACACAGAACATGATTCAACATGCTGTCTCAGATTCAGTCTGGCACTTCTATGTATTGTAAAAGAGTGCTGTAGGGAACTTCTTTTGTGAAATTAGAATGGAGAATATTTTAAAACCTAATTTAAGATATTGTTTACACAGCTACTTGTCATTCCTTAACTTCAGTCTCCTATTTTTTTTACTTCAAGAGAGTTAATCAGAAGTAATGCATGTTGAAATTGATAAAGCCAATGGGTTATTATCAAGTTATTCTGTTTCCTCTGTTCCTCAGGCAAAAAAGGTTACTTCTGGTTCAATGGTACTTCTAGTACTTCTGGTTGACTTCGACGAGGTGCAGGGCATTCTCAATCATTGCCCCTGTACTGTGGAATATGCTACCACCAGAAATGCGGGCTTTGCAAGAATTAATTTCTTTCCACAGAGCCAGAAATGCATATTTGTACAGACAGGCCTTCGAGAGCTCGTGACTTAATCATGTTTTATTTGCTGTTTTATAGTTCTTATGTTTTATTGTGATGTTTTATCTGTTGTTCGCTCTCTTCGAGCTATGTTGTAAACCGCTCCGAGCCATTGGGAGTGGCGGTCTACAAATCCAAATAAATAAATAAATAAATAAATAATTTTTCAGAGTTTCTGGCAGTTTGGGATGTTAAAAAACATGCAGAGATGTTTATATTATCTCTGTGTTCAGTGCTTATGAATTGATGTAACATTTGCATGAATCACAGAGGATGCTCACAGAGCTCCTTTCGTTTAGGTGAACTTTGGGAGCTGCTCTCCTGAAAGAAGTGTTGAATTTTATGGTTGAAATTTAGAGAAAATTTGCATTTTATCCACTTGTCCCCATTTTCCAGCAAAGAAGGGAGCACACTAGGAACAAAAACTTCTTGATCTGGAAGTTAGTAGTCAAACACATGGAAAACACATTATAGTCCTGTTTTATGATAACCTTTCTCAATCTGCAAATCCCAGTTGCCAGGTAACGTGGAATCATATATAGCATTATACTGTGATGGGATCCCTGCTTACTTCAAACTGCATGCACAGGTCTCCACTCCTACCGTCTTTTCTGAAGCTTTGTAGAGCAGGGATCCTGGGCATGAATGAGACCTGTCATCTTACTGCTGTAAAAATAGCCTCTTCTATTTATTGTAACATTTGCAAAGACAGACCCCAGTGACAAGACTTTTCCTTATTTTGGGAGCAGCTTATTCTGTTATACAAGGCTGTTAGAATACTTTGTCTAATAGCTCACATTTATTATTCTTGGTTTTATCACATTACCCCTAATTAACACTCTTTGTACCATGCTAAATAAGTCCACCGTTTTGGTGTTTACTTCAATTATTTTAAAGCGGTTAAATCAATCCCTTCAGCCATGTAATCAGTAGCATTGGTCTCCCTAGGCTCCCTTTAATTTATCTATGTCTTGCCAATCCAAAAGTGTCCAGAAGTAAATATATTACTTTGGAATATCTGGGAGAAAGGGAGAAAGTTGCTCAATGATCTGGATGCTTGCCTAGAAGCATGGGTAGCTTTTGTAACCAACTGAAATCTACAATAATAGTACTGAAACAACTGCTTCCAAATGTCATGCTTTAAAAATCATTGTGTTAAAATTGTTGTTTTAACATATTAAGATGTATTCCAAACCATACAGCAGAACAGTGTTTAATTTTCAATATTCAATACATTTAAAAAAGAAAAAGATCAGAACATTAGCATTTATTACTAATGACAGATTTTGGTAGGACATTGTGACAGATTTCTTAGGAAATATGCAACTTTTGTCTTGATAACTTTTGTGTGCAAGCGAGAGAGAAATAAAGAAGTAGAGGGAGGGACAGTCTCAGAATGAATTTTCTTTTCTTTTCTGACAATATTCAGAGATCTCCTGATAAACATGCCAGCAAAATAGTTTTTAAAAGAGTGAGTGTGACTGACAGATTTGCTCAGTCAGGCCTGGTGCTTTAAGAGTATTTATTAGCTCTTAAAAGTTTGGTATCAGATTCCTGAATATTCAACCATCTGTGTGGTGCTAAATTAGTTTATCACCTTTTCCTCTGAAAGACTTCCTATCGACAACAGCTTCATGGTAAGAAGAGAAAACATCAACATTTTTGTAATAGAAATAACTTTAAACTCAGCCATCGCAGATGTTCAAAAAAGTTACTCAACTGAAAGAAAGATTTACAGTAGACTGTAAAATATGGGATTTGAAAGAGGTCAGTCAGAATTTGTAAAGGAACTGTGTGTACTAATGAATTATATAGAGGGGGGGAGAGGGGAGGAGAGAGGGAGGGAGAGAGAGTATTACTGAAGATGGAAATGGAAACAGAACTGATAAACAGAACATCCTCAGAGGTTATGAGGATGCCTACCATAGATGCAGGTGAAACATCAAGAGAGAATGCTTCTAGAACATGGCCATATAGCCCGAAAAAAACCAGTGATTCCAGCCATGAAAGCCTTCAACGATAGATTGTATGATTAAATGGGCACAAAAGGTTGGGCACAACAAAGAAGTAGATAAATGGGGAAAATGTGGACTATTGTATTAAAGAAAATTCAGTGCTATGTCCTTAGAGAATTTTTTAATAAAATGATGAACAGGTGGTATCTGACCACAGCAAAATTAGCCTAAATTAGAAAGGAAGAAATAACAAGTGCTGGAAATGTAACAGAGGGAGTGTGTCCCTGTTGTTTCTGCTGGACCTCTCAGCTCCCTTGGAAACCGTTGACCACGTTATCCTTCTGGAATGCCTCACAGAAATGGGACTTGGAGGTACTGCTCTACAATGGCTCCAGTCCTTCCTGGAGGGTCAGTCTCAGAAGGTGTTACTGGGTGACACCTGTTCAACTCCACAACCGTTGTCATGTGGAGTCCCTCAGAGTTCAGTACTGTCCCCGATGTTATTTAACATCTACGTGAGGCCGCTGGGGGAGATCATTTGGAGTTTCGGAGTACGGTGTTATCTGTATGCAGATGACATCCAGATCTGTCATTCCTTCCCACCTGTTACTAAGGTGTTCAGACCTTAAAATAGTGCTTGGCTGCTGTGTCAGACTGGATGAGGGCTAGCCAATTGAAATTGAATCCAGACAAGACAGAGGTTTTCCTGGTCAGTCGAATGTCCGAACAGGGCATAGGATTATAGCCTGTGTTGGACGAGGTTACACTCCCCCTGAAGACGCAGTCTCGCAGCTTGGGAGTGATCCTTGGGAGTGAACCCCAGGTCTCGGCGGTGGCCAGGGGAGCTTTTGCACAATTAAGACTTGTGCGCCAGCTGCGCCCATACCTTGGGAAGTCTGACCTGGCCATGGTAGTCCACGCGCTGGTTACATCCTGAATAGATTACTGGAACGTGCTCTATATGGGGGCCTTTGCTCTGAAGCTTTCAAGGAAATTACAAGTGGAAATGACTAAGTCTTGAAGGAGGGTGCAAAGGTAAGCACTTTGTGTGTGTGTGGGTTAAAATTATTTATTGCTTTAAAATGTAGAATTCAAAGCAAGGGGGTTCAATCACAGTCAGACAAATTTATTCTAGATATTAAATTAATATAGATAACATTCTGATGAAAGAAATAATGAAGGAGCATAGTAGTGTTAAAGTGGTGATGTTGTGTAATGTAGTATGCAATAAAACACAACCATTAGATAGGAAATCCAAACCAAATCTGACTGTGTGGCTGTTATAAACCCATATTACAATGAACCATGTTTTTTTCTGACCAAAATGAGTCTTCTGATTCCACACTCCACCTTCCCTTCTTTACTCCTCCTGAGCATCCAGTCTTGCTACAGAGAACCTGATCTGCTGAACCACAGTCAGAACCTTGATGTGCTGTTTTAAACCAAGGTATCTTTCCAATATCTTAAACAGCTCAGGCTACCACAGCACACCATTCTTGGCCTTATAGGTATTTGTTGCTTATTCTGAAAATTAGGGAAATGTGTGATGGTTATGGCCCAATAATGTGGCCTTTGGGGACCTTGCAGATGTAGCACTTGTCTTTGATGAAAGGCTGTGCATATTCAGATCCACAATGTCAGCCATATGCACATTGGGTCTCTAGTTTTCATTTTCCAGTAATAACATGGCTCATGTGTATTCAAGAGACTTCAAAAGTGCAACCCAAAAGATGGAGTCTGAAAGGTCCTTTTATGCCTTTGATGTACAAAGCAAATCAGCCTGAATTCATCAGAGACTAGTGATGACAGGGGGTGGGCAAATCTTAGCATGATCAAAGCATTTGGAGTTGGTGACATTTGCAAATATATTAATGATTCTTCTATAAAGGCTTCAGCCATGGCATAAACAGGATAAATGTAGAAAATACTTAGATGGATGATACCATTAACTGCAGCAAATGTTACCAAAAAAAACCCCCTGGAATGGTAGCTCATTTATTAAGGAAATGCTCAGTACATTCATTTACTTTGCCCCAAACAGATTGGATAAAAGCTTTCTTTGTTTCAAGAATATTAGTTAAAAATGAATAATTACCCGGTGAAAACAATGCTCTGCGTGTCTGTCATGTTGTAAAATTACAAGGCATCATTATCTAAGTCATCGAAATGTGGAATTATTACAGATTGATCAATTGTTTCAGCTGATGCAGAACATCTCACACTGGCATAATGTGCCTAACAAGTCCTGTGGTAATCATGCTAAATGCTTTTGCTTGATTAAATGAGTAAAGTGACAATGCTTATTACTTCTCTAGGACTGAAGCATAAACACTACTGTTGGCACAAAGCAGTTATTATTGCTGCTTGTGACCAGGGGTTAAAGCAGGCATGGGCAAACTTCGGCAGGGATGTCCATAGTAAATACTTGGATGGAGGGAAACCAAGGAATACAGGGCTCTTATTTAGAAGTAGTAATACTTGTCTGGATATTCCTTGCTTTAAAAATGCTCTGAAATTTGTGGTGTGACTTATCTGATTGGAAGGCGCATACACACACATATACACATGGTGTAGAATTCTAGCTGTTTTGTTTTGGTACAGATGACCTCGAGTGAAGGATATATCAGGGCATTTTTAGAATGGATAAAACATAAATAAAATGAAACTATCTGCTTTAGATCGAGGGATTATTAAGAAAGTACTTAGATTATGGTTGTTATTCCTGCTATCGTTGTTGCTGTTCCAACACTGTTCCAGCTGCTGGTTGCTTGACATCGTCGTTCTCCAGCTATATGTACATTCAGTAAACTTCTACAGAATCCTGCATTTTTGGATTGATCCTATATTTGAAATGTGTATCCTTATATAAAAAATATTGTACTTAGTGTATTTCCTTGTTATTGGATATGTTTGCATATGAATTCGTATTGAATATGCAACTGTTTTGATATGTTTATGATCACCTGCCAATTATTTAAAAGTAAAATAGGTATTGGTCTCCTTCAGTATATTCTTTTCTTTAAAGTATGTTGTAAGATTTCAAAGTATCATAGGAAAGAAATTGGGTGTATATTGATTGTTTATATGTTACTATGTTGTTATTGTTAATTTCCGATTGATTTTTTAAATTCTGATATTAGAAATGGAAAGAATACTTGAAAATGTTCAAAATATGGTCAAAAGTCTTTCAATTGCTGAGAAATTGTGGTTCTGGGACCAGGCTTTTGGACAACAAACATAAAGCAGCACTTTGATTGGAAATGGATTGGCAAGGCGATATATTTGAGGATACGGTTTTATTGTTCAATTAATGGTTTGTGTACTGTTTTTAATTAATGGTTAATGTATTCTATGTATTTAATGGTTTAATGTTTTTGTACGTAATGGTTATTTTATTTAATTGTTTACATGTTACTGCATTGAATTGCTGCCAATGTAAGCCGTTCTGAGTCCCCCTTCGGGGTTAGAGAAGAGACGGGATATAAATACCGGAAATAAATAAATAAATAAACCCTGACAAGTTTCTTGGACTGAGCGTTTTGCATAGAAATTAGGTTTGCTATACAGGACAGATCATTTTCTGTGTGGCAAATAATATAAGAGATATCAATCCTGTTTTTTTATTTATTTGATATAAAGCAATATTTTCTGTGCAGAAATCAGTATTTTCTGTATAGGTATTAATGTTTCTGCATTGAAATATTATTTTCCAAACATTTTTCTTTTTCTCTGCACCCTCATGGCTGAATTTTACATAGAACATATTTTGGATTGCATTGTTTTTGATGATGTCCTCACAATAGGAAGAGAATTTCTCAAATTATTCATTGGTACCTTTGACAAGAAACTTGTGAAGAATTAGATCTGCGTATCATATGTACTTTTCTTGGTTTTATGTTAAACTGGGCAATACCTGGCTTGATAACAGTACATGTGAAAGGGAACAAGGAAGCTTACTAGATAAAGCACAAGCTGAAAATGAGTCTACAGTGTGATGTGGCAGCTAAAATTGCCAATGTAATTCTAAGCTGCATCAATAGAAGTACAGTGTCCACGAACCACTCTACATGCCTGATCCATTGTCTGGGACACTGAATTGGGCCTGCATGTTATCCTGGTTGGGACTTCCTCAACTGCCTCAGAGACGGGAGGGAGTCCCCACTGCCCAGTTACACTGAATACAATTCAGTACGGCTGGGCAATAATCCTAGGGGTCTTTAGTATTGCTATTGTCACCATCCGTGACACGCCACATTACGTCAGCCAGAGCACATCCCTATTAAGGAAGATTGGTGGGTATATGTGTTACAATAGTGACGAAGTAGTAACTGCAAATATGGAACAGTTATCTGACTGAGAATTGGTTGATTGGTTTTTTTAGATGACATTGTACCTCATTGCGGATGTGAACTTTGCCACTGTTCTTTACATTCCTTAAAAAGTATTGGGTTGTTACCTTTATCCAGGTTTGGGGAATGAGAAACAGACTTTATTTGGAGTTCAGCATTTGGTCAGTCTTCTGCATTCTCACTTTTCATTCTGTATCATTAGGCATAAAGAAATGTCAATTTTTTTATTCATTGTCATAGTATTCCAAGTGTCACATTTTATCGTGTTCATACTCAACCAGCATGACTGAAAGGAGAAATAAAGGAATAAAAGGCAAAAAGATAATTTCATGGTATTTGTAACTTTTATGCTTTGCAGAAATATTTAACACAGACTAATTAAAATTTAAAATGTCTATTTTCATCACATCTCTAAAGAAGTATATTCACAGGTCATATTGTTATGATTTTACACATCACACTTTATAACTCAGTTCAAGTGAAGTGCTTGAATTTAATCTAACATTGATTTTGATTGCACTACTTTGACTTAACCAAGCTGTGGACCATAGCTTTTTTCAATCAGAATCAATTCCATGTGACAACTTTGTTTAACTACGTTGGGTGAGGTAGAACAGTTTTGCTTGTTGTCAGTATATGAAGGGTTCTGCCAGGATTTCCTATGTAGAGAAACATTTGGCTATTACAGAATCTTGTTGGTAGGAAACAGTGGTTGAATTATAGTAACACAATATTTGTCTTCCATTATTTATTTGGCTTTCACTATATGCAGTTTAAGGAAAACAAGAACAGTTCTAGAAATGGCATTAACTTGAAAGCCTGACAAAAAGAAGCCAATGACTGTTGGAAGGAAAACAATCCCATTTCCCTGGCTTCATAATAGAATAAAACCCTCTTTTGTTCTCCTGTCAAATCTTTCACACAGACAGAAGGTAATCATTTCTGTATGCAGTGTTGGCAAAACAACCATTTATATTTCTGGGCAATCTTTGATCATTATTTTAGTAGGAAAATTAGAAACTATATATTTGTCCTACTTCTGTTGCTTAATAACATGTTTGAACTGGCCTTAAAAAAAGACATAGCTGGCAGGCAATAATCTAATCCAATATTTGGAAATGGAGGCCCTTTGCCATAATTTATATCTGTTTTGAATCTAGACACTGAATTATAAATATGATAGTGCAAAGGAGATATTAGATTCTAATGTTGGCTTTGAACAAATCCTTGACTAGGTGGGACCAGGACAGACTAATACATCAATACATAGGTGAATCCCATTGATTCAGTGGTATGGGCTAACACTCTTTGGGACTCACAGTAGGATTTAGGCCATTGTTAGTTTTTCACCTGTATATTTTATGCCAAGAAATATATGATACAAAATACATATGAAAATTTCCTTTATAGAAAAATACATGTGATACACTTCACCATCCAACTTGTTGGCTGGTGGAGCATTTTGTCTCCTCCCCTCGGAGAAGAGATTGGTTAATTTTGCAGAATCTGCTGGAAGGGAGGAGGGGCTGGCATGGTGGTGCCAGCCCCCTTTTTCCCTCAGTCTGCATCAAGACATCGAAGAGGGAGGCAGCTTGCAAGGAGAGGCCCTCAATTATATGACGAAGGTCAGTTTGGGGCCTGTCTAGGGAGCGACTTGTGGAGTTTAGCTCCCTGATGGGGCTTCCTTGCTCCCTTGGGATGCAGCTGCCCTTTTTTTGGGCCTGATGGACACGAGTCCAGGCCATCTAAATCCCTCTCCAGGGGGTTTTGAGTTTAGGGTGGGGGATTCCTGGGCCTTTAGGTCACCATGTGCACCCAGCCCCGACTCACCTCAACTTCAAGGGGTGCAGTTGGCTCGTTGCAGCCTGCTTGCAGGGCTGGGGCTGGGTGGTAAGGGAGTTGGCCCAGTCTCTTCCCCATTCAGGGCGGCGGGGCTTGTTTTTTCGACAGGGCCGCCAGTTAAAAGTTGATAATAATAAAATAATAATAGTATTAAATTAATGAAATAAGG